>QJSC01005338.1:4749265-4803598 GCA_003697955.1 Calidris pygmaea
TTTTTTTTTTTGAATATACCCTATTTAGGGGTTTCTTTTATACTTTTATACTACAGTATAGTAGCCAAAAACATGCAATAGAGTTTTAGTTGTAGGGACTGTAGTTTCCTGGCACTTCATGTGACTGTGATATGTACTGGCTAAGAATATGGTGCTGTATTTCCCAACTTGAAACTACTTAAAATCTTGTTAGTCTTAATTCTGTAGCCGATGTCAGTTCTCCAGTCCTGATAATCAGTTGTCCATAGTCTGTTATGGAGAGTGGTATTGACAGTTATGGTAATGTCAGCTGAGCGTTATTAGAGTGGTTCAGGTAAAGATGCTCTTGTAAGAAATTCTGATTAGCTAAGTTGTTGACAGGACAAGAGGAAATGGGCACAAACTTGAGTAGAAGAAGTTCCACCTGAACATGAGGAGGAACTTCTTCACTCTGAGGGTGGCAGAGGCTGCCCAGGGAGGTAGTGGAGTCTCCTTCTCTGGAGACATTCAAACCCCACCTGGACACGTTCCTGTGGGACCTGCTCTGGGTGACCCTGCTCTGGCAGGGGGTTGGACTAGATGATCTCCAGAGGTCCTTTCCAACCCCATGTGATTCTGTGAAGTGCACTGGTTTATGGCATAGCTGTAATGGTGGCAGCTTCCCCTGGTAGAGCTAAAATCATAGGATCATAGAATGTTTTGGGTTGGAAGGGACCTTAAAGATCATCTAGTTCCAACCCCTAGTCCCTGTCCCATGGGCAGGGACACCTTCCACTGAACCAGGTTGCTTGAAGCCCCATCTGCTCAGGTAGTCAGTCAGTACTTCACAGCAGTTACTCAAATTGTCAATGATTGCTTTCAAGGTAACAGAGTAGTCAAGTTCTGATCTAGTAGGGGTGGGAAAGAAATAATCCTTATTCATTGAAGTGGTGCAGTCTGGCAGTTGGATCACTTGTAGAACTAGATGGAGAAGAGTTTAAACTCTTGGTCTGCACCTGACCTACCTAGTCTGATTTAACTTTGAAGGCTTAAAATTGTGTGCTTTAAGGGTACTATGTTAGGAGAAAAGTATGTTAATGTACAGGTAAAATACTTTTTTGTGAAGTACGTGAAGAAAAAAGTGCAATACTCATTTTGATGTGTCCCACTAGTTCAATTCTGCATATTCCAGTGATTCTGTCACAAAGGAATATTTTTTTAAAATGAATTTTAGCAGGACAAGTAACTGTCAATAGCAGAGTCTTAGTATTTGTAGCAAAGAGTTATTTAAGTTCCTGGTGTTACTTTTGTGGTATAATCAACTTTGAGTTAGTTTGATATACTTTGTCATTAGCTAGTTAGAGAACAACAAAACAAAGTTGGCTGGTGGAGCTTCTCTGCTTGTGTGCTACCATTTCACTGTCATTTATGCAGCGGAGGCAATCTTGCCCTAATATTGAAGTTTGAGCTTCTTTTTAAAAATATTACATGTGGAAAATATCTGCAGTTCTAAATGTAGTGGAAATAGTTAAGAAAGTAATATCTACAGATTCTTCTGAATGTTTCCTTAAATTAGTGAATAATAATGAACATGTGATATGGTAGAAGGTTTGTCATTAATGAATAATGAATAAACTCAATCTGTATGTCTAATAAAAAAAAAAAAAAAAAAAAAAAAAAAAAAACAAAACAAAACCAAAACCTCTCTGTTTCTGAAGGTCTTAATTTTTTCCTTTATGGAGTATCCACATAAAGAAATTACATTTTCTGGGAGTTCAGGTGAGTTGCAGGCCTCACAACATATTGTTATCCCAGCAGCAACTGGTGAAAGTAAATGCTAGGGTAGTGATCATGAACAGTGCTTGCTGTCGGCTCTGATAAAACACAAAATATCATGCCTTTGCTTCACATAATATTTTCTTGAAGACAAAAATATGGAACTGTTACTTTTTTAAAAACAACAGTAGCACCAACAAGAGAACCCCCCCAGATAAATCCAAAATTCTAGCTGTTATATTTTTCTACTATTTGCAGTAAGTGCTAATTAACTTCTGCACATTAACTCAGCTGTGCTTGGTACCTGCCAAAGCAACAGGTCAGTTGTATATGATTAATAACACAAGCCAAAAAAAGTAGAACTAAACCCATTGACGCTTCAATGCTGTTAACAGTTCTTTGTTGGGCTCTTGGTAAATATAAATACATGCTGATACTACTACTTACTGTGTTTGGTGGTGCAGCTACATAATGTTATCTAATATCAACTTTTACAAAAGGCCCTGGGATATTTGCTTGATGTTTATCAGCTGCTTCTGCTCTCGGCAGCATTGGTGCCTGCTTGTGTCTCAAGACTTAGAGATCTTCAGGATGAATAAGTTCGACAACATGGTTTAGGAGATGGGTAACAACTTCTTTTAAGGATTTTCTGAACTTTCAGAAGTTTAGGTGATAGGAACTGAAATGTCTGTTTCATAGAGTGGGGATTTTCCATTAGTTTCCTATTATATAGGTGATAGATGCTTGCTAGAAAAGGATTTAGCAGTCACAGCCCTAATGTTTGGTCTCAAATGTAAGTGGTAGAGTTACAAATGAACTGGGGTTTTTGTGAACTCTGCTGTATCAAAGTAATATTTTCAAGCTGCTTAAAGCATCCTGGCTCTGGAAATGGAAAAGAGAAATCTTGATAAACTTCTGAACGCTCAGGCTATTCAGAATAATTGGAGCATTTAATTTTTGTAGGGACTTCAGTGATTAACTGAATGTACTTGTGTTCTCGGAATTGTGCAGTAAACTAAAGAAAGAGAGGGAGGTCTTTAATGAGAGAAAAAAACACTTGGATAAACTGGAATGTTCTAATAATCATGTTACATGTTTAAAAAAAAAAAAATTCTCATAGCTTGTGTGAATATAGATGAAGCTTAGCACGTGGGTGTGGAGCAGGATTCTTTTATACTGTGATTAGCAACATTCATATTATATATATCTTGTTCTAAGGCAATTGGCAAGTGAATGGTCATGCTGGATTTTTTTCTTTAAGTGGACAATATTCATGTCTGTTGGTAGAACAGAGTAGCAAGATGAACACTGTGCTGCGGGCAGATCATTCTTGATTAGTAGGTTGTACCCTTGCAGAAGAGAAGGCATAGATGTTGTTAATGATCTCTGAAGGTGAAATATTGATTCCTGTTGTGAATAATCTCTCACATGGGGAAGAATTATGTTCATTTGAGAATCTTTACCTAAAACAGTATTTACCACTGCCACTATCAGGACATGTACTAATTATGACTAAGAAAGTGAGCACAGAGGCCAATGCATCTGTTTTCAGTTGAATTTTGTGGAGCCTTATCGTTCCGGTATTCTCAAGTATGGCCTTCTATAAATAGGGATACGGCAAATTAATTCACAGTAATCATTGGTATGCTAGTAAATACAGAATTGGTTTGTACACAAGGAACTATAATACCAATAACACTGGTGACATTTGGCAGCAGAAGAATGCGGAGGTGAGAGTTTCCCATGGTACAAGTGTGGTAAAACTCTGAAGATAACTGGCAAGTGAGGTTAAGGAACATAGTGTTGAAGAACGTCATCTGCTAGTGGGTATCCAAGGGATGGGAATCCCATAACCCTTTCTGCTGGCTCTAGGCCTTGAACATCTCTTTTTCTTTTTTTTTTTTTTTTTTTGGTGTGTCATCTAATTAAGAACACAGCTTAATGTATAGTACAATACTCTCTTTCAAATGCAGTTCATATTCTCCGTTTGGAAGAGTGGGTATGCTATACAGCAGGCAGTCTGTGTTCTGATCATGAACTCTCAATATGATACAAGTATGCTTTTTGGGGGGAAAAAAAGTATGTGCTTTTAGGGACAGTCTACATTAAAGAACCTGTAAGTAACTTCATGCTTAAAGTACTATAAAATAGCACTTTAGGTTACCCTGAGAATTTTTAGTAGTGAAGTCAGGATTTAATCTGAAACTTGAAGGAATAATGCTTAAACAGGCAGTACCTGTTGACCTTTTTCAAGCTGTAGCCTGTAGTTTGTGTTGACCCAGCTAGGAGCTTATAAAACCAGTGAAGATGGTATTGTGATAGCTGACCTAAGCTAGAGATGCTAAGTTTTGTGATAAATTAATTCATATTTTTATGATAACCTTGACCAGAGAAATTAATTTCTCATTATTTGTTTTATACCTAGTAGTAATGATCAAAACAGTTCCTGACTATTAGTAGACTTTTATTTTAAATTAATGATGACTATCTCTTTGACAAAAGTACCAGCAGATGATAGCAATCTCAATACTTAATTTTAATAAATGAGCAACAACATACAATCCTGGTAGAGGAGTGAAATTACAAAATGATTTTCAAATTAGTAAAAGCCTCTATTTATTGAGATTGATATCTGACACGGTATTTATAGACCTGCTTATTTGATTATTGAAAGAGGGGTGGTTGCAGAAGAAGCCCAAAGGGGGAAGTAAATGAGGATGACATATTCTCTATTTTCATTCGTGTTCTGGAGGGTCAGGTACCTCAATAATGAAGCTGTTGAGTAGTGGTTGAAGTGAGGTAGATGTTCCTCGAACCTATGTCCGAGAAGCTATTTATGCTAAAAATGAATAGTTACAGTTCAGCAGCCAATTAATACATGATTGTAGAAATAATTACATATTTCTTCCTTAAAAGTTTGCCTTCTAAACTTTAAGTCTGTGCAAATGTTTTGCTTGAAGCAGCTTTTGCGCAGGAAGCGCAGTTGTGGTGAAACATCTGAAGGGGGATCATACAAATACAGAACTGAGCTGTTTAATCTCAGATCTCTTTGGTTTGTCACCTTTTATTTCTTAAAAGAGCTGCCTAATTAATTAGCCTTGAGGGGGGGAGGGTGGCTTATCCAGACATACTGGGAAAAAATGTGAAACTTCATGTCCCTAACTCTTGGTATTGATAAGCTGGTGTAATGCCAGGCTATAAAAGGACAGTTTGTATTTGGAGTTTCTTGCTGGATTAATAGGGAGGGATGGGGCTAGAACTAGAGCATCTAAACCAGCATTAGGAAATCAGTGTGGCCTTTCCGCTTCAGTTTCTGTGGCTTAATTTTTTACTTTTTTTTTTTCAATACTACTTAAATTAAAAACTTCGAGTTCTAGAAAAATGGCCTACTTATCTGTTCTGAAATTTTGACTTTTTTTTTTTTTATTCTGAGCGAATCCCCTCAATTATGAAGTAAAATTTGCTCTTTGTGGCATATTTTATTGAGTTTTAAAAAACAATGCACCTGTAAACTATGGAGAATTTAAAAAAAGAAGCCTGATTTAAATATAAGTGTCTGGCTCGCATGGTAAGTGGGCTAAAAAGCTTGAAAGATTCCGATAGCGTCTCAAAATGCCAGGCATCGTGTCCTTGCATCCTCACACCAATCAATCCCCTCATCCATCGATCAAAGTTCAAAGTGTTTCTCATGCTGTTAGTCATACTCAATGCCTTCAGATGCCTGGTTAGTAAAGGTGCCAATTCCAGATGATGAAACAGTTTTCCCCTGACCTGTGGGTTTGCCGTGAGCCTCAAGCAGTGACTGTTCTGCTTGGCTGTGCTTCGTCATACCTAGCACTAACCCGAATGGCAGCTTGAAACCTGAAGCTAGGCTTTTTTTAAATTTTTTTTTATTTTATAGGGGTCAAAGTTAGCTGATTTGATCAAACGTAGCCCCGTGTGAACAAGCCCATAGGTGCAAGTTCTTTCTCAGGTGTAAGTGGTGCCAGGAGTTGAGGAGCAGCTAAAAATAAGACATTTAACACCAGTATTCTTTCCCTCGAACATATCTAGCGCATATGGCCCATTTGAAACTCTGTGTTATCGTTTATCATGTTTATTGGAATCATAAGTGAAATGTGCAGTGAGTGAATCCCACTAATGGGTTTGCTTAAAAAGGCAAAACTTATTTTTTTGTAAAAAATGCAAGTAATGCAGCCTGTTATCATCCATATTAGGTAAAATAAACCTCAGGTGAATCCCAGGTTAAATTTTCATCGATATTCAGATTTTCTTGTGTATGGTTTTTGAAACTATTTTTCCATTACGGTAACGTTATTCTCCTGCTCTCCAAATTGAAATAGTCTATTTGAAGGCCAGAGGAGCTTTTGCCCTTGGTTCTCCCCAGTGGTTTTTTAGACATAGTTTGCTCGTTAAGGGGCATCATCGTAGCAGCATTCTCGAAGAGAATTTTTTTGGCTCTGCTTGTGGATCAGTGAATAGTGCCATCTTGAAATGGATGGATCAGAGAAATGCTGAATTTGAAAGAACAACTAATTCAATTTTATTTATCATGAGATGAAAAGGTTTTGTGTTTCCCTTGTCTTAAGCGGATTATCATTTTGACTTTAGTGTGGAAGTTAAGCATGTTACATGAAAAAATAATCTCATTCTGGGGCAGCTGTGCTAACAGAGTCTAATTTAGGAACTCAGTATGGTAAATAAAGAATCTGAAATGCTTCAGAAAAGGTCCCAATTTTGAACTTAAATTCAGTGCATGAAATAACGAATTGTGGTCATTTCATTCAGGTGGTATTTCTACAGAACAGTTACTGTTCTTGAGCTGGAGCATCATAGCAGTGCACTGCTTAATTACTTAATTCACTGCTTACAAGAAGTTTTGTGATGAAATCACTCATTGAAATTCTTGGCTCTGTAAGTAGAAAGAGGAAATGGAAATTTTCCTTTCAATATCACAAGCGAGGAGCTTTGAGACAACGTGGTGATTTTTACTTGGGAAGAATAAGTATGTCAAATAGCTTGTCAATTGATAAAAATGGTATTGATTTTTACATACTATTTAAAATGTTGCCCCCTTCTGGTTACTGACAACGATGAGAACTGGGTATGGGGAGGAATAGAATAAATTCCATAAAAGTATCTGGAAAAAAAAAGAAAGCATGCTTTTTTTTTTAATTAGAACAAGTAGTATTGATTTCTTTAATAAAGCAAGATATCAGAGGCTACCAGGCTCACTTAGTATTAAAAATTCTGATGTGACTGACTTGTAGTGGATTATTTAGTTTCTTGTTAACTTCTTTAGACTCCTAAAGCACTGGTTTGAAGGAGAAGTGTGGCTGAGCAGGCTTGTAGTTGTGTGAAGGAACAGAGGCTGCGTGCTGATGTATTGGCCTCTGAGGAGTTTGTATGTTTATGCTAGTACAGGCAAGATGTTAGGGATTTTTTGAAACAGAAGCTATTATTGCTTCTTAGAGGTAGCACTTGGTTTAATAAGCGTATTCATGGCCGGTGCTGCTCCTATGAAATTGTAAAGCTTTGCTTAGCTGTCTGTCGTAACGCATTTAGGAATGGGTGGAAATACTTGATGTAGTAAGGAAGGCACTGTGTACAGCAGTTTACAACCTAACCTGTGTTTTGAATTAAGCAGACTGAATAAATATGATGATATTTGCTTGCCAATTACTAAAAAATAAATAAAAATACAATGGCTTATTTTTATGTCATGGTTGTGAAATTGTCTATCACTTCAGTTAATGGACCTGACAAATGTAACTAGCGGTGCTGACAAGTAGCTACATTGACTAGATATTTCCACTGTGATACTCCTGGAGTATCTGATCAAAGGGAAGGGGTTTGAAAGGACCATTTCTGGGTTATGGAGAAGGCTGAGGTACTCAGTAACTTTTATTTTGCCCTGGTCTTCCCTGGCAAGTGCTCCTAGCCACTGCACCGAAGTTATAGTAGGCAAAGACAGAGACTGGGAGAATGAAAAGCTGCAGGAGAAGGTCAAGTACGAGACTATTTAAGGAACCTGAAGGTGCACAAATCGATAGGACATAATGAGATGCATCCACAGGTCCCAAGGGAACTGACGGATGAAGTTGACAAACTGCTATGCATCGTATTTAAGCAGTTGTGGCAGTCTGATGACTGTGGCCAACATGGCTTCACTAGGGGCACATTGTGCCTGACCAATTTGGCGGCCTTCTACAGTGGCATTGCAGTGTCACTGGATAAGGGAAGAGCAACTGATGTCATCTATCCGGACTTGTGCAAAGCATTTGACACTGTACTGTACAACATCCTTGTCTTTAAATTTATGAACGTGGATTTGGTGGATGGACCACTTGGTGGATAAGGAACTGACTGGATGGCCGCACTAAAAGGGTTATGGTCAACGGCTAGATGTCCAAGTGGTGTTCCTCAGGGGCTGGTACTTGGACCAGTGCTGTTTAACGTCTTTGTGAGCAATGTGGACAGTGGGATAGAGTGCACCCTCAGCAAGTTTTCTGAGGACACCAAGTTGTGTGGCACAGCTGACACACTGGAGGGAAGGGATGCCATCCAGAAGGACCTGGACAGGCTGAAGAGCTGGGCTCGTGCAAACCTCATGAAGTTCAACCAGGCCAAGTGCAAGGTCCTGCACCTGGGATGTGGCAATCCCAGGCACAAATACAGGTTGGGCGGAGAGTGGCTGGAGAGCAGCCCTGAGGAGAAGGACTTGGGGGTGCTGGTGGATGAGAATCTCAACGTGAGCCGGCAGTGTGTGTTGGCAGCCCAGAAAGCCAACCACATTCTGGGCTGCATCAAGAGAAGTGTGGCCAACAGGTCACAGGAGGTGATTCTACCCCTCTGCTCTGCGCTCGTGAGACCCCACCTGGAGCATTGTGTCCAGCTTTGGGGTCCTCAGCACAGGAAGGACATGGACCTGTTGGAACGGGTCCAGCGGAGGGCCATGAAGATGATGAGAGGGCTGGAGCACCTCTCCTATGAAGACAGGCTGAGAGTGTTGGGGTCACCTGCAGGAGAGGTGACTCCGGGGAGACCTTAGAGCAGCCTTCCAGTACCTGAAGAGGGCCTACAGGAGAGCTGGGGACTCTTTGTCAGAGGGTATAGCGATTGGATGAGGGGGAACAGTTTTAAACTGAAAGAAGGGAAATTTAGACTAGCTGTTAGGAAGAACTTTTTTACTCTTGAGGGTGGTGAGGCGCTGGAACAGGTTGCCCAGAGAAGCTGTGGCTGCCCCATCCCTGGAGGGGTTCAAGGCCAGGCTGGATGGGGCTTTGGGCAACCTGGTCTGGTGGGAGATGTCCCTGCCCATGGCAGGGGGGTTGGAAACTTGATGATCTTTAAGGTCCCTTCTGACCCAAACCATTCTGTGATTCTGTTGGCAGGTTAGCATTATTTGCTTCATTTAAGGTGGGTTTTGTTCATCAGTTTAGGAAATGTAGCATCCGGAATGAAAAGAATGAAGTTCTGAGTAATTTCACTAACATAAACCGTGTGTGGATTACCAGAGAAAACAAGGTGTAAGAACTTTGAAGGCTAATGGCTCATTCCTGTTTAAAAAGGAACTGAGATATAAGTGACAATATATGGGGAGAAACATGTCTCATGTCTTACCAGTAAAGGCTGTGAAGCTTAATGTTAAGTCACATTGATCTCTTAAATTGGCTCTTTGACTGGAAACAAATAAGAGAACACACCTCTGGCTGACTCCAGCTGTTAAGTTTCAATCCAAAGGTAAATTTCATGTGCTGTTAGGGGTGAATAAGTTCTAGACATTAAAAATGATGGTGTGAGATATATCAGTCTCTATCTCAGGGTATTTTGAATTGAATTGTGTTCCCCCCCTCACTTCTTACATTATCAATATCTCTGAGATGAAAAAAAATAAAAAATGGTAGAGCATGTGAAATAGATGAGGTTTTCATTTTTTTAAAATTTACAAGAAGGAACTCTTACCAGTAGATGGAGGTAATGAGATATGTAAGTGAAACTAGATTCTCTAATCCTTTGAAGATGGAATAAAAGCTAAGTGTTATGTAGCAGAAAGGAGAACTGAAGTTTGTTTTTACATTTCATGGGACTTGCAGAAGAAATTAAGAAAGACTTGTTTTTGATAGGAGTCGAACTGAAAAATACTTACTGTGTAAGTATTCCTTGTGGATTTTCCCAGGTTTACTCCTTTTTCTTCACAGTTTATGCATGTAATAAGGATTCCTTAAGAGTGTTCTGGAGCTTTTCTAACAGTATGAGTCTGGATGAGAATTGATTCTCTTAGAGCAGTTTTTTGGTGTGCCTTTTGGTTTATAACTTGTAATCCTGCTTTTTAAAATTGGTTTAGCCGAATTCAGGCTCTTAGGGTGCATATCGGAGTTGTGTGAAGGTTGATCTCATGGGATAAGACTCTGAGACTTGTTTACAGTATAAAATCCTCTGATGAACTTCAGAACCTTCGAATTATAACTCCTTTTCTCTGATACTTAGACACTCTTAATCTAGCAAATGATAGCAAATGTGGCAGCATAGTGCTGCCATTTTATTAAAGAGCGTTAGGACAGTCTTTAAGTCAGTTTTGAGGATGATCCTGTAAATTAGGTTTGCATGTTCCAGTTCCCACAGATGCTTTATATTTAAAGAAATATTAGCAATCAGTTCTGTAAGTGAACAATTTTAAAGTTGCACAGTTTTGTGAAGGCTTTCAAAGGGCATTAGGATGGCTTGATGCATGGTAGCTCTTTCATGTGCTGCTCTGACAGCTTTGGATTTGAATCCCTGAGATTATTCCATGCTCACCTTATCTTGCTACTGCATAAGATGAGACTTGAGCCTCTGAATCTCTCAGCAACCCGTTTTAATTGGAAAATTACCAAGAGGTGTCAGAAGTAATGGTATTAAGTAAGTATTTGGTGCAGAACTTCAGCCTTGTGCTCAGTTAATGATTTCAAGAGAGAGCTCAGATCCCTTCCATCCCAACTTTTAAAACTGCTTCCGTAAGAAAAGTATGGAATGTATGACTGACACACCGGCCAAGGTTTAAAACAAACAAAAAAACCCACCAAAAAACCCCAAGAAGCAGAGTTTCGAGATGTCAGACAGCAAGAGAGCAATGTTTGAACATTCCCAGGCCATTTTTACTTAGTGAGATGTAACAGAATGAGTTCAGAGATACCTTTTCTTTTTTTAAGAACAAGTCCATGTCTAAGAAAATGTCACTTCCCCAGAACTGTCACGGATTTCATAGGTGTTGGCACTAACTCTTTTTTTTTTTTTTTTCCTTTTATGCAAAAGTAGAACTTGCCATAACTTGACTATCATATGGCCTTGTGGAAATTTACCACTAAAGTTGAACTGTTTTATGGTGGTTATGCGCTGGTTGTGGAATAAATGAACTTAATATAAGCTAGAAAAAAATGGGTGTGCATCTGTATTTCTCCTACTCTCCTGTTTCACAGCAGTGAAGATAATTGCAGACTTTCTAGAAGCTTGTTTCTGCCAGGCCATATGGGAAACAATGCCCTGGAAGGAGTGCTTGCTGATGTGGAATTAGCATCTGGAGTTTGTGCAAGTAACTCTCTCTTAGCAGAAAAATGTGTAATTCTGATTTAAAGACGTTTCTTTCAGCCTGCTTTTGTGTATGTCAGGGTGTTAATGCTTGTGTTCTGGGGGTATCTTGGATTGCTGTACCAAAACTACCTAGAGCAAGTGAAAGCATTGGTAGTTGAGAATCTTTATGTCTTGCTTAATGTGAAAGTGATGTTAAAATGTCCAGGGTTCACACCTAGTGAAGGAAGGAATTACAGAATGGTTATGTGGAAATCACTTAGATCCTGGATGTCCCAGGTAACTCCTCAAGGTAGAGGTTTGAGTCGGCACTGAAGAATCTAAATAAAATAAGCCTAAATGTCAGAAATGAGAGAATGGTATTGCCATAAAAAACCATAATGCATTCAAGTCTTTCCTGTTAGTGTTGTATTGGCCTGTGCGCACAGTAATAGCGCTTAATCCATAGAAACGTCCTGAACCGTGTAATTCAGAGTTGAAGTGTTAATATGCAAGGCATGGCACAGAAATTCTGATTGCAAACTGACATTGCTTTATTTTATTTGGTCAGCTTTTTCTGTGGTTTGTCAATTCAGGCCTTAAGTTTAGGTAGGTTTAATGCTGCTAGGAAAAAAAAGTAGTCCTTGATTATGTGTAAGGGACACCTTGAATTTAGTGTATCTTTGGGCTGATGCTTTAATAATTGACATCTCGGTGCATGCTTGGTAACTATTTCTGTTTCTGAGCTTGTGCTGAGGGTTCAGCTAAAGGGAAGGCTTGTGTCCAACGTGCCTCATTCTATATCCGTTTCGGTTGTAGGTGTTGGTGCAATCAAAATAACCTCAATTTCTGTCTTGTGCTTGTTCTAGCTTTTCAAACTTTCTATGAGCAGTAATTTTATCTGTAAGAATTCTGTTTCTATAATACCTGTTAAATCTCTTTGTAAATTTGCAGTGATAGATCAGAAACGTGAGGTGTGCTGACTACATTTATCTGAGGCAGACTCAGCTTGGGTAAAAAGTTTTATTTCTCGTTACCGCTCAATAGCGCTGAGAAGCACATTGAAATGGTCACTTGAATTTTAAAGCCGTATTCTTTCATCCAAACAAGGGTGGTAGTTAACTGTAAAGATGCAGCCGTGTACAGATGCAAGAGCTGAGCTCAATAGTTCCCTTCTCTTGCCTGGGTGGCTGGGAGAGCAGCAGGCAGTGCATTACGTGAGAACACTTGTGGCAATGTACCTTCCAAATCCACAGATTTTAAAACCTTGTGTATGGGAGGATTGTTAACTGGATGTACGAGGCCCTTTCTCCTTTGCTTTGGGGGAGAAGGCTTGTAGAAGACAGCTGGTGACTGTTGCAAGAGAGGATGTAATATAGAAATCTGCAGGGAAAGCTCTTTGGTATGATGCTTTCAGAGGAGAGCTGGTGTTTTGGGGAGGGTCTCGAGGATGTAAATGGTGGGAATTAGAAGATTTGGAAGAAGGTAGGCTTTAGGGAGGGCAAAAATAAGAAAAGGTTGGTTGAGTCACTTAGCGTTTTAGTGCTCGACTAATTTTAGATGTATTTGGTAGCAGAGCAGGGATGTAGGAGTATTTTGCATTTGCACCAACAGTTTTAAAAATGTTATTTTGCTTATGTTTACAACTAAAGTTCTTTGTGTCTATTTACACAAAACTACGCTCATATGTCAATTTAGGGAAAACTAAATCTTAACGCCATAAACCTAGAAAGTAAGCTGGCAGAAGTCAGTACTGGTTTGTTTTCAGGTGCTAATGTTGTTATTCTGTGCTCACTGCATACAAGAGGTAACCCGAGGTGTTATTCTCCGGGTATATCCTATTTCTCTTTGGCTGCTCTCAGCTTGTAGATAGGTTTTCAGAACAGCTTGTGGACATGAAATCCCATTGCTTTTAAAAGATCCCCTGTGAGATGTCTAGTTTGGTGGTTAAAATTAACAATGTAGAATGCTTACAGATCCCTAGAGGACGTGTTCCCCATTCCTTGTTGGCCTGATAATTGCTCTGTGCTGTGTTTTGGTTGTAAATATCTCCAAGTTGATAAAGAGTTCTGAAGAGGTTCTATAACCAGATGTTCCTCCTGGTCCACTAGGTTAAGCTGCAGCATGACCAATACAGGCTTCCTTTTCCTCCTCCCTCCCTGTGACCCCTTAAAAAACTCTGTGTATTTGCTGTAAAGAGCAAAGGGAACAAATGTAAATGTGTGCACTGAACTTATCTTAACTCTTCATGGGGTGGAGTTGTGCTTTAAAATAAGTATTAGGAGCTGAGCTGCTTTTTGTATTTATTATGTGTGTACTTCTCGTCTACCTTCAGGGCAGTGTGGTGTTCACTGAACAAGGGAATAAAGACTTGTGGTACAATTAAGAGTTCCTTGTATAGGAGGAAAGGCTTTGTGTTGTACAAGTAAAAGCTTTGGAAAAGACAAGTAAAGAGGCTACAAACTGTCCAGAATTGTGTTTTAATTTCTTTTAGTTGGTGCTGTAACTTCAGAAACTTTCTTCAGTCAACTCGAATGTGTGAAAACTCACTTGTATCTTAAATCAGCCTGGCACAGTGATGGGAACGAGCACCCCAATATTCATTTGATGATTGTTGATTTTTTCCATTCAGGAATGACTGTTGTATTCATGCATACTTGGATTGTTTTTCAGCCTAGTGTTAAGAAATATTCTAAATTCTTTTACATTAAATTAATGACTCTAAGCTTAAGACTGGATTTAATACTAAAATGGAAGATGCCATGTTGCTGTTTGGCAGTCACCTTGATGGCTGTAATAGGCATGAAGAAGCTGTATGAAGACATCCGACTTTGGTGATGTTAATGAAACGAAGTAGTAAATGAACCTGAATGCATAGTATGGTCTTAGAGAAATAAGTAAGGTTTCATTCTATTTGTTTTAATGAACCCGTGGTGACACCCACTTACTGCTGTCTGATGGAGGAAGAAGGGGAAGAGTCCCTTCTTCCTCCATCTTCCTCCAGCCAAAGTCAAGTCCCGCTGTCTGAGTTTGGATGCTGTGGTTTACAAGGTGTCAGTCGGTGTGCCTCAGCCAGGTAATGGATTTGCTTCTGAAAGCACACTGTAGAGGGTAGAAACAGGCCTAAACCAGAGGAGCGTAGTAAGAGCGAGTGAATTTTGATGTCTCTGTGTTTCCCTGTGTAATGTCACTCAGATAAATGAAATAAATTACTTTGTGCTTTGGGTACATGTGATTAAGACCAAGAATTTTGTTTTCTGACAGTTTGTCAAAAGAAAAGGAAAGAAAATGCATGTATTCTCCAGCCTATTATCATTTACCTTCAGGTTGAATTGAAAACATCTGTGTACTATCACATGTGATAGGTAAGCTTCATCTTATCAGCCAAGAGCATCATCTTGTTTTGTGGAATGAATGCTATATTTTAGCTCCGTTTCTGGCTTTGTTTCCACATGGTTGTTTTAAAACTGGGGCACAGATGCACCTTCAGCATATAATGCATGTGCATAATCAAAAGCACTGGTTTGCAGTAAATAATTCATGTCAGCTGGGGCACTTGGTTCTGATAATGAGATCTCAGGGGCTTGGTTCTTTCCAGATGATATATGAAATATTCTTTGCTGTTATTCATTCACACTGACAAGTACTTACTTAGCAGCTAAGGATTTGTGTGTTGAGGGGAAGGAAATTCCGTAAGTTTTCTAGTTGCTTCTATACTTCCTTGACATCTCTTTCCCTGTCTGCCTCAGCTTTGAGCAGCTCTGGCTGATAAGACTTGGAAGGACAAATGACTACCACCCCTGGGTTAACATCTCTAGGAAGCAACATAGGTAGGGATATAAATCTAAATTATCTTTTTATTGACAAACTGCTCTTTACAAAATCTGTTGGAAATGCTCTTTGAAGAGGAAGAAAGTTGATAGATACGTGGGGAGTTGTTGATCTTTCTCTGCTTTGAGAGGGTCATGAAAATATTGATGGAAAAAACTTGATCTATTTACATGCCCACTAAACTCTTTAGGAATATGGAGCTTTGGTTAGCTTTGTTTCTTCCTTTAGGCAAACTTTGGCAGGACAAATTCAGTAATTTGTGTTATGGTCCACACTAATAGGATGTTGAGGTAAGAAATTATGAAGTAAGCTTTAGTTTTTACCTGTTGTCATGTTTTCCTTACTAACTTGTGTTCAAGCGAAGCAATGAGTAACAACATTTCCTTAAAGTCAGTAGTATCAACAGATTTTCAAGTCAGCAGTCCAAAACCTTCATAAAGGAGGCTAATACAAGGAAGGATTATTTGGGAGTAGGTCATGATAAATGTTCTATCCTAAACCAGTGAGGACTGGGTTTAGGATTTGAGCTGATGCCTCGCATGTCTTTTTCCAGTCGTGGACATCCTACTCTGTGTGTGTCGTCACAGCAAACGTAATCACTGCAGGTTCCCTACCCTATTGTTTGGGTCACTAAAAAAAATTATATTTTTATCAAAAGCTGCTGTTAGTCAAAAATGTTTCTTAATGGATATGTTTAATTGGCACCCTTTCTTAGTGTATAGTACTGCAGTAGTCCTGACAGCTTCTGTAATTAATAGCAAATTAGCATATGGCTGTGGTTTCTGCTGAACCTTATCCCATCTGCTGCTCATGATGCTTGGCTTGTCAGTCTTCTGTGCATGGATCTGCTGAGGATATTAAAGATGAGGTCCTTGTTTTTTTTCCTCTTCCAGAATGTTTAAAATGTACACCACATAAGTGAGCATGAAAGAGATAATTTTTTTTTGAACTTCTGTTGAATAATTATCATCTGGGTGTGCTTCCTCGATAACAGAAAGGTCAAAAGTGACTTTCTAGGAACTCTTGAGATTCTGTGCTTCTCTGCTGTTAGTCACGTTCACATCTTTAGCCCTTTGTTTAATGCTGTGATACACATATCTGTTGGGAGCAGTAAACTTGAGTGTGTGTCTAAGTGCAGTTAAAATTAACTCTTCCTTACAGGTGCTTACAGTGATTATTTTTTTTTGGTTGCTCTTTTCTCTCCTGTCCTTTCTCTTGCCCTAGGCTTTCCTTACAAGTGTACTTTGTGGCAATATACTTCCAGGACAATGGTATTTGTTAAATAAGTAAGTAAATAAGTTGTAAAGACACTCAGAAGAGGAGGTGAACCCGGGGAAGGTTATTTGTTCATCATTTTAAATCATGGTGTAGAGTTTTTGATCAAGTTGTCTGTAACTGCTGAGACTTGGAGTCAGCTGAGGTCAGTGTGGAAAAACCAACTCTGGTGCTTGACCTTGAAAGAAAGGGTGTAAGGCTCTTAAGCCTTCTAAGATGGAGAGAAGAATAATGGGTTTGTTAAAAATGCAAGGTATTTGAGGGGACTCTCCTTGGCGTCTGCAACTTGAAAGAGCAAAATTGAGCATATGCCTGATATATCAGGTTCACCTGGGCTATAAAAAGATGTAATGTTTTTCTTGAACGTGGAAATATCCTATATTGCTTGCATGCAGGTAGCTGCTTGGTTTTGGTATTGTACTAGAAAAAAAAAAAAAAGTGCTGGAGGATGGGTTGCTTTAAGAATAAGGACAAAGCTGGATGAGAAAGGATAGCTCAATATATGTAAATAACCCGCCTTTATTCTGGTAATTCTGTTACCCCGATGAGCTTCCATATTCTCAAAGGCAGTTATCAGTATTCCGTATCTATGCTGATGATTATTCACTGCAAGTGTTGCTTTTGCAGCAAAGTAACCCTAGTGGGAATGATACAGACACTGCTGTTGGAGTGAGGATTTTATCTATGACTCTTGAAAGAGAATTGTGATTTTATTTTTTGATTCCCTCTACTCCAAGCTTTTCCAGTAAGACCTGTGCTTTGGTATGTGTCTGAAAATAATAATATTTTGAATATTTTTTTTTTAACCAGAGATAACTTTTATGAGCATATTTACAAGTGAAGAGAATTAAAAATCCCTTAGTTTTCAGCTGTTTTCTGCGGAGAATGAGTTAACAGAATAGGAATGTATTCTGTTTTCATGTGCGCTTAACATGGAGTGGTCATATGGGTTTCTGCAGAAGTGGGTCAAAGCTATTTTTCCTCTTTGCCTCTAGCCATTAAGGAAAAATTGGACACCTGGCTTTCTAACATGACAGGCTTTTTGTGTCTGTTTTAATATGCTTTCACTACACATACACACACACAAAAAAAGCCCTTTCAGCTCATGCTCTCACTCTTAGAACTGTAACTTTAAAAATTGATGGACACATTTTTAGAAACTGGTTTCTGGCCCAGTTAATGTGGAAAATAAAATTCACTCCTAAGAGATAAGTGATAGTGGAATACATTAGTATTTTAACTAAAGCTAAAAAAAAAAGAAAAGCAAACATTTAAGGGACTTGGAAGTGGTCTTTAAATTGAACATACAGCTGTGCTTCTAGAGTGGGTGCCCTGTGGAATATCTGCATGACCTTGGAGTGGAACTAGGAGAACTTAAGGAAAATTATGTCAAGACTGTGATAGAAGCTGCCTTGAATGTTGTTAATGTAACCTAAAATATAGCACGAGACTCTTTGACTTCTGGACATCCAAATTGATTGAAACTGAACTGATTACCAATGTGATCAACCGTTGTTTGGAATGGGGATGAGAGATAACAGCACTTGAGAAGGAAATTAAAATTAAGATACCAAGTGTGTATGAGTCCCTTAGGAGCACATACCAGATTGTAGTTATATTCTCTTTCCTTCTGATTTTGGAATGATCTCAAAGCTTTCCGTGGTTACGTAGTTCGCCTGCTGCAGCAATATGGTGGATTCGAGATGAAATAATACCTTTAAGGTGTTGGGTTTGAGTAAATACAGTGCCAGTACTCATCTGTGGTTTGCTAGTATGTTTTCAGTAAGGCAAGGGGTTTGATTGAGCTTTCAAATTATTTTCGGTGCGGAGTTGGATGCCCCAGGCTCTTTTCTTCCCCTGCTTGCTTGTCCCTTGCCTCAGAGTATGAAAGGTTTGTGATGTTAATAAACCAAAAGAATTCATATTTATTTCTAAAACCATGTATAGTGGAGAAGTAGGACCTGTTGTTTTCTTGGGAAATATGATAATAATAGCTGCTTATACTTCAGAGCTAAACTTTTTATTAGATAACAACTAAGTGTTAATTTTTTTAAATAACTCAAGCCTGTTGGATGAAATGACATAATTACTGCTCTACGATCCCTGCTTTGTCATTTCTTGAACACTCCGTGCTGTGTACAAGCTTCCACCATCACTCGCAGTGACTTGAAGTCTAATAATCACCTCCTCAGCAGTTCTCAGGCAAAGAGCCTCCCTTTCTGCTACCCACACGCTTTGAAGTGTGAACTGAGAATCAGAATGGTTCCTGTATGGATCGATAGACCAAAGCAATGGTTGTCTTTAAGTTTTGGTACTTCCCTATCCAGAACTCCATTGTGGATTTCCTTTTATTAAAGCCAACTTGCCAGGTTTAGTATCAGTGAAGTATGTGGAAGATCCGCTGTCCGAGTACATTCTTTTGCATTGACTGTTCCTTCTCCAATATTACGGGTTGTTTGGATAGATTTGTTCTCAGAAAGCTTATAAATACATGGAGAGTAAAAGTAATGTGGGAAACATAAAAACAGTGTATTATATAAAAAAGGCATATTAAAAAAAAGTGTATTGTTCTTAACTTGTAAAATTAATGGCGAATACTTGTGTAATATTTGGAGGCTTTTTGTACTACTTCTGCTATGAAAGAATCATTCAGATATAATTGTGATAAAGATCTATATTAAATTTAAATGTTGTCTGCTCCAGGAGGTCACCTACCAATAGCAGTAACACTTATCTGAAACAACTGGTTTGAAATACTCTGTAAAATATTGTGTTTGCTGCCTCCAAATGTATGTTCTCCAAGATAACATGGGTATATTTTATTTTACGTGTTTCTTGTTTTCTTAAATTATTTTTTCTGGGCTGCTTTTAGTAAAAAGTCTGGTTTTTATCTGCAGAAGATAACCTAGATTAGGGATATTTGCACTCAATTTTGAAACTTCAGACATCATAGAAGTTCTGAATTTAATGGGGCCTCACCAAAATATATACAAATGAAAAGATTAATGCTTGTCTCTTGAATCAGCTTATGGGTGGTAGCCTGTAAGATCATGCAAGATCAAGCTGGTGTGCTCCTAATATTGGCCCATGCTTCTTGTGCTGTTGTGAAAAGCAGTGTTGAAGACAACAGGTCATTTCTCTTAAGGAAGGTTTTCTTTCCCCCAGCATCTAGGTCTCCTGTAGCAGTGACTCAACAGAGCTAACAAGCCCCATGGCTCTAACAAATCACAGAATTTGAATACCTGAGCAATTTTCTTCAGAAATTCTGTTCATAGCAAGGGTTACAGAGCTCCCTAGATTGCGAGTTCTTTGTAATGCAAAAGCTTTGTTTGACTGACTCTGACCTTTTGAAGGCTTCCTTCTCTACAAATGATGGCATTTGCTTGCAAAAATTACCGGCTGCTTCTTTCTACAGTAGAACCTCCTCAAGGTGTAGACTGTACCTTATTTGTTTGTCACCTTGGACAATGGATGGCGTTGGGCTCAACTGCCTGGACACAAATGCCAAGTGTCATGGGTACATAAAATAGTTACTAATTTACTACTTAATCCATTTCTTGTTCTTTTCTCAGGGACCTTGTCCAATCTGCTTTGGGAGCAGATAGCTACTGTTGTAGCTCTAAATAGTCATAGAATCATGTTTTACAAAGGGAAGTGAAGGGAAGGAGGCTTTTGGAGTAGTTTTCTAGTCATATTAAGAAAGGAGGACAGACTTGATTTGGATTCAAGGAAACTGTGCGTATTTGCTCATTCAGGATGCTGGCTGTGACAGCTTTGTGTGGTTTCCACCTTGACATTCAACCTGGTGGCTTCTGTGTTGCAGTTTGGCTGCCTTGTGTGTGGCTCAGGGGCTCGGGACTGATGTAAGTGACAGTGAAAATACGCAGTGTGATTTGAATGCGTGCTGTTATGTTGTACATAACTACTTTGCACTTGTTTGGCCAGGTCCCACCTTCCTCAAGAAGGTACTTCAGTGCCTGGAAAAGCCTTTTTTTGCTAGGTTAGTAAGGGCTTCCTAAACTGTGGTGATGGTCCATATTCCTTATTAGGTTGACAGGACCAATCAGTGTGCGTAGGGTATTCCTTTGACTTCAATCACAGGCCAGCATGAGAAGTTGATGCTCTTCAGAAATAGATTTTTTTCTTTGTAAGATTAAGCTCTCATTTTTATCAAACACTTCTGCTTCAGCCTTCAAAGGCTCACGTGGCCAAGCAACAAGATGGTACTGACACAAAACTCCACAGCAGAAGAGCTGCTGTGAGACAGTCTGTCAGAAAACTGTTGATCTTCCAAGAAACTTTTGTCTCCTGTTGGATTTACATAGCAGTGGCCTCTTTTTGGGAACCCTGAATAAACTAGTGAAGAGCTACTTACTTTAAGCTAGAGGGTCCACTTCCAGAACTACCGTAGTTCATCTCTAGGATTAGAAGTAGTGCAGGTCAACCTCTTTCAGATGTAGAAAAAAAGCACCATTTTTGCTCCATGGACAACCTCTCTGGGCAATATGTCATCTTGAGCATGCACCTGAGCACCTGGTGGAATTTGACTTTCCCAAGCTTAGTGAAGATGAGGATAAGGTAATGGTTGGCTCAATAAGAAGCTGATGCAGTCTTTTTCTACTGATCCAATTGACTGGAAGTCATCATCATCTTCCTCTTGACCTGCCTTTTCAGGATTCATTTGGGAGGCATACATTATTCCATCGTGAGTTCGTACTGGGTGGATGTTGGTGTCAGAACCCATCCTCTCTGATAAGATACATCCTGTCAATGAATCTTCTTCTCTACCTCTATAGTGAAAAGGCCTGGATTTTCCAAGTCTGGTATTTTAGTTGATCTTTATCTCCCTTGAAAGTCTTTTTCCTTTTGATAAGGTCATGGACAGTGATAATTTAAACAAACAACAAACAACCCCAACATTCTGTTGTGATTTCATGTTTTATTTCTGAGGTACCTGTAGTTTGCCTTGCTGACCTTCCAAACTGCAAAGGTAGCTTTTAATTTATTTTCTGTGGCAGATATTCAACTGAGCATATAATGACTGGGATTTTCTAGAGACCCTGAAGTCTTAATATTTGCAATTGATTGTAGCCAACTATTTGGACCAAGCCAGGTTTAAAAAAGTTACTAATTATTCAAATGCCTTGGCATGTCTGTAAGAAAATGTACACGTAAAATGAAAAACGTGTTGGTGCTGCCCATGCAGTTTTAACTCCACATTTAATATCACCGTTTGAAGTAATGATGGATTTTGTTTTTAACTGGTTTTGTGGATGGACTATTGTATGTTGTTTTCTGCATGACCATAGGGGTTGGTTTTGTTTTTTTTTTTACACTTAAAATCATTTCAGGAAGGAATTGTTCTGAACTGCATTTCCTTTGTTCTGTAGCAGGTACTAATTCATCCGTTATACCACAGTGGGAAATGCTTAAGTAGTATTAGGATGGGGGGAATGTATTTAAATCCCATCTGGTGCCTCGTTGAGTGTGGTAAGAGGGGTCATTCTAGGTAAACCGACATACACATCCTATTTAGGATAAATGGTACTGGGTGACATGTTTTTTCCTTTTTGATGGTACTGTGTCCTGGAAAGATTATAGTAGTTTTCAGCTGGGAAGTAAAGGCATATATATGACTGGGGTCCAAAGGCTATTACAGCTGCAGAAGCATTTTCGTTTGCCAGCTGAATGAAATATTAGGAAGTCACGTTTCTTTTGTGAGTTGACCTCAATTTGTTGGTTTAGAGAGTTTATCTGCCCAAAGCGTACTCTGATGTGGAGACTGGGAAGGGAGGAGTTGGACTCCAAGTGCAGCTGAATATTGTGCTACAATGTTATTACAGGTGTAGTAGTCTGAATATCAGGTTTGTGAAACACTAACTTTTATAATGTTGTTTTTAACTTTTTTTATTTTAGCTCTTTGGTGTATGATGGTTGTCTGTAAACAATGATTTGACACGATGCTGTGAGAAAATTGAGAGCAATGTGTTGTGGTGAAGGCGTAGGCTTTCCAATGCTGTTGGTATCCCAGAAGAGCTAATGCAGACCAGCTGAAGCTAATGGGAGCCTGGCAAAAATGTCTGGACTACTGTTTTTCAGAAGTTTGGAAGTAATCGGGTTTTTTTGTTGTCTAGAAAAGAGTGAAAAATAGTCAAAAAGCAGTCAAATGCAAGCTTTTCAAGAGTTCATACGTATCCAAATTCTTGTGAAACATACCTAGATGTTTTGTGTAGCACATTTTTAGAGTTGTAGCTCTAAAGTAACATTTTGACTAAATGTAACATTCACTGTTACTAGGTTACTGCAGTGGGGTTTTAAGAAAGATGACTATATGAAGTCACTTTATTGACCTGGAGAGTTGGGCAGAGAGGAACCTGAGGAACTTCAACAAAGGCAAATGTAGGGTGCTGCACCTGGGGAGAAATAACCCCCTGCACCAGGACAGGTTGGGGGCTGACCTGCTGGAGAGCAGCTCTGAAGAGAGACCTGGAAGTCCTGGTGGACAATAGAGTGACCATGAGCCAGCAATGTGCCCTTGTGGCCAAGAAGGCCAATGGCATCCTGGGGGGTATCAGGAAGAGTGTGAGCAGCAGGTGGAGGGAGGTCATCCTGCCCCTCTGCTCTGCCCTGGTGAGGCCCCATCTGGAGCACGGGGTCCAGTTGTGGGCTCCCCAGTTCCAGAAGGCCAGGGAACTGCTGGAGAGGGTCCAGCAGAGGGCTACAAAGATGATGAGGGGCCTGGAGCATCTCTCTGCTGAGGAGAGGCTGAGGGACTTGGGTCTGAGGGGGGATCTGATCAATGTTTATAAATACTTAAAGGGTGGGTGTCAGTAGGAAGGGACTGGACTTTTTTCAGTGGTGCCCAGGGACAGGACAAGAGGAAATGGGCACAAACTTGAATGGAAAAAGTTCCACCTCAACATGAGGAGGACCTTCTTTCCTGTGAGGGTGGCAGAGCCCTGGAAGAGGCTGCCCAGGGAGGTTGGTGGAGTCTCCTTCTCTGGAGACATTCCAAGCCTGCCTGGACACGTTCCTGTGGGACCTGCTCTGGGTGGCCCTGCTTTGGCAGTGGGTTGGACTAGATGATCTCCAGAGGTCCTTTCTAACCCTATGTGGTTCTGTGATTTGAGAGTGACTTCTGAAATGCTACATTTTGTTTCCTACCTTTAAGTGGATGTGCTTGGTTTGGCCATAATGCCTACACCACTAATGCTGGTTGTGTTTATAATGTGTTGTTTGTGGGATTGTAAATAATTTTTGAAGCGGCAGGAGTGACCTACTTCTTAAAAGCATTTGCCTTCTGGCTCTGTTGGGGGTTCTGTGCACTCCTAGATCCCTTACATGTAAAGGCCATCTTCTTTCAGTTTTAATGCTATACAAAAGTAAAAAGAAGTGTAATTTTAAATATTATGCAACTAAAATACTGCTTGTTTGTACAGTTATTATTGTACTTCCTAAAATGTGTTCAGCACAGAAGCAAGTGAATAAGAACTGCATAAACTGTGAATTACTTTCTTGAGTACAGGGAATAATTACAAGGAAAATCTTTGTATATTAAGATTTTATTTACTGCTCCTCTCGGTCACTACTACTTCTATTAAACAATAGTGAGTTTCTGTTTCCTGCTTATTTGATAACTTTCTGAACACTAGATTTCATGACACAAGGTTATGACTTAGCTGGGCTGCGTTACTGGAGAACACAGGATTTTGGCTGGAGGTGAGATGTGATCCCCAGTTCTGCCCTAGCTCAGCTCCTCTCCCCCTACTAGTTCTTCATTACTTCTACCTCTTCCTCAGTTCATTTCTGGGCATATTTTGCTATTTGATATTTTTTTACATTTAAGCCCACTGTTCCTAGTGGATCTAAGGGCGTTACACATTTCTGGGGGAACCAGCCTCCCCTTCCACATCATTTTTGTCTGACATTGTGGGTTTTCTTTGAGTTTGAAAAGCTTGTATTTTAAACAATGACACTCTTTGCAAAGAATGTAATTTACCAAGTTAAACTCGTGTAAGGTATGGAATGTGGACAGAATGAAGTGGCGTTGTCTGAAGTAAAACAATGGGGATGAGGTAAAAATTTGTAGCATAGCAGAGGTTTAATTATATAGTAAGGAAATGGAAAATGTTCAGTAGACCTTGGAGTACTGAGGTTGAAATGGCTGAAATTACAAAGTTACCCCAAAGAGGTCTCAAAGCAATAATAGATTTTACTTAAGGACTGCTGAAAAATGTCTAACTAAACCTCAAATATTAAATTTAAAGCAGAAGACAAGGTAAAGAGACCTGGCTTTATCTAAACCACTAAACTGGGAGTAAGTCTTTTCATTTGTTTCTACGTAGCATGATTTTTCTAAACTGTTTGGCATTAGAAAATATGGACTTCAAAAAGGTAACAGGGCTTGATGCCTCTTCTCACATCTCTCAGAAGAGCTGCTGATGTGTTTAGGAAAGTGAAGGAAGTTATTTTTGTTTTGCTGCACCCACTGCTGCCACCTGGTTGGTTTTCTGGGCCCACTGACACTGCTGTTTTGCACAGACCCGTGTCACGCTGCTGCTCCAGGAGCCTGCATGGTGGTGCCAGAGGGATGGACACCTTTCCAAGTTTGTTAGAGAAGCAGTAGCAGCTCTCTTTGTTGAAGAGTCATAGAATCACAGAATGGTTAGAGCTGGAAGGGACCTTAAAGATCATCTAGTTCCAACCCCCTGCCATGGGCAGGGACACCTCCCACCAGACCAGGTTGCTCCAAGCCCCATCCAGCCTGGCCTTGAACCCCTCTAGGGATGGGGCAGCCACAGCTTCTCTGGGCAACCTGTTCCAGTGCCTCACCACCCTCGCAGCAAAGAATTTCTTTCTGGTATCTCATCTAAATCTCCCCTCTTCCAATTTAAAACCGTTCCCCCTTGTCCTGTCACTGCACTCCCTGACAAAGAGTCCCTCCCCAGCTCTCCTGGAGCTCCCTTCAGATATTGGGAGGCTGCTCTGAGGTCTCCCTGGAGCCTTCTCTTCTCCAGGCTGAACAACCCCAGCTCTCTCAGCCTGTCTCCATAGGAGAGATTCTCCATCCCTCTGATGATCTTGGTGGCCCTCCGCTGGACCCATTCCAACAGGTCCATGTCCTTCCTGACTAGATTCTCCAGAAAGATGAAGTCTTTTGAGACAGAAGTTCACTGGATTATGATGTTGCTTTTGATTCTTGAAATCATATGTTCAGGTACTTTTCAATATCTTCAGTGGGTTTCAGACAATGAAGAGTCATTCATTGTCTAATCATACCTTGTCTAATCATACCTTGTCTAATCATACCTTGTCACATCACCTCTGAAGCCTCCAGAAGGCACCTTCAGCCTTAGCAGTAGACAGCGGAATGAGAACATTAATTTACATTCCTTTCAGGAGCAGAGTTGAAGGCCAGTTTTATAGTGTGACCTCTGGGCTTGCTCTCTCTCCGCTGATGCTCAGTATTGCTTTTAAAGATGTTCTTTATTAGGCTGAAAGCTGGAGTTTCTGAAAACTGGAGAATGTGAAAGCTTCAGATTCTTGGGCGCAGGAGTCCGATCTTATCAGTCACCTGTTTTGCTTCCTTCCCTTCTTGGTCCTCCCTCCCACCCAGCCTCCCATCTAGCACAGGCTGACCCAAGGTCTTCCCACAGGCAGGTCTCCTGCTTGGTTTTCCACACTGCTGCTTTTGTAATTGAATGTCTGAAGCAGGACTCCATGTTGCGCTGGTTTGCAATTGCTCCAGATGCCTTCCTCCTCTTACTCCTCACCAGGGTTGTACTTTTCTACAGTAAACAGTAAGAAAATCCATTTTTCGATTTTTTTCGATTTTTTTTTGGTTTAACAATGGTAGCTGTGTCATGATGGCTAAAACGACTGTACTTAGAATTTATTTGGCTTATGTTTTGTCACTTAATTTTTTAGCAATTAGGTGGCCTTTGCGATGCAGACATTTGAAAACCTGCCATTTAACTTCTACCTATGAATTTTTCCCTCAAATTGATGTGGGAATACCTGGGATTCTTATCCGTTGTTCAGCACCTGATCTTGGAATCTGTGTGCCTCTGTGGGCACACGTTAATGTTTATTTTGGCTGACAGATCCTCAGATTTGGCTTTCAGCAAGTGTATGGCTTTCTGCAAGGTCTGTATTCCTGTTCAGTGTTTATCAACATACATCAAACTCAATTGTCTTTCCTGTAGACAAAAAAAGTGTGTCACTTTTGTCCCTAGCGGCTGGCAAAAAGTGCCTTTGTTTGGGATATTGGAGTGTATGTAAAAAAAAAAAAATAAATTTCTGGGTTTTTTTGGCACTTGAGCTTTTTGAGGATTTTATATCTTTAAGAAAGAATGATGGAAAAGGATAGTCTTCCTGCAGTTGGTTTTCTTCCTCTGCAAAAAGCTTGGTACACTGGGTTTGAAGGTCATCACGAAAAAAATTGTGGTCATTAAAAAAATCATGCTGGGTGATCATTTCTCTTCTGTCTGGAGATTATGAACAAAGCGGGAAGCGGCTCCACTAAGAGAATTCAAATAATTTAGTAACGGGGAGGGGAACTAACCAATGTTCCCTGCAGAAATGCACTGCAGAAGGAGACGCTTCTGGCTGGTGGGAAGGACAGGGGAAAAAAAGTTAATTTAGCTGAAAATATTTAAAATACTTGAAAAAGAAATGAATGCTCATGGACTTCAGTGTAGATAAGGAAGCGTAGAATTGGTTTCTGTTGGAATGATGGACAAGGAACTTAGTAATTTTAGGTAGCTGATACATTCAGCTGAACTTTGTAGCTGTGGATACTGAGGTGTGGAATCCCGTTACAAAATACGCATACAAAATATTATTAGATGGGAAGGTCATATTGCTCCTTCATATTCTAGCAGGCATGTGAGTGTGTCTTTCCTGTCCCTGTGCTTGCGGTAGCAACGTTTGAACTGAAGGAGACTCTCAATTACCTGCATTTTTTTGGTATTGCAAAAACCTGCCTTGAAGGGCTGATTATCCAAGACGAAATATAAATCACTTCTCCTGCCTTGTTTGAAAAAAATCACGTAAGACTAGAAATATTATGTTGTACACGTGACTAAGTGTATGCAGTTGAAGCACGTCCTGAGAATGCTAGGTAATATCATGCAGTGTTGCAAAAGAAGTGAAGGTCAGATGATAATACATAGCTGTAAGAAACTTAGGGAAGGTGGCTTAATGGATGTTATCAAGATGAACATAGGAAAATATATGTATGGGTGTTGGCATGATGAGGTAGTTTGTGAGTCTATTGGGAAATGGAGCTTTAACTAAATGGTCATATCTGTCTTACAGCTTGGCTGGAAAAGCGAACAAGCAATTATAGTATCAGTGATATCGATTGCTAGCAGTGATAGCAATCTTTCTTGCTGTTATAGAGTTTCTGATACATAAATTTGAAAATATGAAAATGAGATTTTTTTTTGTCTTGGCAGGTATACTACCAATTTGAAGAAAATGAATGCTTCAGTTGAAGCAGCTACTTGCTAGAGGCTTTTTTGTGCATATCAAGTATTGGAAACAAGTACTTCCCACAATGAATTGGGTGGTACATGGGAATGGTTTGATGTCACTAAGTTTGTAGTATGGATATGTCCTTTACAGTTTGTTTGGAAAGAAAGTGAAGTGAAAACTCCTGTAATACTGGTAGATATTCAAGTATCTCCTTCTGTAAAGCTCTGAAAGGGCTATGAATTTTAAGGTGACATCTTTTTCAGAGAAATGTAAAACACATTCTGGTGCTTTTCCAAACTAATTATTAGTCAGTTTTACTTAACTACATTTGGAGCATTTCAGAAAGGTCAAGGTATAAGACGTGCACCCTGAATTGTGGTTCAGTTGGTATGCTTTGGTATCTTTGCTGATCATTTTATTATCATCAGCAACCTGAAGCTACTCACTAGGCTTCTGAAACATATTTCTCTTCCAGGTGTGTAAGGTCATCTGTCCTTAGTATGATAATGCTGCTTCTCTAAACGTTTGAAGCGAGTCATGTCCTGACACTGATGGATTTATATAGAATGAAACTGTGATGCTTTGAAAACAGGCTAGAAAAAACAAAATGGAACTGAAGCTTTTTGGGTAGATCTTTTCTTACAGTGATAATGCCGTTAACAGTGTTAACAACCGATGTCCAAGCCTGTTTAAGGCTGGTGATGTTGGTCCACAAAATGCAGTGCATTAGCAGATAAGTCCTATCTAGAAGCTGTCCATTGCTACAGACTTCCCCTTTTCCCCTAAAAAAAATAAGAGATACAGATGCTAAGTAGCCCCAGTAGTAAACATGCTAGAAGTGGTTTATGTTTCTTAGGAGACGTTAGGTTTTTTCTGTTGCCTTGACTTATCATTTTTTGTGTTTAATACTGTGGCCTTAGTTATGGATTCTTGAATATCCAAGGTCTGTACCTTTCTAACAAATAGTATCAGGTTATTTTTTAGAACACCTTACCTTATTTTACTGTGTATAAAGAATGCAAAGCCTAAGTTCTTTTCTCAAATATTTTTTTTTGGAGAGGGGGACTAACAGGATATGGCACTCATGTTCATCCTACCAAATAATAGTTTTTATAGCTTTTTAGTGATTTGATGATCTTCATCCTTCGCAATGTGAGCATGATGGCATGATGGCTTGATTACAAGTACTAGTAGGCTGCCTTTATATCTTAAATCTCTAGCTGTTGGTTACTGTTGATATGCTAATATCATATTAGCCTCAAGTCACTCATATTTTGTCTTTATGTGGTGGAACTGTAATCCATTGTACAAACCAAATGTTGCTGGCATGAAGAGAACATGACAAGCTTCTCTTCCTATTTAGGTTTATTTGCTTTGTCCTTGCTATACCTTCAGTGAGTGTATATACCTGAATACTTATGCTTGCCTTTTTTTTTTTTTTTTGAAAGTTTTGTTTGTTTTATAGGCTGCTTTTTATTTTTATGTTGCAGTATATGAGTTAAATACAAAAGAACTTCCGAGCTTATTTGATCCTCCTTCCTTTTAAATTACTCTGCAAATGATTTCCGTTTTTAAAGAACTTTGTGCAATTGGATACTGAGGATCTGGAGGTCAGGAGTTAAGTAGGTATTGTGTAATTAGCCACAAAGTTTATATTTTTCCCATTTGCATCTTGCCTTCTTCAGCTCCTCTTTTTACGCGCAGTGTCTTGATGAAGAGCTCTTTTGTTCTGTCAGATTGCAAAATATCTTGAAGATAGGACATGTTAGAGCCACGGAGGGGTATAGAACTGTTTTAAAGAGCATCCTGTCATTAGTAGGATCTGGTTATAAGATGAGAAACCCTAAATGAATATCTATTCCTCTTCTTCTAGGGGATAGATGTTTTATCCTCATTTTGAAGGACAGCCTTCTGCTATCACAAGGAACTGAAATGGCTATTTGCAGCTGGGGTTGGGTGCTTGCCAAACAAGATAAGTTGATATATATTTCGTTTTGGCCACTTGAAAACACTAAAGTTGAACCAGAGGTAAGCTTGTGGGGTTTGAAAGCTAGCAGTGCGTTTTATGATAATATTATGATGTTATGGGTTTACCTAAGTGTTTTTTTCATTTCTCTGCTAGACATAAGAAACATATGCAGTAGACCATGATATGGTAGTACTTCACTTAGCCTCAGCCTTAGATTACTTACTCCTAATGATTGCCATAGCTGTAAGAAGCAAAAGGCACAATTTCTTTCCTTTTCTGAAGAAAGACTGAAGGAGGTAGAGGGAGGTGATTCTTCCTCTCTATCCAGTACTGGTGAGGCAGCATCTGGAGTACTACCATTAATTCTGGGCTCCCCTGTACGAGTTAGACATGGATTTACTTGAGCAAATCCAGCACAGAACCAAAAGATGATGAAGGGACTAAAGCATCTCTCATATAATGAGAGGCTAAGAGAGTTGGGACTGCTTAGCCTGTAGAAGAGAAGAGACAGGGGTGATCGTATCAATGTGTTGAAGTACCTGATAGGAGGGACTGAAGAAGAGGAGGGAGGCAGGCTCGTTGGTGGCTACTGATAGGAAAAAACGTACAACAAACACGTGAAGCTCCATCTGAACACAAGAAAACGCTTTTTGGCCATAGGAGTGGTGAAATACTGGAACAGGCTTCCCAGAGAGGTGGTGGAGGCTCCACCTGTGTGGATATTCAAACCCCAACTGGACACAGTCCTGGACAACCTGCTCTTGGTAGCCCCTGCTTCAGCAGGAGGTTTGGACTAGATGATCTGGAGATGTTCCTTCTGACCTCAGCTGTTTTGTGAGCAGCGTAGAGAGGATTCCTATGAGTTATAAGTATCTTCGGTACTGCTGGCTGGTTTTGTTTGGTTGGATACTCTAGCTGTAACTAGCTAAAGAAAAAACACCCCTCTCCCTTTAGTGGAGGCCTTCTTCCACACTTAGCAAGCTTATCTAATGGTGTTTAACTTACCTGTGAAATGCTGTGCTGTTTAGAAACCACAGCGCTCTGTTTATCGTTTAAACTTAAACAACTCAATGGCTTGGCTTTTAGGCTAATGAAAGCTTCTTTTGAAGCTCGTAACAAGAATGATGTTGTCAATAGAAAGTGTGTATGCTTAGTATGGTACTCACATAAGTGCTTTATAATGCTACATGCTAAAGTCCTCAACGTTGGTATTTCTGCTATATACACAGTTAAATTGCAGGCTAATTCATAATTTTTCCCAGTTGGATAAGTGCGGTGGGAAATTTTGTGGGCGGGAGCAGATTGGAAAGACAAACTTCCTGGGTATCTCCTCTTGAGAAAAATTTCCTTTTGACTGAACATCTGTTTCCCTGTCTCAAGATTAACCTTTAGCATTATATTTGCCTAACAGTTAAATCCTGAGTACATGCGAAACTGCTAGAGGTTTGTTTTTTTTTTCTTTCTGTTGTGAATATAAATACCTGAAGCAACAGATGAGCAAGATTATAATTTGCTGTAAAGAAGGAATATACATATTCACTAATGTCTTAAGCTAGGACCCGTATGTATTGGAAAAGGCTTGAGCTCTTGAAATGAGCAGTGAACATTGTGTTAGGTGTCTTCAAGTACCTACATAAAATCTTTCATGAATTAAGGGTTTCATATCCATGAACATGCTTTTTCAATACATGAAAATGCCTTGTGTGAGCATCATCTTTTATCTATCAGTGGGGCTTTCTGAGGCTTGTGTGAAGAGAAAGCTCTTTGTACGTGTTAAACAATTGAAAGAATGTAAATATCTATACCAATCATTTCTTATTTTGCCCCTTATTCTGTAAGCTCCCTAAAACGTAGATGTATTCTGTTTGAGTGCAGTTTCAGTTCCTGAAGTCCCACCACCAAAACCAAGAATCCTTGTTTACTTAGCAATAGCAAAATTGAATTCTATAGTATTATGAAGGTGCTCCACCAGCTGACAACTGGTCAAAATGATGATGACAAAAACTGAGGCCGGTCTTTTTTCAGTGGTGCCCAGGGACAGGACAAGAGGAAATGGGCACAGACTTGAATAGAAGAAGTTCCACCTCAACATGAGGAGGACCTTCTTTGCTGTGAGGGTGGCAGAGCCCTGGAAGAGGCTGCCCGGGGAGGTGGTGGAGTCTCCTTCCCTGGAGACATTCCAAACCCACCTGGACACGTTCCTGTGCAACCTGCTGTGGGTGGACCTGCTCTGGCAGTGGGGGTTGGACGAGATGATCTCCAGAGGTCCCTTCCAACCCCATGGGATTCTGTGAAGAGGTGACAGACAAGTTGGGAAATGGGAGGTTCTGAGTAGATGTAAGAAGAAACTTTTTGACCACAAGGATGGTCAAATATTGGAACAAGTTGCTGAGAGTAGTTGGGGGATCTCCATCCTTGGAGATATTTAAAACTTGAGGGAGCATGGGCCTGAACAACCTGCAGTAATTGGACCTGCTTTGAGGAGTGGATTAGAGTAGGTGGTCTTTGGAGGTCCTGTCCAACCTTGAGTTTTCTCTGATGGTATGAGTGGGAAAAGCAGAGAAAACAAGATATACACAGCTTATTCTTAAGCCAGTGTCTTTAATATTTTGGGTAGCAAGCTAGCATGACTTAATACTCAGCTTCTAAGAGGAGAAACATCTTGCACACAGCAGAAAGCAACTAAGAAATTTAAATATATTTCTGCTTTTATGTTCTGCTTGGCCGATGTCAGCATGTTTGTAAGAGGAGGTGAAGTTGCGTGTTACTTGGTCAGAGTAGTAAGTTCCAATTGCATTGAACATTCAACATGCATTCACCCCCCTCTTCCCCACCCAACAGAAAAGCGTTATTGGCTGCTGGGTTAAATCTGGCAGCTGATGCTCAATGTTAAATAGTGGGGTGATTCACAGGAGTGCAAACCTTTAGTGTGACTTCGAGCCCTTGGATATTTTGTTGTTAACTTCAGAATATTCTGAAATTATCTCAAAGCTTATTGTTAGTTGCAGCTACAGAATTTTTTTTTTTTCTTAAAGCTACCTGTCTAAATACCTGTGTTGGATATTTTAAGTGTCCATCGTGATTTTACAGCAATTGTTAATCAGCTTTTACTTGACAGGGTGCATAAGCCTTCCTCTCTGCCCCAAATGATATGGTTGTGTACAGATTTTTAACTGTAATTAAAAAACTGAAAAGGCGGTGCTACTGATTGACAGTTTGTGTTTTACTTCAAGTACTTGAAAAACTAGTTAAGGAAAACTGTCATGTAACTAGCAGATATGCAAGCAGACTTGACAGTCTCTGAAGTAAGAGTATTCATGATCCATAGATTATATTTACTAATTTCACCAATGGAAGGAAGTGTTGTGTCTTGCAGTTGAATCTTGTGTGATGCACTTGCAACTGCTTTTTTCGTAGAATTAGTCTTGTACATAGTTATATTAGCCTAGCGATTAAGCAAGCTAGTACATTTTCTAGGAGTGCCCACGTCTTTTAGCAGTGGTAACTGGTTTTCTCTGCAGAAAACAGTGTAGCTAAGTAAAAAGGAATTTTTATAAGCAAATAAAAAATAGGGGCTAAAAGAGATAGGGATTCCTTCCTGCTTGAAAGCAGTCTAATGTTACATGTTAAATCAAAGACTGGTGTTTTGTCCCTTCCGTAGAGCTGCTGCCTTAATGCTTTGGTTGTCAAGGGGGAAATAGAGACATCAGGCATAAGTGTAATTTCAGTATCAATCTTGAAGGGCCAGAGAGAAGCTTTTGGGAAAGGGGGGAGCGAAAGGAAGGGAAAATACCTCCATGCAAATTGGAAAAGCTTCAGGGTAAAACATTACCTGTGGCTGAAACACTCAGTATTGCTTTTCCAAAGGTAAGGGTAAGTTCTTTCGTTCTCGGCACTTTTCTCACTGGGAGGTAATGGGAACTCAACCTAGCAGCCTTTCACATGGTAAGCATATGATTGAATGACCTCTGATTCCACGCAGTGGTATCTAGTGTTTGATGTAAAGCCTTTTCAGTTCTGGTACTGAGCAGTTGTTTGTTTTTGCTTCCAAAATATTTAAAGACGACGGTTCAATGTCTTTTGTTAAGAATGTTATTCTGAACGTGGTAAATGTTCATGGCTCTTCTCTAAATGATATTCCAAAATAAAATACAATTTAAGGTTAATCATTTTTTATTATTTGCATCAGGAGGCATTGTTGCAATATTACTATGGCTTTAGAGCTATTTTTTTTTCCATGTAACATTAATATGTTATGAATAGTCCTTTTTTCGTTTTCCTAAGCTTGATCCTATATCAGATATGTGTGCGCTTGTTAGGAGGGCTGAAAATCTCTTGAATTGCTTTCTGATCTAGGATTTGGTCATCTATTGTGATGCATGGATTCTTGAATTTACTGAAGAAAAGGGTGGTTGAGGGTTGTTGGCTGTTTTTGTTGTTTGTTTTTTTTAAGGCATCAATTGTAGATAGAAGGGAACTGTCTTTAGCCATAGTCCTTCACTAACAGCATATCCCTTGTGCTTTGGTAGCCTTTTCTTTCTACAAGTGCTTTGTAAGAGCTAGGATAGTCACCACAAAGTTGGTTGATAGTATATTTCACAGAGCAGCAGCCTTTTTGCCTTAAGAGGCGATGAAAATAAGTTCAATATACGAGAATTTAACATGATGATCCATAAGCAGGGGAGAAAACATATTTGAGTAGCTTGCATCAAAGAGTCTTTCGTTGCAGAACACCTACTGGGGAAAACACAAAATGCATTTTGTCTTCAAACATGAAGGGGATGAGGCAAGGGGAGCAAAATAAGATAGTATAAGAGTAAATTACTGCTGCATCTTGGTAATGTGAAGATTGAAGTAATCAGGTACTCCGTTTGCTAGGATAAGAGAACCAAATGTGTACAAGTGGTCTGGACTCTAAAATTTGTGAGGTGATCTTCCTAGGTTTGCGTGTACTTTGAAAGCATCTGCTGAGTGGCTGACTTCTTTTTTTCTCCAGCAGAGCATCGTACCATTTGTTATACCATGCAGAATGTTAAGAAGAAGGCAGAGACAAGTTAGTTTTCCTTTCATTATGTAAACACTCGGGTATGGGGGGGTGTGAGTTTTTCATTGGATATGGAACAAAAAAGAAAAATTGTATTTGACTATTTTAAAACCTTCACTGATACATCATAGCATCGTAGGAAAATTTGGGTTAAAGAGGTTGCAGGAAGTCATCTAGACTAGTCTCTAGTACAGAGCAAGGTCAGACCAAGTGTTTTAAAACTTGTGTAAAACAGATCTTGTTTGTGGCCTGCAGCTGGAAAAAAAATAAAATAACTTTTTTGGAAGTATTCTCCATTCTCTAGCCCTCCTCTGCTCTACCCCTGCCCCTGGTGTTTTGAAAGTCAGCAAAGCAGAAAGCTCCTTCAGGAAGGTTTTCTGTCCTAGTGTCTTACCTCACATGCATAAACAAGAATATACCTGAAAACTGAGATGTGAAAAGGAATGAGCCCCACATTAGGTCCAGCTGGCCCAGGTAAGCAGTTGGTGATGCTTTTGCTGGAGACTCAGTCTGAGCTGTAGGCTTTGACACCCAGAGATTGCTAAGGTAGCTGTCTCTCTCTGTTTTCCTGACTTCTCTGAACGTGATCTTAATCTCCTGTGAGAGTAGCTGGAGGCAAGGAAAGGAAGATTGCCCGGTGATTGAACAGCCTTTTCCGCTACAGCCATCAGGTGCCTTCCTCCCAGTCGCTCCAGGAAAAGCTGTGGCTGTCAACTAAGTGTAAAAGGTGACAGGTACACGGTGAAAGCAAAGTCTTGATGCTCTGTGTGTGACTACAACCCCACACATCTATTTATGTTTCTTGAACCCGAGACCCTCCAAATTCAGTAAAACATTTAGCAGAAGCTGGAGCCTGTTTTCCCAATACTTGTAACACTAGTTGGCTTTTGCCCGTGGCTGAAGGTCCACTGATTTGTTATTATCTCTCCATTTCTGAAGGCCAATCTTTGCCCACCTGGTGTATTGACCTTTATCTGATAGATTAGTCTCTACCTCTGTTAGTCTCTGCTGCTCTTCTACGCAGAATATCTGTCTTGCAGCACGGAGTTGCTTGGGTTCTGCTGAGGTGAAAGCAGACTAGCTGGCTAGCCCTAGTCATTCTCCACCCTGCACTAAATGTCCTCGCCTCCTCACTTACTGCAGGTGACTACTTGCCTTCAGTGTGATTCCCACAAATTCATGGCTAGGTGGTAGATGCATTGTGTGGCTTGGGTAACCTCATGGGTAGCTTTTTTTAATTCTGATGAATCAGTCGTGGGTTTTGTGCCCTTTAGCCAGTTCAGGTGGCCTCCAATCAGAGGAACTGCAGTCGCTGACCTGGGTGGAAAATCCAAATTTTAGATAAGCCAGTTGCACTTGGCATTCTCACCCTCTTGTGATCATGTAATGATATTCTTTGATATTAATTGCAAAGATAGATTTACTTTCCTGTGCAACCTGCTCTGGGTGGATGTGCTTTGGCAGGGGGTTGGACTAGATGATCTCCAGAGGTCCCTTCCAACCCCATGGGATTCTGTGATTCAGGTTCTTCACATTAAGCACAGCAGGGCTGTTGAAGAAACTACTAGAGAAACTGTAATGTTGGTAAATGAGTTTTGAACTTCAGTACTTCTTCCCAAGGTGCATTAGTCTTCTGTATTTTCACTACTGCTTTTTGGATGGAATGAAATAATTCAGAGTTCTTTTGCTACTGTATTGCTGGAGGTGGATGCATAAAACTAGATTTGTTGTAACTTTAAAAAAAATCCTAAAAGCAGTTTGAACTCTTTACCCTTCTCTTTGATGTGCTAGTTTAGTGGGATAGGAGGTGCAGTCTTTTTCTCCTAAGTGAACTCCTCATGCTATTAGCTTCCCAATTTCAGAGAACAACAAAAAGGGACAGGTTTTTCAAGACAGGAACACGTGCTTTTTCATTGCTGTCAGGTAGTTCTGAATTGAATTACTACTTCTTTCCTACCCACAGTATTAAAAAAATCCAAACAGAACCCCCAAACCAAAACACAGACACAAAGACCCCAACCAACCAACCAAAAAAAAAAAAAAATTAAAATCAACCAACCCCAGGCCCATCCCATAACTCCAAGACCACTGAAAAGCTGTAAACCCCATGGTTTCTTCAGTGTTTACACTCACTGGAAATATGGGCTATGTCTGTTGCCATAAGGACAGATAGTCCAGACTAGAGGTCTATGAACACTGATTCAGAGTGAGTGTTTCATACATTTAATATATTACTTTGTATTACCTGAACAAAAGGTTGCAAGTAAGGCAATAACCACCTTTGACAAGGTGTCTTTAAATCATCCTTTTCCACCTTTAAACTTCAAGTGTACACATCGTAGGTAAACAGCCACCATCAGTCTGGTGATTCTTTACAAAGGAGCTAGCAGACAAAATGAAAATTACTTGCATGGATAAGGGTTAACTGAAGGTGTCAGATTTGAGGGCCTTCTTGGTGTTTGCTTTTTTCATTTTTCTACTGGTGAGGTCAAAATTATATATACTAATTAAATATGTACTATTACGTATGTATATAATACATATATAATGTAATACATGCATATAATATACATATATGTACTTTATATACTCCGACCAGCATGTTGAGAGAGGTCATCCTGCCCCTCTGCTCTGCCCTGGTGAGGCCCCATCTGGAGCACGGGGTCCAGTTCTGGGCTCCCCAGTTCCAGAAGGACAGGGAACTGCTGGAGAGGGTCCAGCACAGGGCTACAAAGATGATGAGGGGCCTGGAGCATCTCCCTTACGAGGAGAGGCTGAGGGACTTGGGTCTTTTTAGTCTGGAGAAGAGAAGGCTGAGGGGGGATCTGATCAATGCTCATAAACACTTAAAGGGAGGGTGTCAGGAGGACAAAAAACCAGGGCCGGTCTTTTTTCAGTGGTGCCCAGGGACAGGACAAGAGGAAATGGGCACAAACTTGAATAGAAGAAGTTCCACCTGAACATGAGGAGGACCTTCTTTGCTGTGAGGGTGGCAGAGCCCTGGCAGAGGCTGCCCAGGGAGGTGGTGGAGTCTCCTTCTCTGGAGACATTCCAAACCCAGCTGGACATGTTCCTGTGCAACCTGTTCCAGGTGGCCCTGCTTTGGCAGGGGGTTGGCCTAGATGATCTCCAGAGGTCTCTTCCAAACCCATATCATTCTGTGATTCTGTGATTGCTCAGCACACCATGTGTGTTCTGGAAGTCAGTATTTCTTCAGCAGATCCATGTCTTTTATTGAGCAAAATTACTTTATTAAATAATTTCCCAAATAGACTGAACTTCAGATCACTTCATAGTTTGAATAAAGAAGGGTTTTTCCCAGGTAAAATGTGCTTTTAAATATACCTTGACCTGTTAACGTTTGTCATGGCGCTTGGGTCTTAATTAAACATTATTCAGAAGTGTTCTGATTATACAGTTCATAATGTTACAAATTAATGGAAATGTCAAGTGTCTTAGAAGTTCCCAAATACAAGAAAATGACAGATCTTCAAGCCAGCTTACTTGATTCATCTATTTTTCAATGAACTAGTGGACGGTGGTGATATTTTTTTTGTGATTTTTTTTTTTTTTTCTTTGTCTTCTCAGAAACCCGTTTCTGAAGGCTATTTTTTTTCAGATGTTTAAAGTTAGGGTGGGAAATGGGGAGGTTTTATCAGTGCTTGCCTGTTCTGATTGTGCCCAAATCTGGGACTTAATGATGTTTATCTAAATCGGCATACAGTGCCCTGTAACAAGATGATCTTTAAGTATTGAGTAAGTGTTAAAAGACCTTACTGCTCACAACTTGGCTCTAATAAGTGACTGTTTGCATGCACTCCAGTGGAAAGCAGTACCAGTTTGCTTTATTCACCTACAGTGGGGCTTCATGTGACTCTGTCTTAGTTCGTATGCATTGGGTAACAATTCGTGCACAGGCAGTCTTGACTGAGTTGAATTTCAAGTTGTTATAAAGGAATGACATATTTTACAGTATCTACTGTTAAAATTGCTTGATATAGTAAGCATATTAATAAAACTGCATTAACCTATTAAGTATTAATGGAGATTATTAATGAAACTGTTGTTAGAATCAAGAGGGTGTGAATCATCCAATTAAGAATTTCCTTATAGTCATTAGCTGTCAAAATTCGGTTTCACAAACGCCAAGAGCAAACTATTTAACTTGGACATAGAAGCCGTAGTAAAAGTTGAAGGAGCGCACTTGAATATCTTTTCCTGATAAGAAGGGGAGGAAAAATACAGCCATTCATTGTTTTTCAAGGTGAATGAGACTTGAATTTCTGAATGAATTTTTGACATATCACATTCTCTCTCCTCAGAAAGGCAAATGCATTATCTTTTCAGCTTTCATCTATTATGACTAATCTTAACTTAAAATCAGCCTTTTAATCTTCAGCTTCGAAACTTGTGTTCACTTGTATTTTCTTGTGCTTCTTAAAATCTTCAGGGCTCTGGTTCACAAAGCTTGTTCCATGCCAAGGTCATAACTTCAGAGACTCTGCGACAAAAATTAGTTTCTGCTAAGCAATCTGGACCATTAGAAAATGCTGTGATTTCAAGTTAAAAGAGTAGTTCAGAATAGGAGCAGCAGAGTACTTAGGTTATCAGGAATTCTTTTTTTTCTTTTTTAACAAGGACTTTACTCAAACCCCTGTCTGGTATACTGGTATATAGACGTCAGTAAAATGGAAGGGTGCACATCGTCCTCGTGCAACAATTTGTATGACCCAGTCTTCAAACACGCACTGGGCGCAGTGCTTTGAGGTGCTAATGAATAATAGTTGGTTAGATGGCTAGCCTTTTACTAGAGATCAGAATGCTTACTAGCATCACTAAATATAAATGGTAGCTTAACTTGATGTGGGATGAAACATGAATGTTTTGGAATCGGAGGAAAAAAAGATGTGCTTCCCCTTATTGCTGAAGTTAGCTATGGAAGCTGCTAACACTAGGAATAGCTTGACTTCAAAGTGGCTAAAAGTCAATACAAAACAAAAGGTAGAAGTCTAGCTAGTGCATATGCAATAAGTTTGTGTTTAATAATTAAAAGGTTCTCCTTGGACTGACTGTCTATCACTGAACAGTGGTTCTCGCTCTATTTGCTTCTTTCAGCTGCATGTGAACTTTGTTGAAGAAGCCTTGCTTTTGAATCCTGGGATCTCTTTCTAGTCCAGCTGTGTGTTAAGAGCCCAAAATATGAAGCATTGAGATGTGCCCCGTTAGGTTTCTAGGTGTGTAGATGCTGTAGTACCTAGCTTGGCTTCTTTGTATTTGCATTGCAGCATCTGTTATTTACTTCTCCGTGTTTAGTTCTGAGTGTTCCTGGATGAGTTCTGGGGATCACTAAGATGGTCCTGGCCTGAAAGAGCTCTGAGACAGAATTAGCATTGTCTCTGTCCTCTGGACCTGTGGTAAGTCTGGTAAACTTTTACTCGTGGTAGGAAGGTATGACCCAGTTCTGCAAGTGAAAAACCAAGCTTTCTGTAGACCTCAGTTATTAAGGTGACTTTACCTTTGTGAACGAAGGTTGGTTCTGTGCAGCTCTGTCCTCTAGAAAGTAGGAATAAGCTTGGCAAAAGTGCTGTGGCAACTACCCGGTAAGAGAGAACAAACTGGCATTCATTTGGAGTTGAGGCATCATTCTGTACTTACACGCTCACTAAATCAGAATAAACAAATCTATGTTTCTGGAGCATTTGCTGGAATTTTTTTTCCCCCTTTCTTTGTCAGCTTGAATTGTACCTTTCCTGGCTGCGTGTTTAGGGAGAAAGAAAAAGGGGGCATTATATCTAATCAGTTACAGGTGTAAGAAGGGCAAATATTTGTATAAGGCTGACACCAAGTCGTGCCCAACTTACCTTAACCTTGTTGGCTAGATTAATACGAGAAGCTTCTATAGAATTTTCAGAGTAGGGACAAAGGGAAAACACTGAATATCAAAATGCTGTAGCAGACTTCAAAGTAAATTCTTGCTTCAGTTGAGCTTCCATCCTCTTTCTGATCATGTTGGTGGTAGCTAGGAGCTGTCTTCGTACAAGTTGCTTCCTTGCTTAAGCTAGTCCCCATGTGCCTTTAGAAGATTTGTTTAGGACGAATGCTGTCTAGATGTTACAGGTGAAAATTGTGATGAAGGAAGTAGACCTGAAGATCATAAGACAAGAAGACAGAGTATGTATGTGGCACCATTTCTTTTCTCTGAAGGGTTTGCATCATTGTATTTACCTCTTTCTGGTCTGTGTCAAGAATTACAGGCAGCAGAGCGAGAACCCATCCGGGTATATTCCAGTTTATATTTTAGGAATTCTATAAATCAAATTTACTGCTCGGAGAAATAGTGATGAGTTAAGTGCTTCTAACTTGAAAATAGAAAGGTGTTAAAAGCAATGATTTCTTCTTCAGAAAAGTTCAGTTTAGAAGAATAACTTTGGCAGCCAAAATTAGTGGGTTTATTACCAATAGTTAACGTGGCACTGGAGTAAGCTGGGGTGACTGGTGAGTGATTCCCAAGCCGGTGTGTCTGCAGAAGTTGAAAACCAGGAGCCAGAGTGTGTTCTCCTTGACCTGATGAGGAGTGTGCCGCACAACTTGAACTCTTCTGAATGCTTGATCTTGCTGGATGAATTTATAAACTCGTGTTTGCATCCAGAGAATTATGTCATGGAATGGTTTTGTTTCTCTCTGTACTTACCATTAACAAAACTGTTGTAGAGCAGAATGTAGCAAAAGTATGTGCCCTGATCTGTCCTCCATATAGTCAGGTGTATTGTGTACATCATTTGAAGACAAAAGGCCCTGAGTTCTGTTGTCCTGAATAAAAGTCTGAAAATGCATAGTTGATGAAGTTCGCGCTGAAATATCCAAACATGATAATGATAATGCAGAGCTGTCTGTGGATCTCTTAGGCTTTCCTTGTGGTGATACTGATAAAAAAAGCTGTTGTGGGTAAGTGTGCTCTCCAGTGCACTGTGTTACACGGGGTCTCTCCAGCTGAATGAAAGCATAGAAATCAATTTCTCTGAATAACTCATCTGTGTTACCCCTTAAGAAATTGAAGGCCTTTAAATTAAATAACTTCTGACTTGTCATATCCTACCTGGTAATAACAACTACTGAAGATTCTTTTCTTTAATTGGCATTGGTTACCCCTTACTGGCACATATGCTTGTCGTAGCCCGGGGTGGCTTTCTGACATGATAGCAATTCAGTGTGTAAGATTTTTGGTGGATTAATGTACGTGTGCCACTGTTTCAGCAGTGTTTCTCCTATTATTGTAGTGTTCTGCATCTCACTTGGAAATTCATCTTCGATTCCTAAACATCAAAGCGCTAATAATAACAGAAAAAGACCAGTGTTTTTTTAGATTCTCAAGCTGTGAAATAATTAAACAATTATTTGACGACTTTGTCCAGTTGTGTCAGATAATCTGCTTCTCATGAGGCTTTTCAATGGTCCCTATTTGCTTTTATTGTATTCTAAGGGTTTGAATATCTTACGATACATATAGGAATCACAATTTTATACGCTGTTCTTAAAGTATCTGTTGGTTCGTCAAGCTTCTGTGATTAGAAAATAGATACGTGATTTGAAACATGCATGTTCCATGAAAGAAAAAAATTAAATCCCTGACTGCTAATGTAGGTGTTTGTGTGAATTTAGATGAGTTTAGCATCTCATGAGCAACTGGAGGAGACATCAACATGTAGTGTAGTTTAAGGGCTGGCTATGCCTGTATCAATATGAAGTTATTGTGATAGCTTTGGAGAAAACACTGTATAAGCAAAAAGTTTTGGGGATCAATGGTGGAATATGGGGCAGAAAAGCCTCTTTGGTATTCTTTTGCTCTCATGGAGAACTTTCTGTCTTGATGCTGGGGTGAGGAGAGAAAACGGTAGGTGGTTGAGGGTTCTTCTCTGTTCAATATACTGTACTCTGTGGGTTGGTTGTTCCTTTTTCATGATGTGCTAGATTTTCCTGTGGATGTAGTTAGTTTTTGAAGGAGGTGGCACCTTTGCTAGGAACAGTTGAGTAACTAACCACACAAAATATTAGGTACTAAACAAAATAAAAATGTCAAATACTGTAAAATAAAATCTCCTAGAACTGTATTCTATGAGATGATAATGCAATATCGTCAACACAGTTGACAGAAAAATAGAAAACACAGCAAAATATTGTTATTTCAGCTTAGTCATGGAGGAATATATAATTTACAAGAACAACTTCAGTTTCACAGTATCCTCCTTTGTGTTGCAAGATCTGAACTGTAGGATTTTGAAGGTCACCAAAAGGGCTCTTTTGGGGAAATTAGTAAGAGGAGTCCCAACAATTGGCTGGGAAAAGGAGCTGGATAGGCAGTTATGTTCCATCTGCTCATACAAGGAAGAGTAGACTTGCTAGCAACGTTTACCTCAGAGTGGCATAGCGTTATGAAAATATTAAGTGAAATCATAAGCAAGCACTGGGATGTGTGAAACCTGGTATTTTAGGCACAGAATGAGAGTAGTTGGAAAGGAACCTCTGGAGTTCCTGGGTCTAGTCCCATGGGTTGGTGTCAAACGGATGGGGCTGGTCTTTTTTCAGTGGTGCCCAGGGACAGGACAAGAGGAAATGGGCACAAACTTGAATAGAAGAAGTTCCACCTAAACATGAGGAGGAACTTCTTTGCTGTGAGGGTGGCAGAGCCCTGGAAGAGGCTGCCCAGGGAGGTGGTGGAGTCTCCTTCTCTGGAGACATTCAAACCCCGCCTGGACACGTTCCTGTGCGACCTGCTCTGGGTGGCCCTGCTTTGGCAGGGGGTTGGACTAGATGATCTCCAGAGGTCCCTTCCAACCCCATGGGATTCTGTGAAAAGCAGAGCCACCACAAAGCATGGAGGCTTCAAAACTTGTCTCAGCAATGTGTTCTGATCTGTGGCTGCCATGGTGGTGAAGTGTTTGGTTTGTTGCTTTTTTTTTTTTAACTTTTCTCCCACTATCTAATTAGTATTTCACTTGTTGCCAGCTGCACTGCTTTCTGTTCCTTGTGCTTTTTGCATGCAGCTCCAATAAAAGTCCTATTCTGTGACCCTGCCTTGCCATTAGATAGCTGTAGGTGCTTCATTTACCCTTAGCTTTCTCATCTTAAGAGTGACGGAAGTATTTTTGACATTGAATTAAAACATTTCCAGATAAAAAGCATACGTATTCTGGGAGATTTCTTCATCAGAGCTGTCGTGGAGAGCCCCAAGCAGCTGTAGGAACTTTGGCATCGTAAAACTCTTCATCACTGTCAGCTGAATAAGAGAAACCCCCATAGTATTAAGATATTTATAATGAAATAGGCTGAAGTTGCCCTTTTAATGCAAAATGCCTTTTGTGTTTTGTCAACAAATATGCTGGTAAGAAGAATCCAAGATGAACTCAGTCAAAAAATGAACAGGCTTTGCTATTTGAAAGGAAGTAGTAGTTTAGCTACAACTTTCTTTCTTCATTTGATCTGGAGTAAATGCAGTATCTAGAAAACAGTAGTGTTATGTCAGGTGTTAGCAATGAAAAGTAGCTCCTGGCTTCCTGTTGAAATTACTCTAATTCAGTTCTTCTCTGTGTGGTTTGATTTTTTTTTTTTTGAAAGTGATTTCGATCACGTGCCTGAATTTTGAAAGATGAAGTTGTTAAACATGGCCGAGAAGTATTTCGTAAGAGCTGCTTGATTGCTGGCCTGTTGGCAGCATGGGAAATTTTTGACAGAAATCTCGATTGATTCTTCCATGTTCAATAATGTGTTCATTACAATGGTATTTCCTGAGCAGCTGGGCTTGCTTAGCTTTGGAGCTAAAACAGCAAAAGCAAGGAAGTGAATTTTCCACACACACCACCCCCTTATGCCCCCCCAGCATTTTCTTGCACATTAGAAAATTATGTTAATTTTTTTATTCCTGTTAATGACATGGCATGGAAACCATTTGAATGATGGCAGAGGGAAAGAGCAGAAGTGGAGGCCAGGGAGGAAATGGCATGTTCTATAGTCTTGTGTACGGTGAAAGGGCTGGCTTCAGGAAATAGCTTATCCTTTAAAAACTGGTGTGATCAAAATTGATAGATAAAGCTGCGTTTCCTGATGGTCTCAGAGTTATTAAGTGCTTCTGTTTCAGACAGGTCTTCTGAAGTGATGAAAGATGAGACTTCTACATTAAAACTATTTCGTATGTCTTCAGTTGATCATAGAATGGTTTGGGTTGGAAGGGACCTTAAAGACCATCGAGTCCCAACCCCCCTGCCCTGGGCAGGGACACCTCCCACCAGACCAGGTTGCTCCAAGCCCCATCCAGCCTGGCCTTGAACCCCTCCAGGGATGGGGCAGCCACAGCTTCTCTGGGCAACCTGTTCCAGTGCCTCACTACCCTCACAGCAAAGAACTTCTTCCTGGTATCTAATCTAAATCTCCCCTCTTCCAATTTAAAACCATTACCCCTTAATATTTAATTAATAACCAGGTCATCTGTCATAATGCTTCTTAGCAGCAACCCCATGTAAAAAATAGTGTGTGAAATGGTATATCTGTAAGGCAGAATTTGTGTACTGTCTTACAGCATTGAGACAAATAGGTATTTTTTAAAAGGTTACTGTAAGAAATGTCTTTGATCAGTTGAAAATACTGGCCTTCAGGGTTTAATCTTGGGTTTGAGTAGTATCTCCATCTATTACTTTGACTGAACATTACAGAAATCTGTTAAAAGCACTGGAGTGCTGGTATTTAATAGGATTTTCCAGCTGATGTAAACTTGTTTGAGATCTCTGCCTCCTGCCACCCATCCCCTGCTGAGCAGTCCTGCAAACGTGGAAGAAGACAGTCGAGCCCCTCCAGCTTCCTTGACTGCTGTCTCACATTGTTGCACCTTCAGCGTAAGAAGGACTCGAAAATTTTCCACTGTATTCTGATATTTAAAGGGCCTAAAAAAGCATGCAGAATCAATCCCATAGCCTTTTCAAGAGTTACGGAAAAATCTGTCTCCCTGGTGCATGATTGTTGTGTTGGGTGAGATTCTTGCAGTGAGATCAGGTGCTTGTAACTTGATTTGTTTCTCACCTCTCATCTTGCTGCACGGTTGAGAAGACCCATACAGGATGGCCCGCTGTTACCCAAAGCTAACCAGAGGTTAGGGTTTTTTTTTTTCTCCCATGCTCTCAACCCCTGGCTTTAAAATTCCTGTGTCCTGCATTACTTTTGATGAGTCAACTCCTACAGGCTCGCAGGGCTGTTATTAGCTCACTAGTACATACGGAATCACAGAATTGTCAGAGTTGGAAGGGACCTCCAGAGACCATCAAGTCTAACTCCCCTGCCAAAGCAGGGCTGCCCAGAGCACATCACTCAGGACGGCATCCAGGTGGGGCTTGAAGATCTCCAGAGAAGGGGACTCCACACCCTCCCTGGGCAGCCTCTTCCAGGGCTCTGCCACCCTCACCCAAAAGAAGGTCTTCCTCACATTGGAGTGGAACTTCCCATGTTCCAGCTTGTGCCTGTTGCCCCTTGTCCTGTCCCTGGGAACCACTGGAAAGAGTCCGGCTCCCTCCTCCTTCAACCTACCCTTTAGATACTTGGAAGCATTGAGAAGGTCTCCCCTCAGCCTTCTCTTCTCCAGGCTCAAGAGCCCCAGCTCTCTCAGCCTTTCCTCACCAGGGAGATGCTCCAATCCCTCCATCCTCTTTGTTGCCCTACGCTGGACTGTCTCCAGCAGTTCCCTGTCTGTCTTGAACTGGGGAGCCCAGAACTGGACGCAGGATTCCAGTTGTGGCCTCCCCAGTGCAGAGCAGAGGGGGAGAATGACCTCCCTCCACCTCCTGGCCACACTCTTCCCTACGCAGCCCAGGATCCCATTGGCCTCTTGGCCACAAGGGCACACTGCTGGCTCATGGAGAGTTTGCCATCCACCAGCAATGGAATTCAGCAAATGTTATAAGCTTAGCATGCAGATGCACTTGATATATGCATATAAAATACACAATATATATGGGGGGTGTGTGTGTATGTGTATACGCGCAGATATATTATCTGTAGAGATTTTATATTTATATGTGTATATATATATATAGTTCTGGAGGAGGCTTATGTTTGAGTCAAAAGCTCAAACATTTTTTGAGTTTTCTAAATTTCTAAAATCATAAAAGGGGATGTAAATGCACCACAGGCTGTCAGCAGCTGTGTCCAGATAATGCCTGTAGTACAAATACCATAGCTGAGAGTTTAGCTGTTATCTACCTATAGCTGATACCAGACTATACTCCCCATTATATTCCTGTTCTTTGCTTTCTTCATTTTCTTTCATACAGAAATCTGGAGGCACATATATATGCTACATGTTATGACACTTAATTTTGCAGAGAAATGTTGCAGACCTGGTTAAAATGTCAACGTTTTTGTCACTAGTCAAAAGCGGAGCCACCACTTCTTAGGCTGCTCAGTTAATGGGTGGCTGTGTCAATGACAGGTGTCGTAGCATATCCTGCTTTCTCACATTGATGATTTAAAGCTCATGTTTGGAGTAGTACACTTCATGAAACCTTAAGCCTCTGAACTCGGGGCACTTAAGGTGGCTGTCTTAGGCTTCATGGAGATGGTAACGTGACTTTAAATACTCAACTGGATTGTTGTTAATGACATCTTCGCATACATCTAATATTTGTGATATGAAAGTTTAGCCAAAAGCGCGTTTCCTGAGTTCTGATATGTTGTTTTCCTCACTGCAGTGCAGTTCCTTCAAGTGTGTAAATGATTTAAGGTGAAAAGCAGCCTGCCTAGAAATGAGTAACAGGCATCTGGAGGGTTAGCAGGTGTCTGGATATCTTCCTGCTCCGTGAGATACTGGAACACCGTATATAAGAATCAAAAGTTGCAGTCCTGAGTTTGATGGACTTGAACTATGTATTGATGCTGCCTTTCAGAATATTGACAGTAAAATACTAAAGGATTAAAGGCAATGTATGATAGTTGAAGTTAAAAAGCATGTGCCTTTTAGAAAAATCAATAAAATCCAAAATGAGGTAAGGATTTTTTGAGACTTTTACTGTTTCTTATTGAGGCAGGAAACACAGGAAGTTTTGTCTGAACATGGAGAAAAACTTCTTTCCTGTGAGGGTGGCAGAGCCCTGGCAGAGGCTGCCCAGGGAGTGGTGGAGTCTCCTTCTCTGGAGACCTTCAAACCCCACCTGGACACGTTCCTGTGGGACCTGCTGTGGGTGGCCCTGCTTTGGCAGGGGGTTGGACTAGATGATCTCCAGAGGTCCCTTCCAACCCTTATAATTCTGTGATTCTGTGAGGCAAATGTGATTTTTCTATTTATTAGCTATGTATTTAAATAAGATTCTGAAGTGTCATTGTATGCAAGCTTGGGTTATCATTAATAGCCCCCTAAGGGAACGCTGAGTGTGTAGAAAGGTGAGTTATCTTCTGATTTATTCTCAGCAGCTTTGCCTGCCAGTAGCAGAAAGGGCAGCCAGGTGACAGAAGCAGTCCTTTCAGGGTATACCAGCCGATGCTTTTCTCAACATCTATCAGGTGGCTGGAGTGCCTTGCTGCTGCTTTTCAAAGTCTGAGGTGGTCTGTTTTAGGAGATTAAAAGAATAGCAAGCAGGTATAATATAGGTTACGTTGGCAGTCTACTTTGTAGTCAATTAAAGTTACAGAATTCATATTTTTAAAGCTATCTTGATGGATGATAAATGTTGGCAGCTTGGATAAAAAACTTGGATTAAAGTGGAAGCTGAGTTTTGGCATCATGTGGCGAGATGACTGCAGGGCTGCAAAGAGTGGGAACTCTTGTTCTTTTCCCCAGAGGAGCAGATGAAACTGAGGATAACAGAGCGGGGACAGGGACAACTTATAGCAGCCCTAACGAGCAGCTCAGGATGACGATACTCTATAGTATTACTGCCTGATGTCTCCGTTTTAATATTTGTTCACAGAATGATATGGGGTTGGAAGGGACCTCGGGAGATCATCCAACCCTCCTGCCAAAGCAGGTCCAATATGTTCTTTGAACATGTTTCTTTTTCAGATTTTGTTGTTTAGGGAAGTTGTGTTGGAATGTAGGGCATAGTAGTTAGTTAGTATTGTGATTTTATTCACAATATGTTTAATTCTCAACAGATTTCTGTAATTTTCTGCTCTAGCACAGGCTGTCACCAGGTTTTTTACCCGTTCTAGGATTGCCAAGGGCTTCCCAAGTTGCAGGATGGCAAGATTAGATCTTGACTAAGTGATTGACCACACTCACAGAATCCCATGGGGTTGGAAGGGACCTCTGGAGATCATCTAGGCAAACCCCCTGCCAAAGCAGGGCCACCCAGAGCAGGTTGCACAGGAACGTGTCCAGGTGGGGTTTGAATGTCTCCAGAGAAGGAGACTCCACCACCTCTGGAGTCTGGGCAGCCTCTTCCAGGGCTCTGCCACCCTCACAGCAAAGAAGGTCCTCCTCATGTTGAGGTGGAACTTCTTCTATTCAAGTTTGTGCCCGTTTCCTCTTGTCCTGTCCCTGGGCACCACTGAAAAAAGACCAGCCCGGTCTTTTGTCCTCTTGACACCTACTTTTTAAGTATTTATCAGCATTGATCAGATCCCCCCTCAGCCTCCTCTTCTCCAGACTAAAAAGACCCAAGTCCCTCAGCCTCTCCTCGTAAGGGAGATGCTCCAGGCCCCTCATCATCTTTGTAGCCCTCTGCTGGACCCTCTCCAGCAGTTCCCTGTCCTTCTGGAACTGGGGAGCCCAGACCTGGACCCCGTGCTCCAGATGGGGCCTCACCAGGGCAGAGCAGAGGGGCAGGATGACCTCCCTCCACCTGCTGGTCACAGTCTTCCTGATACCCCCCAGGATGCCATTGGCCTTCTTGGCCACAAGGGCCCATTGCTGGCTCATGGCCATCCTGTTGTCCACCAGGACTCCTAGGTCTTTCTCCTCAGAGCTGCTCTCCAGCAGGTCATCCCCAACCTGCCCTGGTGCAGGGGGTTATGCAGCACCCTACACTTGCCCGTGTTGAAGTTCCTCAGGTTCCTCTCTGCCCAACTCAAGCCTGTCCATGTCTCACTGTATGGCATCACAGCCTTCCCGTGTGTCAACCACCCTTTGCAGTTTTGTATCATCAGCAAACTTGCTGAGGGTCCATTCCATCCCTTCATCCAAAGAGGATATATACCTCTTTGATGAAGATATCAAAGAGGACTGGACCCAGTGCTGACCCCTGGGGAACACCACTTGTTATGGTCCTCAATGTAATGTTTGCCCATGAAGTACTGTAGTGATTTGGTTTGGTTTTGTACAGTAGTCTGGTTCACCTACAGCCTTTTCCTGGAGTTTGCTGACAGATGTGTTTACTGCCCAGGCACCCAGAGTGCTGTGACACAGCAGAGCACAAAATGGGGGCAGTTTTAATATTGGCCATTCCCTACCAAAGGCTTTGGGGGAATGACAGAATTACAAACCAAGTTAGCTGTGCTGTCTTCACCTGGCAGATTTACCACGCTGAAGATGGAGCATGTCGGTATCAGGAGAGATGCACCGCAGGCTTTCCTGTGTTAGCTTAAAGTATTAATGAAGGAAAAAATGTAGTTTCTACGGTTCATTTTATTTTTGCCTGCTCTGCTGCTCCAGTTAAGTTCTGTAGCAGCAAAAGGCTGCAACTTTCCTGTCAGATGATGTGATCTAAAAAAAAAAACACCTTAAAATGGGAAGATGAATCTCACGGACTTAATTCTCTGCATGCCTGTTTGTTTAGTGAGACGATGGCTTAGGACTATTCTGTTGTATTCAGTAAAAATCCAGCTGCAGTCAGGTATTTTGTCTTGGTTTTAAGCTGAAGAGAAGCAGATGGATAGGCAAAATATAGTAATGGTAATGGCTCCAGTAGCTTGAGGGCAGAAATCAGAAGGATAATCTTAGTCATGCAGAAAAAACAGGACTTTTTGTGCTTTTCCCCATTTTCCCCTTTCCTGTTTTTTTTTTTTTCTGTTAAGTAAATTGCAGTGATGAAATCTGCCATACTTGAGCATCAGAAATTCTATTTAATTTGGAATTTGCTTGAAGCTTGTCCAATAAGATAATATTTGTTTAAAACAATGTCTTTAGCGTGTAACATGGTAAAAAAGGATCATAATTAATTTAACTCTTATTTTTTCCCATTTCTCCTTCACCCATCTTTAAGAAATGGGTATGAGTCAAAGATACTTCATTATTGTATTTATACTAAAATATATTCTCATGAGGCACGAGTCTTTCAGGCTATCAGGGGCATAAACAGGCATAAGTTATATGGCAGGAAGTACTAAAATACACACTTAAAAATTAAAAGGAAAAATATTGTAGATGGTGTTATCCCGTATGGCATGATAGCCCTGGCAATAAAAACACGTCACCTTCCTGGAGTGGCGATGACAACCTTTTGAAGTTTGCAAGTGCCCCGAGTTCCCGTGAGGAACTGCTGTTGGAGTGGGCAGAGTTTCTCTTTAGATGCCGAGACCTTTGCCTTGGAACAGCTGTTGCTTTCTGGGATGTTTCTTATATGTACGTAAGAGCTTCTGTAATGCTGTATGTTGGTTCTTTTCTCGAAGCGGTTAACCAGGTGAAGCCGATGCCTGATATCCTGTGAACCCCCTCGCAGATCTCCGCGATGGATGGGGGGGCATAGTTAAGTCTTACGGACTTTGAATGGATTTACTGCAGCCTTACTTTCCCTTAAATACAGATGTGCAAACATCATACTTCTTTTGTGGTGAAAGACAAATTATTGAGTTGCAATTTTCACTGCCCATCCCGTCACCCTTATTCCCTTTCCTGGTCAGCATCCAGTGTTTTTAGGACAGGAATCTGATTTTATTATGCTGACAGTAAGATCATTAGTGACAGCAAATGCTGGTAGCTCCTATTCTCTGGGTTGTTATGAGATGTCTCTGTTCTTCGTCTTAGCAAAGAATTGCCTCCAGTGGAATTCAGGCCTGGTTTAATGGACAAGTGCATAATGACAGAAGAACACAGATCAGTGGGCTTAATGCAAACCCCGTGGCTTGAGAGAGACCTTGAGTTTGGTCTCTGCGTTGCTGGTACCCTCCAGCACAATGTTGTTCTCGTCCAGATGCCTTCTCTTGTTTCCTTGTCGGACGCTGATTTGTAATGACAAACAGCGGATGGAGCACTGTGTCTCTAGAAGAGAAAAGTGAAATCACATCCGAATTACTGTAAGAATTGTTCAGGTGACCTAATTTTGTCTTCCACAATTAATTTGTTAAAGGAGTGACTACTTGGAACCGTGTGTCTGTAGTTTAACCTGCAGTGCTCAAAACCATTAAATTTAGGTCTCTCTTTCTTAAAGAATGAGAGCAGTGAAGATTTGAATGACTAGAAGTTGTCCAATAAAAAGCAAAACATGGGCATATAAACAGGCAGCATCACAAGAATTGTGCACCCCTAAAGGTTTCAGTGAAATGGGCTAACCTGTAAATGCTGTCTCAGGATGGAGACTGGGATGGTCACATGCTACCAAGGTATATATGAGGTATATGTTTCTCCTTGTCTGGGCTTTTACATTTAAATGGTGATTGTGTTGAATCAGCTGGTGGAATGTGAAACTCATGTAAGGAATAAAGAATAAGGAATTAAAGAATTATTCAACAATCTTTTTGCAAAGAGTTCTTGCGGAAAATAGAAAATGCGAAGCCCATTACATCACTTTTCAGTGATGTAAGAATTCCTTGCTTTATTAAGTGACTACCAGTAATATTAGTTGCTTACAGTGAACTTGCTCTGTGGTTGTGGGAGAGTAATAACACTTCTCCCAGCGCGGTCATCTCTGCGGTTCGTATTCAGCAGTGGGTGTTGTGCTCTGGTGACCCAGTCAGCAGCGATGTGAAACTCAACTCAAGAACATCATTCAGAGTGGGAAGCAGTGAATGCTTTTAAGTACGTAAAGGGAGGGTGTCAAGAGGACAGGGCTGGTCTTTTTTCAGTGGTGCCCAGGGACAAGACAAGAGGAAATGGGCACAAACTTGAATAGAAGAAGTTCCACCTCAACATGAGGAGGACCTTCTTTGCTGTGAGGGTGGCAGAGCCCTGGCAGAGGCTGCCCAGGGAGGTGGTAGAGTCTTTTTCTCTGGAGACCTTCAAACCCCACCTGGACACGTTCCTGTGGGACCTGCTCTGGGTGGACCTGCTTTGGCAGGGGGTTGGCCTAGATGATCTCCAGAGGTCCCTTCCAACCCCATGGGATTCTGTGAATGCTCTATTCTTGAAGCATTTCGAAGCTTTGAGACACTCGTGTTACCCATGTTTCACCACGTCAATTGAAAGAAAAGATTGCATTTTATTGCTGAAAAGGGTGAGACTGAATTATAGTAGAGTGATTCCGTTGTATGGAATGTGTTTATGCATTTTAAATCATCAGGCTGGGTTTCCCTAGCTTGCTGGCAAGATTGTAAGATGAGTGACCTTCTTGTGTGAAAAACCAAAATACTATATTCCACGTATTCACAGGGCTTCACATTCGTTGCCTCCAGGGGTGCACTGGGGTTTAGTTCTGTTGGTGGTGAAGATCCTCAAAGTAGTGTAGATAGGCTTGGCCTCTGCAGTAGGATGAAAAGTGGCAAATTTGAGCCTTCGATAGCTCCATTGAATGGGGGATTTACATGGCACTGCTTTTCAATGTGAGCATCTTGGAGGGACAATGAGACTTTTTCAAGCACGGTATTTTGGAGGTACCTCATGTACTTGGCAGACAGTAGTATGGCAATTACCAATTTTTGAGTTAGGTGGGGTAAACAAGGGGTTATATACTCTTGTATATATATACTCTTGTAGTCATCAGGCCCTGTTGGTGAAGCCCCCGTGTTTATTGTGTATGTGCGTCGTGCTCTGTGCTTCCAGCCACCTGCAGAATAGAAGGTGCTGCTGCTGAGGGCCCTTCAGGACACAAGGCGTAGGCTTGAAGCCAAATGAGTTGTTTGGGTTGGCTGCCGTGACTTCTGGCTGCTCTTATCTTTGGGGCCTGAGGGACTTCTCCTGTTCTGGGACCGGATCTGTGCTAATTGCTCGACGGGGAGGAGCAGTGGGGCAGGAGGGAACGCGCCGCTGCTGCAGCTTGGATCTCAGCCCCATTGGGGTGGGCGCAGCGAAGTGATGCCGTGTGTGGGCTGTGGGCAGGATCTCTTGAGTTAAGGTGTTGCACAGGCCTCCATGGTAATTTTGGAGCTCTTGCAGAACATTAAACGTGAAATCCTTTCTGTGAATCTCACTGCTCTGAGATAACCTGATGCTGTATGGCCAAGTAATGACAGATTTTTTTTAAAGCTAGTGTGGTTTCTCTAGATGGGACCTGCAGATGATGGTCTTCAGACTGCTGGCAAAGTCGGTTGTGTTAGAAGAAGTCTTATTTACAAGGAGTTGCAGGGTGGTAAGTTGTGATGAGCAGTCAGCTTGAGTAGCAGAGCAACCTCC
>QJSC01005338.1:4804991-4977140 GCA_003697955.1 Calidris pygmaea
GATGAATAATAAATGTTAATTATTCAAGGTTAGAGACAACAGCATCTGTCATACCTGGCGAGGTGGGTTCAATCACCAATTTGCTGCAATCCAGCTGGGAGTTGACCTGCAGGATGTGTTTTAGGATCCTAATGTCATCAATAGACTAGTGTGGATGGTCACTGGAACCCGGAGCATCCTTTATTCTTGCGTGCATCTGGTGTGAGGTTACAACCTCCCACCTGGAAAGTCTCCTGACGGCACATCCTGCCCAGCTCATGCTGTGTGTGTCTTGCGAGCTGGAACCGTGGTACTTGCCTGGGAAGCACTCCATTAGAAGCTTTTGCTTTCTGTGCTCTCTGCTGTCTGACTTTTGGAGCCATCCTGGGAGTGAATTGCCTTGAGAGCTTTGGGTTTCTCTTCTCTTTGAGCTATTTTCATGTTTATGGGTTTTGAACATTCCTGGCATTGGTAGAAGATGTTTGGTTGTAGGCTTGGAAGGGATGTGCAAGGCAGCTGAAGGTAGTTTATGAAGCTTGACTTTTAAGAGCATATTACACATGGGACCTAGAAGTCTTATTCTCAGTATTGTATCATTTCTGGTGTCTGTCATCATGGTTCACTAATGACTTTTTTTAATATAGGCATCTGTTGGTTGTTAATGATTTCAGTATCCCTGATCTGGACTACTGGAGAATTGTCAGGCTGGGTTTGAAAGGAGTGTTGGTTTTCTTTTTAATTGTGCAAGGTGTTATGGTTTAACAAACGTTTATTGAGGACAATCACGGTCATCATGAATGAAAAATATAAATCAATTTTGTGAATTTTGACTCTTTTGTTGTCAAGAAGGCAGTGTTGCCCTCAATTCAGTTGCCCTGGGTGTTGCCATCCTAGGAGGCATCCAGGATCCCAGGATGCACACCAGCCTCATCGCTGGTGGTGACTACGTCTTGGCCCAGGTTCATGGGCAATGTACACCTTGCCCTTGCTTGGGCCCAGACTGATCCTGGGACTGTTGGCTGGTAAGCACTGGAATTCCAGTAGGCACTGGAACAGCTTACCTGGGGAGGTGGTGGAGTCACCATCCCTGGAGATATTTGAGACGTGTAGATGTGGCACTTAAGGGCATGTTCTAGCAAGTTCCTTCTCATGTTTAGGTGGAACTTCTTATATTCAAGTTTGTGCCCGTTGCCTCTTAGAATCACAGAATCCCATGGGGTTGGAAGGGACCTCTGGAGATCATCTAGTCCAACCCCCTGCCAAAGCAGGGCCACCCAGAGCAGGATGCACAGGAACGTGTCCAGGTGGGGTTTGAATGTCTCCAGAGAAGGAGACTCCACCACCTCCCCGGGCAGCCTCTTCCAGGGCTCTGCCACCCTCACAGGAAAGAAGTTCCTCCTCATGTTCAGGTGGAACTTCTTCTATTCAAGTTTGTGCCCATTTCCTCTTGTCCTGTCCCTGGGCACCACTGAAAAAAGACCAGCTCCATCGTCCTTCAACCCACCCTTTAGGTACTTTTAAGCATTAATAAGGGGGGTGTGTGTGTGTGTGTGTGTGTACGGTTGGACTTGGTGATCTCAGAGGTCCTTTCCAACCATGAAGAAGATTCTGGGATTGTGGGACAGGGAACTGCTGGAGAGGGGACAGCAGAGGGCTACAAAGATGATGAGGGGCCTGGAGCATCTCCCTTACGAGGAGAGGCTGAGGGACTTGGGTCTTTTTAGTCTGGAGAAGAGAAGGCTGAGGGGGGATCTGATCAATGACTAGATGATCTCCAGGTGTCCCTTCCAACCCCGTGTGATTCTATGATTGTGGTAAGCAATAGGTGTAACAACATCGCTCTCCTTCAGAGGGTCGATTTGGCAGAAGGAGGGGAACCGGAGAGAGACTCCTCTGTCTCCCAGGCGAGCCCGGTGACCCGCAAACGCCTCTCCCCGCCTTTCCCTCCAGCTCCTCGGCGGCGGGGACTCCATTCCGCCGCTTGAGGAGAGCCCCGCTCCGCCGCTCGCCCGCCCTCATCCTCCGCCCGTTCCTCCCCGCCGCCGCCGCCGCCGCCGCGCTGCCCGCCCAGGGGCGTGCTCCTCCGGGCCGGGCCGCTCCTCCGCCCGCTGCGGGTTGGGAACCGGCGGCGTTTTCCTTTCCGAAGCGGACCCCCCCCCTTTTCCCTCCCTCCCTCTCTCCCTCCACCTCCCGCCCCGTCCAACCCAACCCAGGGCAGCGGGTTGCCGGCCTGAGGCTGCCCGCCCTTTCCTCCCTCCCTCTTGAGGGATATTAATCGGATTTACCCGGCGAAGGGGAGAAAAAAAAAAAAAAAGAGGGGGAAAAAGGCGGGGGGGGAAAAAACCCGCAAGAGCCGCAAACGGTGCAGCCTTGCCGTAAACAATGAGATTGAAGGCTGCCGCTGCTGCTCTCCCGCCTTGAATACCGGAGCGGGGATCCGCAGGAGGATGCCTGCGGCTGCTGCGTGGATTTAAACCCTCCCTCGGGAAGAAGGGGCTGGATGGCGCTTCCATGGAGGCCGGGAGCGGTGCCGGAGCGGAGCTGCCGCCTCACCCCGCCGCAGCCGCCCTGTGACTCCCCGAGCGGGGTGTGACAGGGGAGGATATATATTTCTTTCATTTTATTATTTTATTTTTTTCTTCGCTGGGTTGCGGTGCTTTGTGGCTCTGCATTCCCATTCGCGGTTCCAGGAAACCTCTCTCCGGCGCCACCGGCGATGCCCGGGCTGGATGCTGCTGCCTGAAGGGAGGAGAGCGGCGGGGGGAGACATGTATCTTCTGGACAGCAACGAGCAGCCGCCGGCCGCCGCCGCCTCCTCCTCCTCCTCTTCCTCCTCCTCCTCCTCTCCTCCGGAGAGGATGCAGCGGGGGACCCCCCAGAGGAAAACCGTCTACCGCATCTCCGTGACCATGGTGAAGAAGGAGCTGCTGGGGCCGCCGGAGAGCGGCCATCCCGCCCGGGAGCTGCGGCGGCGAGGGGGGAGCCGAGCGCCGGGTTCCTCCAGCCTCACCAGGGCCGGGCTGCTGCTGGTGGAGGAGGAGGAAGGCGAGGAGGAGGAGGAAGAAGAAGAAGGCGGCGGCGAGGAGCGGGACCGAGTCCCCAGCCCCTGCGGCTTCCGCAACTTCAGGACCCTCAGCACCGGGCAGCTGGAGCTGGGCCGCCTCAAGGTGCCGCGGAGAACGGGGCAACCCTTCCCTCTCGGACCGGCCCTCGGGGGGCCGCGGGGCAGCTCTTCCCCGCAGGGGAGCGGCGGGGAGCCGGCGGCGGCCACCTGTGGCGGGGCTGAAGCCACAGCCTCCCCCGAGGAGGATGAGGATGATGAGGAGGATGAGGATGGGGGCCCACCGTCAGGCCGCTCGGGTGGGGCCCGGCAGCAGGCGGGGGAGCGGGGGCAGAGCCCCTGGCGGCAGCCGGGCCTGCTGCGGCGGAGCTTCAGCTTCAGGCACTGGAGCAGCGGGGCTGAGGTGCCGCGGGTGCGGGCGCTGGGCCGGGTGAGGCGGCACAGCAGCTCCGGTTGCCTTCCCGGGCCCCTGCCGCCGCCGCAGCCGCCACCTCCGAACCAGGGGACCGGGCCGCTGGGCTCGCCGGTCGCCCTCCTCCCCTCCCCGGAGAAGCGGAACACGCTGGACGTGGGCGAGGTGTTGAGCCAGGGGGACCCGCTCTCCCAGCTGGAGCGCTGGGAGCGGAGCAAGAGCAAGAACCGGACTCTGGATAACAGCGACCTGCAGCGGCTCTCCGAGAGGTTGGGCCGGGAGGGCCCCGCCGCCGCCGCCTCCTCCGCCGCCGCCCACGAACACCGGCTGCTGCGCTTCTTCAGCGGCATCTTCGCCCGCAAGGACGGCACCTCCGCCCTCTTCGGCAGCCCCCACGGCCGCTCCCCCCGCAGCAGCTTCTCCAGGTCCAGGGCTTATTTTAGCAGCTTGAGGAGAGCCACCGTGGACGTGCAGTCTAGCACCGAGAGCATCAACGGGTCCCCCCACAAAGGTGCCCTTCCTCGTCTCACCTTGGAGGGAGGTGGGGGGGGGGTGTGTGTTTGCTCCAAAGCTCTGAATGGGTGGTGGGATAAAACCCTATCTCCTCTTTACGTGTGAGGTGGAGAGGGAGATGCTGCAGTGGGATATGTGATGGCTGCAGGCACTGGTGGGTATGGCATGTTTTCAAGTGTGCACTAGTGGGTATGGCATGTTTTAAAGCATGTGCTAGTGGGTATGGCATATTTTAAAGCGTACACTAGTGCTTTCTTCTCAGGTGTATTGAGCAGCTCCAATGGGAGCAGGTTAGGCTCTACGAACCCAAAAAGTGCTCTCTGGGTTGGTTGATTATATGCGTCCCAGGGCAGGTGAGCAATGCAAGTGTGGCTCGTTTTAATTATGGAGTAGAAGCTGAACTCCGCTGCTGCTGCTGTATATAGGTCACTGGGTGGCCCAGTGTTGCACAACACCGGGACTTTTCCCCTTTTGGAAAGACTTTTGTAATCCTAAAGAGAGGTTATGGTGATCAGAAATACACCTGCTTGCTTTGGAGTAGGTAAATAGTGATGATGTAAATGTATTGTAAACCCATAATGTCTTAGAAACAAAAGAACTTAAGCAAAGTTTGATATTTTTTTGAAAAACACAGCACAAACTCAGAAGCTGTGCTCTTTGAATTATTTTTATAGGTGTATACAAATCTTCAGCTAGCCAAAGTGTTGCTAATGCTAGATGGAAAGCAGACTGGGACCTTGTGGGGTTTGTGAATCCCTAGGATACAAGAAAAACTTGAAAATTAACCTTCCTGTGGGATGGAAGTCGGGAGCTGACTAGCTGCTTTCTGTGAGGATGTGGAAGGATCACAGTATTGTTTAACCAGAAATGCTGGTTGTGGAGTTTCATTGTAAGACATCGTGCTTTCTTCCCAGCTGCGCTTTTCAAACCTTTAACAGGTACCTGTGATGAAACATTTAACTAGTAATTATGGCAGACTTTGAGTACTAAGTGCTTATCAAAGTGGCAAACGATCTTTAAGTCGCTGCTTTTCTGAAAATACAGTTCTCCAGTTAGAAAGATTAAGCTTTCTGTAAGCCACCGGTACAGTGTTGGATGGTGTAGAGTTGGAACAGGGAAGTTTATTGTGGGGAAGCAACAGCAGGAGGTGCTTGGTGGTGCTACCAGCCTGTTAGAGATCCAGAAGGCTTGCTGTGAGCGGAATATGCCCGGAGTTTGAGGCACAAGGAGCAAAGCCAAATATTTAGACCTAGTAACTGAAGCCTGTAATATTTTATTGATGTAGAGGCATTCGTGTGGGCTTATAATAATCTTGACGGAAATTGTGGTCTGACCTTGGTTAAAGTTTGAGGTAACCACAACAGAGAGTTACTTCATACAACTATTTATGCCTGTCCTGTGCCAATATGCTTCAACTGTTACTTTGTTTTGACAGCGTACAGCCATATACTTGGAGCACCGTCCTTTCAGCCCGGGATAAGTTGAAGATTTCAGTTAATCAGTAACCATTGATATGCAGCATTAAGATGTTCTAGAGCAGCTTTTTCCTCCATATGCTAGTATCAAATTTAACTGGTGAAAATAAGCTTTGAGTCTTGTTTTCCAGAAAAAAACAATGCGTCTTGGGACCAGCCCTGTGGTTACAGGTTAGTAGCGGGGTTGCAGGCTGGCGTTATGGGTTAGCAGGTCTGGCGTGCTCTGCCGCTTTCTGCTTTTTTCCCCGGAGAAGTGCAGTTAAGGCTTTTGCTGTCGGAAAGTCTGTGCACGGTTTCAGCTCTTGCTTATTGGTGTCCTCCAGAAAGCTAAGTTGAAATGAACCTGTCTTTAATTTCTTCTATTATTTCTTAGGAAGAAAAGTTTAATGAGATAATATGATGAGCATGCCAAATGTATTTTAAGATTGGGGCGAGTGGCTATTCAGCCAAGATTTGTCTCTTGCTTCTTTTCGTTGATGTGAAATTGGTATGCTCTTGGCAGTCCTGTGCCTAACAGGTTTTAGGGTAATGATGAAGGTCAAATCTTGGTTTTAATGTTTGGATTTTTTTCCCCCCCGCTATGTAACCAGTTGCAAAAGGAAGTTTTATTACTTTAAACTCGCTTCGCTCATGCCGTTGGTATTCTGTATGTTTGGTGCTGTATGTGAGTTATTTGACTTAGGCAGGCTTTGTATAGAAAGTGCAAAGGTCTGTAGAGAAAGTAGAAGTGTTAAACTCTGTACTTGTTGGCATTTTCAACTGGAAATAATCACCCAGACGTCACAATATCTTCTTGTGTGCTATTTCTTGAAAGGCTGTTCCTAACTGCCTTAGGTAATACACTTTCGAACAAGCTGAAGGTACTGAATTTTTAAAGCAAAAATGTAAAGAATACAAAAGTAAAGCAACATCTGGTTTTGATGTTACTGTTACTCATGTTGTAAAGTGGGTAAAGGTTGATTTTGGGGGGGAGTTATTCTTCACAGTGTCAGTAAACGGTCTTTGGGCATCAAGCATTTTCCTTTTTCTACTTGCAAACCCCATTTAACTGCAGCATCCTTGGCCTCAAGTTCCACCTAAGCGACAATTCCTTCCCACCTAAGGTGAACTGCCCTTTTCCAGGTCACATAAGTGTTGACCAAATTTAAAAAAGGTAGCTTGTAGGAAAGAAAAGAAGAACAGCTGAAGGTATGGGTAGGGAAGATGAAGTGGTGTGTCTGCTAGCCAGGCTGGTGCCCATCTTGTGGGTATCGTTCATGGTCTCTGTTTCTTTCCGAGGATTGCAACGTGTTAATGTAATGTTTTCTAGACTATGGAGGTGATGTTAGAAAGCTCCCTTCTTCATGGCTGGCTTTGTGTTAAAAATGTGTAGTTCTGTCCGTTTTGAAATAATTGTTATAAAGTAGGCTAGTCCTGTGCCAATGCTGCTATTCTAATATTGCCGTATTTTTTCCATCTTAATATCAAATGATTGGTTTTGAAGTTCACTTGCCCCTGATTTTAATAGTTTTATGTCATGGTGTTCAACCTGTAAATTAATTTATATGAAGTGAGAAAAGTTTTTACATATTCACCATCACTACTCCCAAAGGACAAAATAAAAGAAACTTCTATCAACTTCAAGCTAGAGAAGCAAAAGAACCTATTTTGGCCTTAAAACTATTTCAGAGAACTTGTCAAGGAAAATGGTGTTTCTGGTTTGTTTTTTTCTCCCCCCCTTGAACTCTTTGTGACTCTTTCATAACGAGAGGAACTTTCGCTGCTCTGGAGGAGGATGGCTCTGGGGCAGCGGGGTTTTAAAATAGGGGTTCCTTTTTCAGTGGTTCTCACTTGGGGCTTTTGTTTTGAGATAACTTTGTTTGAATAACCCTTCTTTAGGATGTATTAAGCAGATGTGTGAATCAAAATTGTAGGCTATCAAAAGGAGTATCGTTATAAACTGCACTTTTGAGATATCTCCCCCCCCTCCCCCCAAGGTTTTCGAGGAATTAATTTTAAGCTCTTATCTCAAATTCTCTGCAGTTTGTGGCGATGGGAAGTAGAAGCAAACTGACAAGTGATCTCTGTTGGAGGCCTCCGGTCTTTTCTTGCAGAGCTTCGCTGGAGAGAATTCTTGTTAGTTCTGTGTTGGCTCTTGCTTGTTACCCCAGTAGGGTTGCCACTCTCTTACACCGCTGGTATTTCCAACCCCAGCCCAGTGAACTCTCTGTGCACTCACGTGGGTGAGCAGGCAAAGCTTTGAAGCACATGAAATTTGGGCGATACGATGCAAATGTATTGGAACTAGTCCTGCATTGTTCTCCATCTTGGGGCTGAAAGTTTTTGATGACGTGCTGGTATAAGAATATTGCTTTTTCAACACTGGAGAGTCCCTTTCTTTAATGGATGAAAACTCTTCCAGGACTCTTCGAGCTGTTTCGGTTGTTGTGAGTGAGTGTTGTCTAGGCATTGTGATGAAAACAAAATCCAGCAGATAAATAGATTGCAATTGGGGTTAAGCGTTGTCAAGCGTTGTCTAAGGGGTTTTTTCATTACAATTTATTGGGTAGGTCTTGTGTCGAGCAAAAGGAATGCCAGCTGCACTGATATAGCCAGATGATTAAGAACTGAACTGGTATTAAGGTCACTGGCTGAATTAGAGAATGAGATGGATTAATGTTTGCACAATATTGAAGTGTATGCCAGATGCTAGCAGTCACGGTCTTTGTTTTTCTGTTGAAATTGAAAAGAAACATAGAATTTTAACATTGCTTTATGCCAACTTGACAGTTAAATACCTGATGGCAGCAGTGGGTAACTTTCTAGGGACAGGTCGCTGAAGGCTTGTGTAGAAGGCATTCATCACCATTCCCTCAAAAACCAAGCTCTGGGAATTAAATTAACGTACTTATTCTTTTGGTAGCAATCTGCCTGTTGCTTGGTTTATTGCTGTAGGTAAAGATGTGTTGATTTAATGAAGTTCGTGTAGATGACCAAGACACCATTTGCACAAGGAAAAGAACATTTAAAAGAACATGGTGTTCTTGTTCCTCTCCTCCTGATCGCTTGCCTCGAATTTGAGGGTGCTCAGTGTGGTAAGAAGGATAGTGTTCCTCTGGAACTGTTTCATAATCCTAGTGAGTCTCCAGTTAATGACCCAGCATTTGGTTTTTCAGAAGTGGAATCTGTATGTGGGGTAGCCCCTCAGCTCTTTTCCGAGACCGAAGGAAGGATTTAACTTGTGCATAGTCACTGCAAATAGAGGAGAACTTCAAACTTTCAGCTTTTTCTTCAAATCTTTGCTGCTTTAGCAGTTTTTTACTGGATGTAATGGTCTTTTTGCCCTAGAAAATGGAATTGCTTGTACTGGATGCTGAACCCTTACTCTGTTTAGTAATTAAACTAAACTAAACTCCATTTGACAAAATAATAATTTCAAGGTAGTATGTTGCATGCTGCACTGTGTAAGCTTGGTAGTAGCATTGCTTTTCAGATCTCGGATTCCTAGATCGCCCCTGAAGAACCACTTGGGTGTGTTTTGAACGAATGCTTTGGCTCTTTTCTGCAGAGCAGAGCTCATTTTGAGACTATTGCCCTGACGGCCACCGGTAGTTTAATACTGATTGAAGTACAACTCTCCAATGGTACAAATGGTTTGTGAAAGATGATAGCTGAAATAGCACGTAACTATTGTTTTCTTTGGCATGGTTATAGCCTTAGAAATAGAGATTTGGGAAGCGGAGAGTGAATGCAAATCACTTTCAAATGCCTGCATATTCATTTTCACTTTGAGCTGCGTAGGGTTGTTTTTTTTTTGTTTTTTTTTTAAAAAAGGCATTAATGCAAAGTATTAATGTACTAGTGTTGCTTTTGATAATTGGTGTTAGGGCTTCCCCTAGGCAACTGCAGTAAACACACAGTGAAAGGCAGCGTCTGCCAAAAAATACAGAATGGGCTTTTTCATGTGTGAGGAAAAAGAAATGTCAGTATATTGAACTCGAGAAACTATCATCTATTCTGTTCGTGAAAAGCGTCCAACATAAAGCTATTATCTTGATGGAAGTTTAAAATAGGGTGTTTGATGATTTTGATGTTTCAGGCTGGTATATAATGACAGTGTTTGACAAATACGTCTGCCTTATTGGCAAAATAGCACCAAATGTTTTCTCACAGCAAAACAGGCCACAAATACCATCCAGATAATAAGCCTACAGTGCCGTGTAGCTTCCTACAATCTTATTTTGCTAATTGCAGAAGACGTTAGTAAAGCTTCAATGGTGGGCCTTGTTATTTTTGGAGGTTTTCTTTGGTGTGGGGATAAGAAGGCGAGCCAGGAGGAGAGACTTCCCCTGCTGCCGCTGCTGATCTTCAGTAAGGGCTAGGATGGGTTTGCAGCTGGCAGGGACTCATCTGTCATGAGTTTGGTCACCTTAGTTTCTGCATTGGTTGATAGTCTTGAAGTTCTTGATCAGCCTAACGCGGAGGAATATTTGCCCGCTTCAGTTGGCATTTAACTTCATGGATAGTACTTGTTTTCGTATGGTTTTGGCTTCCTTACTTTGAGGTCGCACACGCAAAGATGTAAAGGTCACTCGTCTGAGGTTGTAGTACAGAGTAAATCTCCAAGCATTTTCAGACATTACAGAAAGGTCTTTATGAGGAACCCCCCTAGGATCTGCCCCTAATGCCAGATACATGGTAATTGTGATGTATGAGGCAGGCACATCTGTATTTCCTGGTTGTAAATGCTCCACTTGGGTGGTATACAAAGTTATATCTAACGGATATGGGAGATGTTATTTGTAAATTACCCGAGACCCATTATTTGTAACTTTATTTTCGCTAGCTTATAGAGAGAACTATTAAATTGAATACAGAAATTCAGCAATGTCAGTTCTAGTTACATCAAACAACTTCTCTATTTTTAGATGACTTGATGATGTACCTCAGCTCCTGAGCTTGGTGAAGTTAATTTCAGCCTTGGAGGCACTTATTAAGAAATAATGTGGAAGTTTCTTGGAAAGATCTTAGTGTTTGCAGAGGGATTTTGTTCCTTGCAGCACCCGAAATGCACCGTGGTTGGAATGCTTGTGAGCTACTCTCCCATTTTGTGAATGAAGACCCAGAGCAGATCTTTCCTTCTTGGAAGTGTTAGGTGCTGGTGTTTTGCGACTTGCACATGAAGGGGAACTCAAATCCTGTGCTGGCTGCTGCCAACTCTGCCACTTCCAAGTTATTTATAATCCCTCTTTATTTGTTTACATGTCTTTGTCAGTCGGCTTGTCTGGCTGATTTGATGGAGAATCTGGATTCCTAAAAATACGGGTTTACTTGTGTTGGACTCGGTGTGTATGTACATACACACGTGTGGTTTTTGAGAAGAGAGTTCTCTAACACTAATGCATATGGTTTTTTCCGCCTTATTCCCATGCAAGCCTCCACTCGCTGGCAGTGCTTATGTATTAAACATAAGGGAAGGTTGTTTTAAAAAGTGGGTGATAAACCACTTAGTGCAGCTGGATTTGTGATGGTATTTGTAAAGACGTGTAATGCATCTATCAAGACACAAGCACTCCTCAGTTTCTCTGCTGCTTTCTGTGGGTGCATATGTTATTTGGGTCTTAAGAGCATCATGTTTCATCTTGGGATGTGAAATTAATAACTTACTGCTTTCTCTCACTATTAAGTAGTATTTCATTTTATTTTTTTTTTTTTAGATTGAACCCCAAAAAATCAGTGGCCCTTAGCACCCTGATGTTGCTATTACAGAGCATTCTTGCAGAGATGATGCTCTCCCTGTAGCTCCCGAAAACCAAAGCCTTCTTTGGAATTGAGCGTTAGAATGACATACTGCCTGAAGCATCTCCTGCTCTTCCAGAGCTGTTATTGCGTTTGTACCAAGGGTGGACTGGCTGGGAAATCGGGTTGTTGACCTAACTGCTCCTTATGCAACGTCCTCATTCAGAAGCTCTTCTCTTTGATGATACAGAAATATTTTTGTTGGCAAGGCAACAACTTTTCTGTCTCAATCTGTGTCCTGCAAGGGCCGGGGGGGAAGCTTCTTCTGTGCTCATGGAAGATGCAAGGTTTGATTCTTTAATTCTTCTGTAGTTTTAATTATTAAAGCTGTTAAAATTGAAATGTGCATTGCTCTTCACAACTTCCAGGGGATTGTGCCCAGGACTTGGAGAGAAATTTGATATTTTTTCCTAACCTCACTTGAGTTGAAAATCACCCATTTTGCCACATCCTCAGTGGCATACTGTTGGTTTACTTGCTCAGGCTGCTCTCCCAGTCCATGCACTCCAGTGTGGAGTGCCATGTACTGGTTGTCACTGGTATCCTTTTCACTCCCTTCTCTCTGGCTGTCCTGTATCTCTGTTAAAGTACTTTGTTGTAATTCCTATCTCAAAGTATTTTTCTTAGCTTATTTCTAGTTCCCTTTCTGATCCTTCCTGTATAGAGATTGTTTTCCAATTCCCCCAAACTTGTGAAGCCCCAAGTATTATCATGATAGAAAATAAAGTAGCTTTTTCCAGCCAATCCCTGATTTTGTGCACTGACTTCCATCTTCGTTTCTTGAAGATGAAGGTAGTGTTTTTCACTAAATAGCTAAAAACACTGTTAGGTGAAATAATTTTTTTTTTTTTTTGGTTCCATGTCTTCAGTATGCCTTGTATGTTGACTGCTGGTTTCCTAGTACCAAAAATGTCCATCCTTGTTAAATTTCTCAATGAAGAGTTTGTTTTAATAAAAAGAGGCTCATTTCTGTCCTCAGGAGAACGTGTTTACTTTTGACTTTTGTCCTGTTGGCAATGAAGTTCCTCCGATTTTCAGCGTTGTATTTGGCAGAGTTGTGATACTCAAGAGTTAAGGCGAGTGGCACAGCGCCGGAGAAGTCATTTCTATGTAGAGTTGTGCATGGCAGCAGGATTGTTTGCTGAATGTCAAAGAAGGAAGGTAATGCTAAAGAGCTTCTTCTGAAAAAGACGTTTTGAAAGCACTGGCTAAAAGTCTGTGGAAGCGAACAGCCTCTTTCAGCTCACATTTACGGTGGTGTTGCAGAGAGAGCTGTCTCTGTTCAGGTGTATGTTCCAGGTGGCCATCAAAAGTAGCCTTGGCTATTTGTACCCACCTTCCAGAAGCCAAATCAATAACGTATCTCATCGTTTTGGGTACTGGTGAGGAAGCAGAAGCTTGGAAATGTGAGAATTGGTCGGTTTTCAGTGCTGTTCGTGTGGTCTGGATTTAATGCAAGGAAGCCCTGTGAGATGGAAACTGTCTTTCAACAAGTGTAACGCTGGCTTTTCTCGGTGCTTTCTTGTCGATGGCAGGCACAGCCTGTGTTGCTCAAGGCATGGGCTAACCTGAGTGTCAGCTAAATGCCATTGAGCGTGAGCAGTTCTGGGTAAAATAGCATTTATTCCTGAATTCAATTTTAATCGCTTTAAAACCATTTGAGCATGTCGTACATCTAAGAAATTCCTAGATATTTGGCAGGGGGGGTGGGACTAGATGATCTCCAGAGGTCCCTTCCAATCCCATGTGATTCTGTGATTTTTAGGTTAGCTGAAGGTTCAGTGTTTAGTGCGGGTGATGCTGGTTGGCATTCTGGTGTTGCCATGAATGAAGAGGTGTGCTCCGTGTGCTGGGTTAGGTGGGGATGGGGCCATCTGGGAGGGGACACGAAGTTCTCTGAAGAAATTATCGATTTTCAGTTTAGATGTCTGTAAAGCTTCCCGGGTGACTCAAGGTGAAGTTGTTTGAGAATGGTAGGCTATGAAAAGAGTAGGCTGAGATCAGATAAGAGAGATCTATGTTTGGTGCCTTGACTATGTATAAAGATTTGTGAGCAGGCGTGATGATTACTCTGTGTGTGTCCGGTAGGCATGGAAATGCTGTGAGTACGTTTGGCTGCATTGAAAACTTGGTTGTGGGAATCCTTCACTTTTCCCTCCCCCTTCTTATCTCCTGGCCTTGTGAACACGATGGGTGGGGAGTACAAAAGCACAATCACGGAGTTAGTTTGCTTTATGTTCAGACTTAGGTGTTCCTGAGGTTATTGCCACCTTTTAATATTACAACCTGCTTTACCTCTTCGCTTGGGCACCTTGGGTTTGTGGAAGGTCTGCAGATGCAGAGATTTAGGTGTGCCTTCTGATTTCTGTGTGGGAGTTAATTACCTGCTAATGCAGTTGACCTCTAGCCCTTGGAACACTTTTTTTTTTTTTCTTTTTTTTTTTTTAACCTGAAGCAGGGAGGAGCCTTCATGGTGAGCAGAGGCTGATCACAGGGCACTGCAGTCATCTTGTTACTCTAACTGCCACCTTCCTCCAGTAAACAGAACTGATACAAGCAAAGAACTTTTTCTGAAAAATATTTTGAGACATCGCCAAATTTTAAACACATAAATAAATTTATTGTGACAGAATCTAAACTTTTTTTTTTTTTAGTTCAGTCGTGTCTGTAAGATACACAAAGCACAAGGGTGGCTGATTTAGAACAATTGGGTAAAACTGTAAAGTTTCAAATTTGACAAGTGGTGTCACTCAATTTAACTATGGTTTAGGTGTCACAGGTCCTGGACAGACACATGGTTTTCTGTCGTAAGGTAGTTGTGCTGTGTTGCCTTGTCCTCAGTTCTGTGTATTTCTGCTGTGATTGCCAAGTTATGCGTCAGTGGCTAAGCTAAAATAAAGAGGAGATGTTTTTATTAGTTCTCTCAGTCTGTATAAGAGTTTGTGACCCAAAATGCCCTACTCAAACTTGCACCTTACTAGCAGAAACCAATATCTTACCTTTAAGGAGAGTGAGGACCCAAGTGCAGGTCAGGTTTTGTCATTCAGCTGTAGGTATGCCTTTCAGAAGCAGTCATCTTTCAAATAGATGCTTCTTGATATGCATAGATGCTTTAATAGATACTTCTTGCACCTGAAGTGGTCCCAATCCGGGTCTTCCTGGGTAGATGAGCTGCTTCTATCACTCATGATTTTTTCCAGAATCTTCCACATAGGTCTCAATCAGAGTAGCACCAATATTTTTATTACCTGCACCGGATGCTTTGTTTGAGGAAGAGAAGCTTTCTTTTGGATGTATTTTCCCAGAGCTGTCTATGGGCAGTTCTCATCTGATGCATTTGAAACTGTTCCTCATTTGGGTGCAGTGAAATATCAATACTTGATTATTTTTAATTGTTTTTTTTTTTTAAAGTTCTGAATCAAGTCTTGAAAGTCTACAAGGAATGAGGTACTGGTGAGGATTTTTACCTGGAAACTGGAAAGCCTATTAGTTCTTTTCATTAGCCTTTTCCTTCTGCTCCCTTGCTACAGAAAATTCATTCCCAGCCCAATTCCTTAATTTGACTGTTAATCCCTATCAGGAGCAGGAAGAAGGTGATACTGCTGCTCAGCCAGGTAGTGCAAATCTCTGTCTTCCAACATCTGTCTCTGCTGCACACAACCGCTGGAACATCTGCAGAGTGAATGTGATCCTTGCTCGCTGTCCTGAGTGCTCGGGAGCATGTGGGAAGTAGGATTTTTCTGGAATTAGTTTGGTAGGGGAGACAGAAACCTGCATTTAGAATAAGAGGCTTCCGAATGAAGTGGGCTTTAGTCGCTGTGTTAATAACAGTTTTACTCCAGGTAACTGCTAAGTGATACTGTGTTAACTCTCTCCTGTGATTATATGCCTTTTTCCCATCAAAATGGAGGTTTCGTTGTGCTTGCGGATTATGTACTTTGTCATGTGTGTTAGTATTTAATGTAAGCACACTACGTTATTCAAACTTAGCTATGAAATCCCTGCAGGTCCTCAGTGTGGGCCTTCATCTAGGAATCCTTTTAATTAGATGACTTAAAAAAGTAAGCACATGGGAGGAAATCGTTCTCTGTCGCTCCTGGAAGTTGCTTTGGCAGAAGCACAGACATTGTGCATCAAGGTTTTCTGCAGCGATTCCCCCCATCCCTTTTTTCCTCTAAGAAGAGGTGCTGGGATGGGGCTTCTCTTCTTTATACTTCCAGGGTATGTTCCTGTCACAGCTTGCCTTAACCCCTACCCTTGCAAAGTATGCAAGGAATTGACTGATAACAAATCCCTTTCCATCCCCAAATAAAGAAGAAATGGAGCGTGTTTGGAGTGTGCGTGCTGGTTTGTATTTTTAGGGCCCCAGGTTGAGACATTATCCATCTGTAGCATGGATAAAGTCTAAAGGAGACACAATACCTGTTTTGTGTGAAAGTACTGCGGATAAAACCAGTTTGACATCAGGGGCTTGATGGCGTTTAGCGGTGGGGGGTAGTGCTGGTTACCAAGTACTGACTTCCAAAAATGTGCATAATCCTGTTTCCACAAGATTTAAACCCGTCTTTGGTTGGATCTAGTTTTCCTCAAAGTTCATATCCCAGTCCCCAAAATACTCCACCATTTGTGTGGTTGTGCTTCAAGTGTTTGTTGGTAGTTTCTGAACTCTGTGTGTGTGTAGAGTCGCAGAATGGTTAGAGTTGGAAGGGACCTCAAAGATCATCAAGTTCCAACCCCCNGAGCCTTCTCTTCTCCAGGCTGAACAACCTCAGCTTGGTGGGGACAGTAGGACTGTCTCTTAGTCTGTATTGGCTTTTCCAGCCCTCTCTCCTCCTATGTTTGCTTACAGGCTCCTTTGCCAGCCCACTCACATGGCTTAAAGGAAAGGAAAAAAATTAATAAAATCATTGTGAAATCATTCAGTAAGTAAAATTCCCAGTACCACCGTTCCCGCGTAGTGCCTGCACTCCGTTACAGCAGGGTTACGTGGTTCAAACTCAAAGTGAAAAAAAAAAAAAAAGTTCATTTCTTTCTGGACCTAATCCGAGTTCCTTTCTTGCAGAATAATCCTAGGAATGTGTCACTGCAGTCATCACAAGCACTGTTTTCTGTTTACATGTGCTGCTTCTTGTCCCCCCCCCCCCCAGTAGTACTGGTGTGACAAACAGCTCTGGCAACACCATTGGGGGGGGATGCTGGAAGTGTTTCTTGCAGAACTGGGCAGTAAAAACTCAACAGAAATCACAGCAAAAACTTTTTTTTTTTTTTTCTTTTCCCTGTTAAGGTTAGTAAAAACGTAATTCTGTGTATTATTTTTCAGTCATTCACCTCTAATAAATACCTAAACTAACAGGCCATGGGGGGGATGAGAGCTCAAGGAGCTTCACGTAACTTCCACGAAGGGCTTCCCTTGTACACCAAGGCTACACTTGTGCTCAGACCACTATAATTTAGCTTATATGTCAGCTCTTGTGTCCTTTTCTGCCAATCACAGAGGAGGTGGTTTTTTTAAATACCTTTTTTTCCCACGGCTTAGCTTTTTGAGGGGATGTTAGGTATAACGTATTTACATATAATACATTTTATATAGCAGTTTTTCTATAATAAATTCATATATTAAAGAAAAATTTAAAGGCTGGTTGCAGGTCTTTATTTCAGCCACATTTCTGTGCATATTTATAAATGTTGTGTATAAATGTATATATTTATAATGTTGTGTCAGGCTTGTGAGCTCTGTGATTATGATTTTGGAGGCACTGCACTCTGTTTCTCTCCGTTCCTGTGCGTTCCCTTTCTGGGCTTGGGAGGCAGGGAAGTTTTTGAGTTACAAAAGCACTTGTGTTAAAACTCCAGATCGTGAAATCACTTAGACTCAGTTTTACCACCATGATTTCTTCATCATGTTTGCTTAGCAACATATGCACTCGACAGGCCAAACCTAGGAAAATATGATTGCAGAACCAATAAAATTAGCTGAAGATTCACGGGTGTTGAAATAAGCAGTCTTTTTGCACTCTTTTTTTTTTTTTTAATTTTGATGTCTTGGTGGGTTTTTTTTCCAGCAGGTGACTTGAGCTTGAGACCTTGAGTCTCAAAGTGGTTGTGGGCTTTTTTGGTTTGCTTTGTTGGGGGTTTTACAATTGTGGGTTTTTCACAGAATCATAGAATGGTTAGAGTTGGAAGGGACCTTAAAGATCATCGAGTTACACCTCCCTTGCCATGGGCAGGGACACCTCCCACCAGACCAGGTTGCTCCAAGCCCCATCCAGCCTGGCCTTGAACCCCTCCAGGAATGGGGCAGCCACAACTCCTGTGGCTCCCTTCAGATATTGGAAGGCTGCTCTGAGGTCTCCCTGGAGCCTTCTCTTCTCCAGGCTGAACAACCCCAGCTCTCTCATCCTGTCTTCACAACAGAGATGCTCCATCCCTTTGATCATCTTCATGGCCCTCCGCTGGACTTGTTCCAACAGGTTCATGTCCTTCCTGTGTTGAGGACTTCAGAGCTGGGCACAGTACTGCAGGTGGTGTCATTTTTTTTGTGAGAGATGTTGAGAACACTTTTAAGGAGTGTTTCTGGGACACCGTAACTAGTACATGGAGTGGAGACAATTCATGTAAATGCAGTTTGAGTTGCAGCATGGCTTTTGAAGTCTATGAGTTTCTGGTCACCTGATTCTTCAGGAATGAGCATGGCATTTGATTTCTGCGGCAGATTTTTGAGCTAGAAGCTAAGGCTGTTTAACTTCATATAAAGCAAGAGATTAAGTGTAGGATATTGATAATTGCAGCAGTTGTGTTGTTATTCCACTGAATTGTGACTTCTGAACCCATAGGAGGTGTGCAGCCCAGTTCAGGTCTTCTCATTGACATACTGGGCATCTGACTGGAGCTGGGCATGTTCTAGTCCTATTCCAACGGCGTATGTGAAAAATGAAACACAAAGTTCAAGTTTTCAGTAGGCTCTTCTGGTGTTTGTAGCTTTTGTCCCTGGGCATGTTATAAATCACTGCTGGAAATAATTTGGAAATTACTGAAGAGAACTTCAACAGGCTTCGAATTGCTGCAAGGCGAAAACATCCTGTGCTGAAGGAGCCTTGAAAGAATGGCATCGTATTTCTCCTTTATTGTTGATTTTATGTTTAGGGGGAGGTGGGGGATTTTTGTGGTTTTGGAGTAGCTTCGCTCAGGTTTAGGTATTGCTCTTTGGATAAAGAGTCTCCTTTAACGTAGCTTGAGGGGCTTGGTCTCCCCAGGATTTTTGGCATTGGGTATTCATAGTTTTTTACTGCGGTGTTACGGCACGTTTAATGTGGGGGGTTGTCTCTTAGGGTGGTAGGTGTCGTCTTCATAGTCTGGAAGAGGTGACTGACTTTCTGTGGATCTAGTTGGCAAAAGTTTTCATGTTAACTTCAGTACTTAAAATAATGCTTACTGCATGTCTGTGCTGTGTTAACAGGCTAAGATACCAGCTTTCACACACAATGTCTACAGCAATGTATTTATATTGTTTTTTGTCAGAAAAATCTTGTAGTTCCTAATTTGACTAAGCTTGGACTTTGCTTTTCCCAATTTGAATGGGGTGATACCAGCTTTCCATTTTAAAAAAATGTGATTCCCAATAGTTCGTTTTGAAATTGGTAAACATAATTCCTTTTTTGCTTTTTATTGTGAAAACGATCACTAAGTATTATAGTGAATTTCTGTTTAATATGAAGGATAAGGTGCATGACTGCAGATGGACATGGTTAAGTAATGTTGGGTGTGTTTTAGTTTTTTTTGTTGTTGTTTTGTTGGGTTTTTTATCAGAGCTAGGTTGATGGTTGGGACTAGATGATCTTAAAGGTCCCTTCCAACCTAGACAATTCTAGATTCTATGGACTTCTATGGTTTATCTATCTCTGCCAATCTGCCCTTCAGCTTCCATAAGCTTGCTTTTGGACAACAGGATGCCCATGAGCCAGCAATGGGCCCTTGTGGCCAAGAAGGCCAATGGCATCCTGGGGGGCATCAAGAAGACCGTGACCAGCAGGTGGAGGGAGGTCATCCTGCCCCTCTGCTCTGCCCTGGGGAGGCCCCATCTGGAGCACTGGGTCCAGTTCTGGGCTCCCCAGTTCCAGAAGGACAGGGAACTGGTGGAGAGGGTCCAGCAGAGGGCTACAAAGATGATTAGTTGTCTGGAGCATCTCCCTTACGAGGAGAGGCTGAGGGACTTGGGTCTTTTTAGTCTGGAGAAGACTGAGGGGAGATGTAATTAATGCGTACAAATACTTAAAGGGAGGGTGTCAGGAGGATGGGGCTGGTCTTTTTTCAGTGGTGCCCAGGGACAGGACAAGAGGAAATGGGCACAAACTTGAATAGAAGAAGTTCCACCTGAACATGAGGAGGACCTTCTTTCCTGTGAGGGTGGCAGAGCCCTGGCAGAGGCTGCCCAGGGAGGTGGTGGAGTCTCCTTCTCTGGAGACCTTCAGACCCCACCTGGACACGTTCCTTGTGGGACCTGCTCTGGGTGGCCCTGCTTTGGCAGGGGGTTGGCCTAGATGATCTCCAGAGGTCCCTTCCAACCCCATGGGATTCTATGATTCTATGATTTTTCTCTAGATGGAGATGCCCTCTACTTTAGTTGTAGTTGCTGCTCCTGGGCTGCAGCTGCCTAGCTCCCCAGTCATCCAGGAGGTAAATTTTTTTTGTAGCATCCTTTGGGAGGCGTGGGAAGAAGATGCTTGTCTGGTTGGATAAGCCGCAGAATGGTCTTGGAAAGGGCAGCATCATTTCATGTTCTTATTATTCCATTAGGTTTCCTGAGAACCTGCAGCCCCGGTGCACTGGCCAGTCCCAATGATATGTAAATATTATGCACTCGTACTGGAGGCTGGCACTGAGGCAGATAAGGTGAACAAATTGTCACCAGATATTCATTGTATTGTTTGAATAAGAGGAAAGCGAGGTGGACAGTATGGATTATCTGAAAACCATATTCTTTTGCCATTTTTACTGCACATTTTGCTAACTGGAAAAACAGTTATAACAGAAGTTAAAAAGCTAAAGCTGTAGATTCTGATTTTATTTTATAGTGGCTATTCCTTTATATGCTTAGATGTATTTTGTCAAATTCTTAATGTTAGCCATGGTCTCCTTTTCTTCATGAGTTGGCAGAAATTTGCATAATATGGTGGAACACCACCTTTTAAAGGCTGATTAATATTTCTGTGCGTCAGCAGAGACACGAGCAATGGGTGGTTCTCAGCCCATAAGGAAATACTTTTGCAAGTGATAAAGGTGAAGTGTTAATTGGAGCCAGCTGCTGCAAATTGTGTTACCTCTGCCTTATATTAAGTGTTCTGGAGACTTGTATTTCAGGTGTTGTGAATCACTTACCCAAACCACCTCTTATAAAATGAATTGAGTTTTCTTGGGCTGTTCTTGTGGATATTTAGGGTATAAAATACTCTGTTTATCCATAAATATGGAAGGACAACATTACAGTTGTGCAGAATGGGGAGGTTTCAGTACTGGGAATATTTGATTTTTTAGAGTTATAACTAGAGATAAAAGGCCTGTCCCATTGTTCTCCGGCATGTGTGTTTAACGGGGACTTCTGCTTAATTTGAGGACTTTTGTATTAAACTCGCTTTGGATTTCTCTAGATAGACTAATTGTGCTTGTTGAAGTTTCTTGTCACTGTCTGTGACCCAGCGTGGCAAGGCAGGTTGAAGACCACCATGAGCACTTGCTGGTTGCTCTACGGGAATGAAAACCTGGCTGCCGCAGGAAGAAATCCCTGTATCGTTGAGATATAGTTTATGCAAATGTCCTGTGGCATTTCAAATGAAGTTCCGTGAAAACCCACTTCCTAGATAGAGCTTTTAATGCTGCTGCATGGGTAGTCGGGCTCTGGCTTGTATACACGGTCTCTCTAAAAATGTTGGAAGGACTGAGCTCTAAAAATATGTCCTTAACCCCGCAGCAGTGGTTTATGTCAGCCTTGCTGAAGAAACCAGTCCCTTTAATTAGTAAGGCAGTGAAGTTTATTTTGGGGTTTGCTTTGGTTTCAATTTGGGATGTGAACTCTTATGCACTGGAGTTTAAAAAAATAAATAAATATATATAAAATGATGTAGCTATGACAGGGCCTGCTACAGCTGTTTGCATCAGCTGCGTTGTGCTCTGTGCTCCTCCTGCCTTTGCCTGGAGAAGAAATACATCTGTTTAAACGGGGAGGAGGAGCCAAAAATTGTGTTGATCTGCACTAGTAGCTGGCGTGATGTGCTACCCGCATGTTGTTCTCTCTCTGTGCTGTCCTAAAGATGGTTTGAGGTTCCCCCCTTTGTGCAGGTTCAGCTTTTGGTAGCACCGTGGAAGGTTGAAGAGAGGTTGTCAAACTTGATTCAACTGCAAAAAAATCAGCAGGCGTCGATTGAGTGAATGTGCTGAACCCAGTCTCTCTCGGCAAAATATTGTCAAAATTGTCAAAATATTTGAGATCTGGCTGGCTGGTGTGTGTTGTCCTTTGTTTGCCCTCTCTTGGTGCTTCTGTCTAGCAGAGGGTGATGTGGAGAGACCAGAGGATTTTCATAGCAGAGTCTTATTTTGCAGAATGAGAGGGGAATCCCCAAATGGGAAAAAAAAAAAAATGGAGAAATTCCCATTTTTGCACCCTGAGGATGGAGCTTGCAGTGTGGTTGGAGCAGCAGCATGGGCGGCAGCACTGCAGCCATCTGAAGGCTCCAACTGAACAGCTTCACGTGGTGGGTAGATCCCGTCCCTCTGATGATTTTCAAGAGACTGGAAGGGTGCATTTAGTGTAGTGCGTCCCTCTGCTGTGATTTTGTTGAGGTAGGTACACTGTAGCTGTTTGATTTCCGTTTTTCCATTGTACCGCTTCCGAACGTGGTCGCGTTTTATTATGGCTTTAAGGCTGTGCTTGATTATGTTAATTATTTTTTTTAAGAGAATGTGCTCTTGTTGTTGCTAGGGTAGAGCCTGACACCCTTCTTGTTAGCTTTGAAATATGTTTTAGATCTTTATGGGGTTTTGACTTTAATTTTTTTTTCCCAACGTAAAGAAAATTTCTTCTAATGAATTTCAGTCACTAATGCTGTCGAGTTTTACCTCAGGAAGCGATACAAAGGTGGAACAGAATAAAAGCCGTGATAGAATGACTGGCCTCCAGCTTTCTTCTCTCAGCTCCTGAAAAGGCAGTAAGAGGTTATAGCATGAATAGGGAACAGAATATAGAAAGAGAGTTATTTCTTAAGTGTTTGGATGCAGGAGTTAAACACGGGGTCAGTGTCGTAGGTCAACCCAGAACAGCGTGAAGATGCAGCAAGAGGACTTTTGCAGAAATTGATTCTTTTTCTAAATTGCCCTTTTAATAGGGCTCACTTGCATGTTGTAAAATAGTAGGTACGAAAAGCATTAGAGCAGGTTGGTAAGGAAGGGAGGTGCAGGTCTCTTAGGTGTAGCTAAATTGTTTCCTTTATTCCTGAACTCTGCATGGGCTTCTTTAAAGATGTTATTTCTAGTACGGTCATTTGAGTTTCAAGGACGTGCCTGAGGTGATGAGAACCTGATGAAGCTCTGGAAACATACTTGAGTTTCTTGGCTTCGCGCAGGAAATGCTGATGAGAATACAGCCAGAGGGCAAGATTTTTGCAAAGGCCAAGGAACAGTTTTATTCCTGGCTGAATGTTGTTTGGTTGTTTTTATTTTATTTTTTTTTAAAAAGTGATATTACCAGTTTTAGCAAAGCTTTATAAACCTCACATGGAGAAGTATCATTAAATTAGTGTTAGCATATGGCCTGGATTTTTATGCTTCCAATAGAATATCATGATAGCCTCAGCAGCGTGTCTGGTTATGCCTTGATTTAGGTCCCAGCAGTTTGGGGTCTTGCACTAATTCTTCTTGTGATGGTGGTGATGCAGCAATGATGATCACCTCCATCTCCCCTCGCAGGCTGATGTGACGTGTCAGACCTTTCAAACTTTGCAGTAACTGTTGAAGTTTGGAAAAACTTTAAAGTCAGCTCACGTGTGGTTTGCAGCATGTTCTTTTTTGCCAGCTTGCTGTTGCTCCTGAGTGCTGGATGAGGCAGGACACGGGCAGCCCGGGAGGAGAAGACAAAGGAGTGGTGGCACCGGATGGGTTGCAAGTCTTGGGATCGTAATGACCGATTCGCTTGCCTTCAGCTCCCTACAAACTTTGCAGTTTTATCTGTGAGTGGAAGTTGAAAGAGGCTTTGTGTTATGATTAGTCACGGAGTCTAAAGTTCATCTGACAAATGTTTTGAGTTTCCAGGATAAATAATTCCTACTTGTATAGGTCTGCTGTTTTCTCAAGTGCCTTGTGCTAGCAGGTGCTTTTTAAATGGGAAGCTGGGGAAGGAAGCTGCGTTTCTAATGGAGTATTTAGTCACATATTACCTTTTTTTAACTCTTCCATTATAAACAGTTTTAAGGCAAATGATAATGGCAGCCTGGAGTCCTTCCCTCTTTTCTTTCTCACTGCTTCAGGCCCATGTCTCTTGCTCAGCTGTGCAGTGTTTGAAGACACAGTGTTTTAGGGATGCTTTGATGGTTCCATGGTGGTTTAATGTTTTCATAGAATCACAGAATGGTTAGAGTTGGAAGGCACCTTCAAGATCATGGAATTCCAGCCCCCCTGCCCTGGGCAGGGACACCTCCCACCGGACCAGGTTGCTCCAAGCCCCATCCAGCCTGGCCTTGAACCCCTCCAGGGATGGGGCAGCCACAGCTTCTCTGGGCAACCTGTTCCAGTGCCTCACCACCCTCACAGCAAAGAATTTCTTTCTGGTATCTCATCTAAATCTCCCCTCTTCCAATTTAAAACCATTCCCCCTTGTCCTGTCACTGCACCAGAATTTCTTTCTGGTATCTAATCTCAATCTTAGGCAAAATGGTAATGATATTGAGTAAGTGGACATTATCCTTATTACAGGAGAATAAAAACTAATCGGGCATCCGAAGGATGAGGTGAGTATCTGCGCTATTTCAATATGTGCTGAGCATTGGGTGTCCCTGGGGATGGAGATGGAGGGAATGGGAGAGCATCCAGGGCACCTGCCTGTCCCTGAGCTGCCTTCGGGGAGGTCCTCTCCTTGTCCCACGAGTTTGGGGAGACGGTCTGCCCAACAGACACAAACCAGGTGTTTCCAATACCAGCACCCATCCCAGTTTCCTGCTCTGGGTTCTCAATCTCAGCTATTAGGAAATAAACCTTCTGTCTTAGGGGGATCTATTTGCAATGAAAATAAAAAGGGCCCCTTTTCACTGTTTCCTTGTTGCTGTAACTAAGGCTTTAGCATTGGTTCCAGCTCAGCGTTAATTCCCTTGGAGAGCATGCCTTGGATTGCATTAACATTTTTTTTGACGTTTGACGTTTTGCCTTGTTTAAACAAGTTAGATGTGCATCAGGCTAATAAATATAGAAACATTGGATTATTCCTGCTGCGCTGGTCTCTGAAGAACAGTGTCTCATTTGTATTTTTTCCACTAATCATCTCCAAATCTTGCATGGGTGATATCAAGTTAGGGAAAGTGGACTTAGTATTACATATGGTATAGTCAGGGAAAAAAAAGCTCTGTTTTGACAACCACCATAGCAATCTGAGAGACATGACTCTAGTTCTAAAAAATGTTTTCAGAAATGTGTTGCATAAACAAGTCATAATTTCCCTTGTGGAGAGGAAAATGTTTTTCTAGATGTACTTCTGTACAAACATGCTGGACCCATTTTCTATAGCCACAATTGAAAGAACTGAAAAAGTAAATCAATGGTTGTATGATGCCAGAGCACAGATTTTGGTTGACAAGCAAGGAGAAGTTAGGCCATAAGTCAATTTTTAAGCGATTGAACTTTGAAACTGCGTATTTTTGCATTTGCATGCTGCGACTGCGCCAGATGGTCCAGGACAGTGTCGATACCCCGCAGAAAAAATAAAGCATCCTTGACTGCACCGTGGCTAACTTTGCAGTCTTAGCACTGCTTGCTTGTGGGTCACTCAAAAGGGAAGAGCATTTTGATAACCAGGCGTGCAGAAGAGCCTTGGTTTGTGAGCTGAGTTACTCCATCACACCCGACTTCACTCTATTGACTTCATCCTGGCTGCGGGGGTGTGACGGGGTAGAATCTGCCTCTGTCTGCATTAGTCACACAGCATCCAACAACCCAACTGAGAATAAACCCTACACCTGGATGGATAAATAACGTATTGGGGAGGGGTGGACTTGGCTTTTATGGGGCAAATCATGCCTCGCATCTACTGGAGTTCTTTAGGGCAGGACAAGGGAAAGTTGTTTATTTTGATGACTGAAAGAATTGCTCTTGCGGGAGACTTGAGCTGAGCTGCCATCAGGTAAGAGGGAGGGTCCTCTTGTGTATATAACTTTTTAAAAAGTAGGAAATAACCTATAGGAATAAATAGTTGATTTTTCCCTAGGGAAAAATAACAGAACAAAACTCAGCAGCAAGTCTTGGAGGAATCTGTGCTGCAGTCTCTTGGAGTTAAGTGCCCTGGGAAAGGGGATAAAATAGGGTGGCAATTTACTGTTCATTCAAGGTATTAAAAACAAACCAAAAAGGAGCTATTTGTGCAGATTTGCAGAATAATCTTGTGATGGTTAGCGGTTGTACTGGCAAATTAAACTTAATGTGGATGAGTGCAAAGAGTGGCGTGGGGAGAGGGCAGTCCTAACTCGCGTATCACAGCTCTGAATGAGCTTTAAGCCTCAGTAGAGATCCTGGTATCTGTAGGAGCTTTGTGGAAGTGGTGAATGAAGTTCACAGAGCAACTTGTCGTGCCTTGATTAGAAGGGAATAGTGTGCCCATTTCTAGAGGGGCTGACGATTGTGATCCATCCATCTGGAAATAATATCTTTATCTTCGATATCTTTATTGATGATCTGGACAAGGGGATCGCGTGCACCCTCAGTCAGTTCGCAAATGACACCAAGTTGAGTGGGAGCGTTGACCTGCTGGAGGGTAGAAAGGCTTTGCAGAGGGATCTGGACAGGCTGGCTGGATGGGCTGAGGCCAATGGGATGAGGTTCAACAAGGCCAAGTGCCAGGTCCTGCCCTTGGGTCACACCAGCCCCCTGCAGTGCTACAGGCTGGGGGCAGAGTGGCTGGAGCTGCCTGGCAGAAAAGGACCTGGGGGTGTTGGTCGACTGTCAGCTGAACATGAGCCAGCAGTGTGCCCAGGTGGCCAAGAAGGCCACCAGCATCCTGGCCTGTGTCAGGAACAGCGTGGTGAGTAGATCTCGGGAGGTGATCGTCCCCCTGTACTGGGCACTGGTGAGGCCCCACCTCAAGTGCTGTGTCCAGTTTTGGGCCCCTCACCACAAAAAAGCCATTGAGGGGCTGGAGCGGGTCCAGAGGAGGGCAATGAAGACTGTGAGGGGTCTGGAGCACAAGTCTTTTGAGTAGAGGCTGAGGGAGCTGGGGGTGTTCAGCCTGGAGAAAAGGAGGCTGAGGGGAGACCTTCTCGCTCTCTCCAACTCCCTGAAAGGAGGGTGTAGCCAGGGGGGGTCGGTCTCTTCTCCCAAGTCACAGGCGATGGGACAAGAAGAAATGGCCTCAAGTTCTGCCAGGGGAGGTTCAGATTGGATATTAGGAAAAAATTTTACACAGAAAGGGTTCTTAAGCCTTGGAATGGGCTGCTCAGGGAAGTGGTTGAGGCACCATCCCTGGAGGGATTTAAAAGACGGGTTGACATAGTGCTTAGAGCCATGGTTTAGTGATGGGTTTTGTTAGAGTTAGGTTGATGGTTGGACTAGACGATGTGAAAGGTCCCTTCCAACCTGGACAATTCTATGCAGTAAGTGTAGCAGAGCACAGAGGTGCATTAGAAGGGCAGTATGTGTGCTCCAGGCAAGTGCCAATCCAGCTTAGCAGAGCAGTGCAGCCTGGGAGGGTGAAGGCAGGAGGGATCATTGTGGGAGAGGAGCAGGGTAAAGATGGAATCACTCTTGATTATCCCGTCTTACACAAGAATTAAGCAGTGTCTTGTGAGACTAGTAAGAGGGAGATCAAAAACCAGCTGAAATTTTGTTTTGTTTTGTTTTTGGTTTTGTTGTTGTTATCCAACAGGTAATTGAGCTGTGAGTCTCTGTAGGACCTTGGGATTCTCAGTCCTCTGCAGAGATGGACAGCTGTTAGCTGATGGACAAAAGGTGTGAAGAGCTGTATTGATATGAAGATGCTACTTCTGTCTAAGCTGTGTGTTGAGCTAAGTGGGGGGAGAGCAGGGGCAAGGTGTGCGATACCACCTTTGTCTGTTCTTCTCTGCTGCTGACCTGTGCCAGAATAGGACGTTGAATTTTTAGTCTGCGTTCTGGTGTTTGCCACTCTTAAGAGTTTGTGCTTCTGTCACCCTTTTATTAAGCATGACTTGATAGTCCTGTTCTTTCCATTGTCCTGTGCCTACCCATCCCCGGTTGCTGTGGTTTTGCTCATTTACTGCTACCTGCTTCACCTTCTGCTTAGATTTTGGTGATGCCCAGATGTTACCCCGTTATAATCTCTTCCGTTGAATCCCAGTGGAGGAAATCCCAAGTAGGCTGATTTATTCACTGCACGCTTGGTTTTCATTTAGTATTGTTGCTGTTTTGTCTATAAAATATCTATTTTCTCCTCTACCAAGTAGTCACCAAGTTCCCCTTGTTTATTTTTTTTCTGTTTTTTAGTTACAACCATTCTTATTTGTCTGAACAGTGAAAGTCTTTTCAGCCTGCCAAACAATGCGTCTCAGTCGTTTCTTTGCATCTCTGTTGAGACTTTTTTCTTTCTGGCTTGCCAAATAATTTTTTTTTTCCTTTTCTACATTCACTTAGAATGTTTTTATGATTTTTCCCCCTTCATCTTATTTTAATTTATATTTTGACATTGATTCTTCTTTTGCCAACTGTATGAGCTGACCCTCTTCATCTTTGATGCACTGTAGGAAGGTTTCTCATTAACATTCAGATTTAAATAAGAAAGGCTAATTCCTTCTTTATGCCTGCAGTCAGGAAAGACAACGCAGACTATGATTTTGGAAGTGACGTTTTGGGTACTTCGAACACCTTTGCTACGATGTGGTTTTAGTCTTGTGTTTTCACTGTTGCTGTTGGGCAGTTTTAAGGAGGACATCACTCCCTTGATGGTTTGAGCGTGGCTTGTTACAGCTCAAAATCTTATCACCACATCTACACTTAGTTGCATTTGGGGTAATCTTTCCTGTGCTGGCATTCCCCTGCCCGTGAGACAGGAGACAGTACAAGACCTCCCCTTTCACACAGACCTGGGTTCTAGTGAGACCCAACACGATAAGTTGGGTAAGTAAGTATCCTCAGCAAGTTCACTGATACCAAACTGGAAGGACTGGCCGACGGTCCAGAGGGCTGTGCCGCTATCCAGCGTGACCTGGACAGGCTGGAGAGCTGGGCAGAGAAGAACCTCATGAGGTTCGACAAGGGCAAGCGTAGGGTCCTGCACCTGGGGAGGAAGAACCCCAGGCACCAATACAGGTTAGGGACGGATCTTCTGGGAAGCACTGCTGAGGAAAAGGATCTGGAGGTCCTGGTAGATAACACACTTTCCATGCGCCAGCAATGTGCCCTTGTTGCCAAGATGGCCAATGGGATCCTGGGCTGCGTAGGGAAGAGTGTGGCCAGGAGGTGGAGGGAGGTCATTCTCCCCCTCTGCTCTGCACTGGGGAGGCCACAACTGGAATCCTGCCTCCAGTTCTGGGCTCCCCAGTTCAAGAGAGACAGGGAACTGCTGGAGAGAGTCCAGCGTAGGGCAACAGAGATGGTGGAGGGGTTGAAGCATCTCCCTGATGAGGAAAGGCTGAGAGAGCTGGGGCTCTTGAGCCTGGAGAAGAGAAGGCTGAGGGGAGACCTTCTCAATGCTGACAAGGATCTAAAGGGTGGGTTGAGGGAGAATGGAGCCGGACTCTTCTCAGTGGTTCCCAGGGACAGGACGAGGGGCAACGGGCACAAGCTGGAACATGGGAAGTTCCACTCCAATGTGAGGAAGACCTTCTTTGGGGTGAGGGTGTCAGAGCCCTGGAAGAGGCTGCCCAGGGAGGGTGTGGAGTCCCCTTCTCTGGAGATCTTCAAGCCCTGCCCGGATGCCATCCTGAGTGATGTGCTCTGGGCAACCCTGCTTTGACAGGGGAGTTGGACTGGATGATCTCTAGAGGTCCCTTCCAACTCCAACAATTCTGTGATTCCATGATTCCCTAAGACATTTACCACCCATTTCATCTCCAGTAGCTTCTTTTTCTTTCTGATTACTACTGTGGTTACTTGTTTTAGGTGTGTTCTCTGCGGCTTTGAGGCTTACAGAAATATTATGAAAAAAAAAAAATACTGCTTTATCGCAGGGGACAGATGTGACTTGGGGCATCAGGACAGCCCAGAGCCCTCGTACGTCAGCAGTGCTGCTTTCTGCTGAGCCTCCTGTCGCAAGAACATGAAGCAACGTAGTAGATTTTAGCCGTGTGCATTTGATAGGATTGCTCTAGCTGACGGAACTGTAGAAACAATTTAAGCCAAGGATGTGTTTTATTCCCCTTCTCTGTTGAATGGGAGAGCGGTGGTGCCTCTGGGTTTGTTTGGGAAAAAGCGACCTTCAGCATCTTTGTTGGTGGGATGGATGGGGTGGCACAGCCAGCTTGGTGGAGGTGGGCTGGTTTGGGTGAATCGGCTTTGGCAGGGATGTTTTTTTCTCTTGTGCTTAGTGAGGGTCTTTTTGGTAGCATGTTTCACATTAAAAAAATAAAAAAAAAGATAAGACTTGAAAAGGACTCATAAGACTGCAAAAAAAATTCCTTAATTTCAAATTCATCATTTACTTTCCCACTTTCAGTGGGGCATGAAAGAGCTTCGCTACAGCGATACTTTCATTTTTCTCTTTTTCTGCTTCTTATATTCCTTTCAACTTCTTGTTGCAGTCATCAGTGACCTGGTGTAAAAGGGGCCAGCTGGGACTGGTGTTTCTCAGTGTCACGTTTCTTCAGAGGCTGCTGCTGAGTATTAAGGAATGTGCGTTTTCTTAGAATTAAGTTGTAATCCGGATCATCCTCATTCAGGACATCCCTCTTGGAAGTATACTTCTCCGATGGCAGAGAAAACAGTGGCTTTATCTGCGGGATTTTAAATTTTCTTTAACTGTGCGTGCAGCTCCAGAACCTGACCCATTGTGAAAATACAGGGAATGTGAAGCTTTTTCTTCTTGATCATGTCATTTATTTAGGCTGTAAGCTACTTACAAGAAAAAATACTTACTTATTTAGTTTTGGTTGGTTTTGGGGGTTTTTTTTGGGGGGTGGCGTGTATGTTAAGATGATTAGTCTTGGTTGGAACTATGTTATAGTTCAGGACAAAACAAATATCTTGGTGGTGTTACGTGTAAAAGTTAAAGCGTGAAACTGGTTTGGGGAATATTCTTGGAAACATTATACATCATCTCAGTCCTGATGTAGGAAGCCTTGGACTTTTTCCAGCTGTGGGAGCTAAGGGGATAACATTTTTGAAATCACCCAAAAGCTGTGTGTTGAGTGAGGTTCAGTGTAGCTGTAGGTAATAAGACAGATGAGGGGGGGAGTGGGGAGTATTATCAGCAACAAAATACTTTTCCATTTCAACAATTTAGAAATTCAAGAGAAAACCAAAGGGCTGTGGTTACAGAGAAGTGCTTTTTAAATTCCCGAGCCCAAAAGTGTATTTTAGGAAAGACTGACGCCTTGACTGTTAAGGTTATATAGCTCTTTCCATCACTGGTCCTCCTTTTGTTTCCATGGCAGCACAAAGGATAACGCTGTTGCAGCTGCCAGTTGCTATTGGAAAATAGATTTTTGGGTTTGACCTAAATATCTATTTAATATAGTTCTTGGTGACAAGGCGTGGTTTTTCAAATGTCAAATATATGTGTGGCTCTAATGAGTTTTGGCTGAGGTGCCTGATGCCTTAAAGAAGCTAACCTTTGAGCAGTTTTGTGTCTTATAATTAGCAAGAAGGATTTGCCAGTGATAAATCTGACCAATATCAAACATTTATGTTAGAACTGTAAGAGCTCATGGGATTTTATCTTTTCTGAGAACACTGGGAGGAACGGAGGAGTCTTTTAAACCGACAGCTCACAACAATCCCTCTTGTTTTATAATTGTAACTGAGTTGCTTTGGGGGGGGGGGGGCGTGACTTAACTTTTCCTCATATTGATATGGATGGTTTTCTAAAAATTTTATTTGTTACTGTTTTGTAGTTATTGTTTTATATATGGAATTGAATGTATAAGCAGAGAGGATCCATATCAAAAAGCTGCCTGATTTTTTTTTTAAGCAAGTATAAGATGAATGAGAAAATTAATATATAAAAAGGGCCCTTCTGGAATATGACACACTCTTCCAAATAATATTTTATGCAAAGCTTAACAATAAGTATGTCAGAATGTTTTTGTGTTGGAATTGCCTCCGTGCTTTGACTTGAAGTACTGGGAGCTGAGTTGGAGAAGATGTATGCTGAGAGATTACCCCTCCTCTGAAAAATGCATGTTTTATTAGTATCACAAGTCTCGACCCAAAAGTTGCATGTTTCCCTCTTTGGTAAGAAAATTAGCACACAAGCTTTGGGAAATACGTTCTGAAAGTTCTCCTTTGATACGGCTCCACCAGAGAGATGCCTGGTTTTATCTGCATCTTCATGGACGAGTGGGAACTTGTAGGAATATTTTCTGTGCCTGGTTGCTCTCAGGTTTTTATTTCAAAGAAGGGAGTAACTCTAAGTGTTGCTTCTAACGCAGAAATTACTGGGGGGGATTGGGGTGTGATGCAGTTATTGGTATTTTAACTTCATTCATGTGTTGTTCAGGGCTCCTGTTCTTATCAAAACAGAAAAGGATCTTTTGCTGAGGGTTTCCAGAGAAATCCCTCGGTTTTGCTTTTTTTAATAGCTTTTCCTCATTTAAAAGGACGGCAAAGGGACTTTAGGATGGCCTCAAGCTCATACTAAGAAGCTTTCCAAGAATCATGGAAGATTTAAGTCTTTTCATGTCATACTGCAGAGACATCTGCCTGCTCTTCTCCTTTTGGACCAGTTTGCCATGAGGTTTTCATCTCAATCAGACAAAGAGGAAATCTGTGAGCTGTTCAGGCTTTGGATTAAATTGCTACTCCAGGGTGTGAGGTATTTTGGTGACAATATAGGACAAAAGAAGGTTAGTGGAGCAAGGACCGGTGCGGTACAAGGAACGAGGCAGCGGCTCCGGTGCTGGCACTGCTGACATGTGGACATGCCGTGAAAGCATTGGGGCAGTTAAGTGTGTCCCAAAGCATTAATCAACAGACAGACTTCGTTGGCGTGTGTGGATTGGTTTTTTTAAGCGAAAGGGAACCAAAGAATGGTGAGGCTGGTGTAAGTCTAATTGCCCTCGGTTAGAAGTGTTTACGTTGTGGTCTGATTAGCTGCCTTGCTGCTCTTGCCCGTGGAGGTAAATGGAGTTCATTGAGGTTAGCAGAAAGGCCTCCAGCATTAAAAATCAAGTATGGGATGAAACAGGCTGCTAAACACCTAAGACAGGCTTTTCCTGTGGTTATTTCTGTAATTGCTATGGAACTTGTGAGGTTCTCATGTTTGTCTTCCCTCCCATCTTCTGAATCATGGGCGGTTGGATTAACCTTGAACCTGTTGTATCTCAATAACGTTGTTTTGCTAATCATGGAATCATAGAATGATTGGAGTTGGAAGGGACCTTAAAGATCATCAAGTTCCAACCCCCTTACCCTGGGCCTCCCACCAGACCAGGTTGCTCAAAGCCCCGTGGTGTTTTGAGGAAGAGAATTTGTTTTCCTATTTGAAAAGTTTTTCTAAGAAGGACTTGCATATACGGAGCGTTGAAATAGCCAGACTTTCTTGGAAGTCTGCTGCTGTGCTCTGCCATGGAATACGTGGATCTTGCCAAAAGTGGCCATTGAGTCCCAAAATTTCACTACAATGTTGTGTTAACGGGAACCAAAATAGCACGTACCTCTGATTCTTAATATTGGAACTAATAGAGAAGGTTCCTCTGGCTGGAGCTAGGTTACTAAACTGAGGTTTTAAAATAGCCAAGAATCTTAGTGTAGTTTGTGCTTTGGTGTAGTGATGTGTAAGTGGAGCTGAGAAACTGAAAATGTAGTGGTAAAAAATTGAAGGGAAAGAAAAAAAAAAAGGAAAAAAAAAAAGAACAAAGGGAAAAAAATAAGAAAAAAATGATGGCTATTTTGTGAAGTAGCAAGCTTGGTGAATAAAATGCAATTTAAACTGTCGTCTTGGTGCACTTTTTAAAAATAAATGATTGACACCATCCATATTTGAAGCTTTTGATCATTGATGCAGAAGTTAAATGAACAGGACATACAACTGTGATTAATTATTGACAAGTCATTCCTTTCATATGTATAGTCTGTAGCTAGATGTGAAGGTTGAGTTCACTTGAATTCCAAAGTCAGAAAGTAATGCAAACAGGACTCCAGTTGATCAACTTCATGCATGTGGTTCTATTTATTATGCAAATCTCTTCCAATATGTTTAAATCAACATGCGGTAGTGGGGTTTTTGTTTTTTCAGCAGAATATGTTTATGGACTACCCAATTTGTGCTTTGCATGCTGCAGTCTGATCTATCCAATGTTTCATAATCATGCTGTAGCTATAAGTTTTCTTTTTATTTAAAAAAAAAAAGGCAAATCCCCAAGCTTGTTTGTCATGTTCTGTCTGCAAGTATTTGACCTTTTCACCTTAACTTCCATGGGTCTTGGGATTAACTCAGAATAAATCACTTCTTTCTGAGGTATTTGTACTAGAACTAAATTGGTTAGCTGGGTACTTCAGCATCCATACAAATGATGGTACATTAACCTCTTTTTGCTAAAGAGACCAGATGCCGTTTCCTGACATGTTCTGTTTTTAACTGTCGTTATTCCTTGTAAACACGCTAGTGTAAATTATACTGGGGAGGGAAGATTAACTCGTAGATCTCCTAATAGAAATTTGTTGTTTTGTTTTGCCTTTTTTTTTCAAAAGGGCAGTGGAAGACCTTCTATAATTTAACTGCAAATAGTATTCTGAAATTTTAGTTTAAATTAGTTGGGTTAAGGTCATGCTTTTTCTGTTCCAACAGGCATATTTGTGCAATAAAATGGCACTTTAAATACTCTCAACTGTTTTGGACACTCAAAACTCCTGTACATAGCAATAAGCAGGTACTTAACAAAAAGGAGAAGGTAGCTATGTCAAAAAGCCCAGCACCGTGTCAAGTTACTGTTACTATATTTCTTTTACCCTGTAGCTGATGAGAATTAAAATGCATGTATTTCCCGTATTGAGGGTACAGGTTGTCTGAGACCAGGTTGTTTTGGAAAGTCACTGTGTAGGTTCTTGATGCAGTTCAAGGAAGGAGGGACCAAGCAGGTTGATTAAATCCATGTCCTCAGGCTGGATCACTCTACCTCTAGTCAACTGCCACCCTTCTGCTTTGTCTTTTGGCCTCTTGGCTTTTTGGAAGTTTACCTTTCATTGCCTCTCCTATATATATATTTTTATTTTTTTTTAATTGAAGCTTGTTGACATTAGTAGGGAGTTTCCATGTTCTGTTTCACAGGCATAATACTTGCCTGAGACTAACAGTTTTCCTTGATACCTGAGAATCTGGAGATCAGCTGAAACTTCCCTGTGTTTTATGGCTATGGCTAGTCCCTGGAGTTTTTCAAAAGATGGGTTGACATAGTGCTTAGAGACATAGTTTAGTAATATGTGTGTGTGTGCAGTTTGTATGGTTTTCTTTAGGTTTTTTTATCAGAGTTAGGCTGATGGTTGGACTAGATGATCTTAAAGGTCCCTTCCAACCCAGACACTTCTATGATTCTAGTTCTTCCTGCTGCTGAGTCTTGCAGATAAAGTGGCAAGTTAAATTTTTATCTCTTTATCCATCTTCTAAGTTTTATCCGTTTATCAATCTTTTGCAGCTAATAATGAAGACAGGAATTATGCGTGCACAGGTATGGGGAAGGGAGAGACAGGCATGGTAAAATCATGCTATACAAACGTACCATCAAACTATACAAATGCATAGTTCTGGAATTAATTGTCAGGAGAAAGTTTTTTGGAACAGAACTTTGCAATATAAATGGTGCTTAGGGTTATGAAGAGAAACGCTGGGTAACTTCGATCTGTCATGCAGTTACATGTAATTAATATCTAGTAAAAACTGTTTCATGGAATCGGGCTTAACTGGAGTAGTTTTTCTTGATCTGATAGCCAGGTTTTTGCAGTCAGTTCTTTCCTATCGTGGTTGGGTTGGAAGGCAATTTCTTCTCCTTTTCCACTACTTCCCAAGCCAGCAATAGTTCAAAGCAAAACCATGAAAATTGGTAGTTTACTGTCAGGGCAAGTTTGGGAAGGATTCCCCTTCTGCAAAAGGCTGTGTCTGGTTTCTGGAGGTGGCGTTTTGATTCCTGCAACATTAGTCCTTTACAGACTTTCCAGGGAGTGTTGGAGAAGCCCTGGGACCTGGAATAAGGCAGTCACAAGGGTGGTTGTATGTTCAGCTCTGCTCTTGGCAGCGGGAGAGGAGCCTGAGTGTCCTGGTTTAAGCCCAGCAGCTGCTTGTACGGTTCTCCCCATTCTCCTCCAGAAGGGTAGGGAGAAGAGGGAGAAAAGGAGGGAAAAGGAAAGGAAAAACCAAACTACTAGTGGATTGAGATAAAGACAGTTTAATAAAAGAATGATCAAAAAGGATAATAATAGTAATAATGGTAAAAGAATGTAGAAGATCAAGTAATACGACACAAGTTGCTCTCACTACCTGGTGGATGGGTTGCCTGGCCTGTCCTGAGCGGTGATTGCGGATTTACACCCGGGCCAGACCCCATTCATACACTGAACATGATATCTGTGGTACAGAAATATTCCATGGCCGTTCCATTGCTCTGTTTCTGCTCCTTCTGAGCTGCTATGGGAAGCTGGAAAAAGTATAAACATCACATAGTAACAACTAAAACAATATGCATTATTGATACTCCCTTCTTACCAAATCTGAAACACTCAAAAGCCACTAGACAGAAAGGCACTGATTGTCAGCTCAATTTGGGCACTTGTATCCACGATTTTGTGACCCGATACCTTCCATTGCTCACTGTAAGGGAAAATGTTCCATTCCAATGGAAGGTAGGAAAACATCTAGACCAATCTGTCATCCCTTTTGAGTGCCTTAATCAGAAGGCTTCTAGAGCAGTGTCCCTGAATTTCAGTTGCTGCTGCTTTCTCTGCGTTTCCAGTTATTTTCAGCTGGGCGAGCTGCAAAAAGATCTTCCTGACTTCTCTGGTCTGAGACTTGCATTTTCATGCATTTCTGGTTTCAGATTGTCTTCTGGCTGGGGACAAGAAAGCAGGGCAGTGGCTGCTCGGGTCAGGTATCTCTAGCTGGGGGAATGCTGTGTCCCTGCCTGTTTAAATGGAAGGACACTTCTGACTCCAGAATCATTGGACTCGATTGCTTCTGGTCTGTAGGGAAAAATATATTATCATGTAAATGTCTCCTGTCGTTTGCTAAATATCATCTACTGGTCTCTGCTGTAGTAAAAGGATACTGCCATAGCTGAATCTTTGGTCTAACCTGGTGCAGCCTTTTTATGAGCTGATGTGGTAGTTTCTAAGCCATGCAAATGACTAATGTGTATCCCAGCTGCACTGAGTTATTTAAAAAGGAGGAATGTTTCTGGAGAAGAGGACTGCAAGAGCTCGAGACATGCATTTTTTTTTCTCTTCACCCAGACTCTCAAAGCACAATTCCTCCTTTGCCATCCTCTCTGTCCTCATCTTCCCCTTTCTTGGCTTGGAGCCTTTGTTTGGTCTGAGACTGTGATGATGTTTGACAAATCCTTGCCTGCTATGTCAACAGAAACAGCTCTTTCTGAGCTCAGGATGTGGTGGTAACTGGAAGGTGCTGTTCGTTTCCACCCTTTCACAGTGCTTCAAGTCATTGTTACCTGTCAATTGAAATCATAATATTTAGCTCTAAAATGCTTAGTTCGCTTTTCTGAAGTGCATTTTGTAATCCTTGGGGTTTCTTCTATGGTAAGAAATACTGATATGATCATGGAGGAAAAAAGCAAAATACTTAAGCAGTATTTGCTTTCGTAAACCTTTACTAGGTAAACCAGAATTGATGAGCTTTGGGTTGCAGAAAAATTATCTTTGTGCTGCTTCGTGGTCAGGCCTGACTAACAGGAGGCACTTGTTTTAACTGGTGTACAGCCCCATTCAATAGAGCCATAAACCTGGGACTTCAGGTGTTGATCAAATTGGACTTCTTCAGATCATGCAAGAGGAGCCTAGTGACCATAGTGTCTTCTCTTGCAGCTGGAATCCAAAAGGGTTTACCCAAGTCTTTGGAGTGAGGGGGAAGCAGCTCACGATTGTAATATACCAAAGTATTTATTCTTTCCAAAGTGTTTTCATATAAATACACATATCATAGAATCATAGAATGGTTTGGGTTGGGAGGACCTAAAGACCATCTTGTTCCACCCCCCCTGCCATGGGCAGGGACACCTTCCACCGGACGAGGTTGCTCAAAGTCTCATCCAGCCTGGCCTTGAACCCCTCCAGCGATGGGGCTGGTATCCAGCTAGTATACACAAGCTTCTATTTGTAACTGAAATAAAAGCAGTGTGTTAAATAAAAATGGAGAAGGCGTCCGAATTCATGGCTAATGCATCTTTTTGTAATATTGAGCAAAAGTAATATATTTAGCAGGGAGTAGAGATGCAATGCAAAGTACAAGTTAGCTTTGAGGTTGTTTTTAGGTGGGTACTGGCAAAGCTTGCTTGCAGCTGATGGTTTCTTAAGTTAGTGAGGATACCATCTGGGGTAGGAAACTGCTTCCAACTTATTTATTTTCTAGATCAAAAGATAAATAACCACCTCCTTTTCCTGGTGGGTTTATCGGAGCGAAAGCAATGGTTTGCAAAACCTTTCTTGCTTACGGACAACGTGGTGAGGTGTAACTTCTTACCTGTTATTTTCTCTAACATCAGAAATTTGTTGTAACACCAGAACTTCTTCAGTGCCGTTTAAATACTGTGGAGTTGCATCTAATCTGCTTGGTAGGAGCATTCTGTGCATGCAACACCCGGTTATTGATTTGGTTTGCATGGTTTTGGAGAGGGTTGAATCACGATTTGGAGTAATGCTGCTTGGGTTTGCAATGGAAACACCATCACCTGTTTGCTTTCAGTTTCCTTCCTTTACAGAAGGAACAAAATGATAAATGTCTTTGGAGGTTGAAAAAATGGAGCCTTATTTCTATTTTTGTGGTCAATGATGATGGCGAGTGCAGCCATAAGGATTTCATTTCTGTTGGGAGCAATGATGAATTTAACTCGCTGGTTTTCCGGAAATCAATCTCCTTCTGCCCCCAAGTAGTTTTTATTTAATTTCATAGGAAGTGGCTCTGTGGTTTATTTCTCTCTATGTTGTGCTACTGAAAAACAGGGAGTTTCTAGAATAAGCAGATATTCTTTCTACCTGGACAGGGCTGGCGCTGGTATTAAGTATGATGTGCGGCCAAAAAATAGCATGTTTTTAGAAGAGACAAATATTCTTGTTTACCTGAGTGGAGAAATAACTGCTGATGGTGGCAATTGCAGTTGCTAGATTTAGCCTGATGAGCCATCCAAGGCTTTTCTTGGAGAGAAGAAATGTATTGTGGTGGATGGGAAGCAGTTTCCCCGCGTTCTGGTATTCTTGAAGTTTTATATAATTTATCCAAGCTCCCAGTGTTTTTTACGTTGGACTGTCAGTCTTGTAAGGTTGAATATGACTTTGTCTCGTGTCCCCAAAGTCTTGGCGTGAAATTCTGTGTGGCAGACAATTCGGTGTCGCTGTACTGATTTTGTGAATGTTGTCCACTTTTACAGATGCCTTTGTAAATAGCCAGGAATGGACACTAAGCCGATCTGTACCAGAACTGAAAGTGGTGAGTTTATATTTCTGAATTCTTTTCTATCTCTGAAAATGTTATGCACAGGTGAAAAATCTTGTATCTACTGCTGGGGGAAAAAAATTACGGAAAGCAATTCTAAGAAGTAAAGCATTCTTCTTCAACAAAACTACCTTTATGGGGTTTATGTATCTTCTATTTTTATATCATACATCTATTTGTATTTTATTGCTGTTTCTACTTGTTTGGCTTCATGAACCAGCTTCCTAGGGTGGTCTTCTGAGTAGGGAAGTCTTACACTTCTGTAAGAAAGAACTTCTTTATCACTGTAGTAGTTTTTCACAATTCTTCAAGGACCAAATATCTCTTTCCCCTCTCTCAGAAGAATTAAACTGAATTTATATGGAATAATAATAATAAATTATTTTGAAGATTCATGTAGTGAACCAAAACCTACGTTTTACTATAAGAACGAACAGTGATTTAATAGCTGCTTACAAAAACTTTTCCCTTGGCTGAGCCATTTTCCCTGTAGGTGGAAGAAAACGCAAAAATAACAGAGAGATAGGTTGGGGGAATTTCCCATATTTGTTGTTTGAAATGTTACGAACGTGGAGGCTGGAGATAAGAGCTAAAGCCTCCTCGTAGTGGATACCAAAATGACAGCTTGTCAAGCCAGCAACACAGAGCTGTTGAGGCCAGATCACTGTGATGTTTACCACATGGAAGTGTTTAATTAAACACAAATAACTCCCAGTGCTGTCCACTAGTGTTGCTCCTGTTGTCCAGCTGTAACTGGACAAGCTGCTCAGATCCAAGCACCCGTTTGCTGAGTGGCAGAGTGAATGGGACAAAACCATCTGAGTTTAAGAGCGGGCAGCTGAGGCCTTGACTTCACTGACCCATTTCTCATGTGCTAAATGTCTTTTTCCAAATCTGAGTTGATAATAGTGTTTGTGGAGGGGAGAGAAAGCACAGGTCCCTTAACATAGACTCATAGAATGGTTAGAGTTGGAAGGGACCTTAAAGATCCTCTAATTCCAACCCCCGTGCCATGGCCAGGGACACCTCTCACTAGACCAGGTTGCTCAAAGCCCCATCCAGCCTGGCCTTGGACCCCTCCAGGGATGGGACAGCCACAGCTTCTCTGGGCAACCTGTTCCAGTGTCTCACCACCCTCACAGCAAAGAATGTCTTTTTCTGGTATCTCATCTAAATCTCCCCTCTTCCAATTTAAAACCGTTGCCCCTTGTCCTGTCACTGCACTCCCTGACAAAGAGTCCCTCCCCAGCTCTCCTGTAGCTCCCTTCAGGTTCTGGGAGGCTGCTCTGAGGTCTCCCTGGAGGGGACCTCCCTGGAGCCTTCTCTTCTCCAGGCTGAACAACCCCAGCTCTCTCAGCCTGTCTTCACAGGAGAGGTGCTCCAGCCCTCTCATCATCTTCGTGGCCCTCTGCTGGACCCGTTCCAACAGGTCCATGTCCTTCCTGTGTTGAGGACTCCAAAACTGGACCCAGTACTCCAGGTGGGGTCTCACCAGAGCAGAGGGGCAGAATCACCTCCCTTGACCTGCTGGCCATGCTTCTTTTGATCCAGCCCAAGATGTGGTTGGCTTTCTGGGCTGCCAGCGCGCACTGCTGGCTTGTGTTGAGCTTCTCATCCATGAGCACTCCCAAGTCCTTCTCCTCAGGGCTGTTCTCCAGCCATTCTCCGCCCAGCCTGTATTTGTGCCTGGGATTGCCACGTCCCAGGTGCAGGACCTTGCACTTGGCCTGCTTGAACTTCGTGAGGTTTGCATGGGCCCACCTCTCCAGCCTGTCCAGGTTCCTCTGGATGCCATCCCTTCCCTCCAGCGTGTTGACCGTGCCACCGAGCTTGGTGTCATCAGCAAACTTGCTGAGGGTGCACTCTATCCCACTGTCCATGTCTCCAGCAAAGATGTTAAATAGCACTGGTCCCAGTACCAACCCCTGAGGAACACCACTCGTCAGTGGTCATTTATCAACATGATAAATGCACTCATCACAGAATGGCATTTTAGTTGAAGCAGCTTCCTCACGGCTGTAGTTACGTTTTTGTTTTGATTTCAGCAATGCACCAGGTAAGTAAAAGAGAAGTAGGATATTCAGTGGATGTCACTATATAACACAAGAAGGGCCTGCAGAGAGTCACCAGGTTCAGTTCAAGTGATGATGTAATTTGGAAGACAAATATCTCTTAAAATAGCTCTCACAAAAAAATATGAAGAATGTAGGACTGGAAGGTGGTGGTTGGATGTGAGTCCTGTTCGCTGTGGTATTAGCCAGCTTATGGTGTGGAGGATCTGGAGAGTATTCCCTTGTCCATCCCTTCCCCTCTCTTAGCCCGACCAGTTCACAACTCCCAGCCATAAACTTAGGGCTTGCAGGTGGGACCAAAGCTGTAATTAATTATGCATTGTAATACAGAACACAGAGAATTGCAGAGCATTAGTTAATGGCCTCAGGATACAGGTATTTCTGTGGTTCCATGGCTGTATTATGTGAATACTTTTCCTTGGGTATCTTGCCCCTGTGTTGTGTGAACCAGTGGTAGGAAAATGAACTTCTGCTGAGTGGCTGCCGTAGAGAATTGATTTTAAGTGGTCAGCGGGCATGAGTCGTCTGAGGCCTCGGTTTGTATCATCCTGGATAAAAGCACAGCTCTTACCATTACAAAAATAATAATTTGATTATACCACTGCAAATTATTGAAGCTAGCAGCACCGGCTGTGGCTGTGAACTTTTGTTCCGGCAGAAAGGGCAAATTAAGAAACTCCTTCTGAAATCCATTCCTCCTTTCCTGTACATCTGCCCTTGGGAAGGGGTTGGTGCAGTGGGTCATCTCGGTGGCTTCCAGCCTCGTCCTTGGCTCTCGCTGATGACGCTCAACACTGATGTCCTTGGCTCTCACTGATGACACTGTTGACACTCAGCCTGGTCTGGTGGGAGGTGTCCCTGCCCAGGGCAGGGGGGTTGGAACTTGATGATCTTTAAGGTCCCTTCCAACTCTAACCAACCTATGAGGAAGGCAAGGGCCGTGTTAAGAGCCAAACCTGCCTCTTCTGCCACGGCACTATGGTTACGTTCACCACCAAGGGTAAGCGTGGGTGGGTTGCTTTAGCTTGTGGCCATATCGGGGATGTGGGAAGCGTGAGAAGTGAGGAGTATTTGCTCCCACCGCAGCGATGGAGACAGGGAGATGAGGCTTAACGTTGCAAGGTTATGAAGGAGCCCCAGCTTTGGCTGCTGGAGCGGGCTGTGCTCTTCAGGAGAAGATGGTTATTAGCTCACCGGGAGAGATTGTCTTCTCTGTAGAGGCCTGAAATTGAGGTGGTGGTGTGATTTTTACAGGGGCTGTTGTTATACCCTTAGGCTCTACAGAAGTTTAAAGGGAATAGAAAGGGGCTCTGGGAGAGCAGAGAAAGCACCCAGCATTGCAGGAAGGAAAAGCCAATGGGTGTATTTTTCAACATTCTTCTGAGGAACGTCTTTCCCTCTGCCTCCTTTTTTAGCAATACGCGTTGGGCTTGATTTCTTTCCAGTTTTCAGAAGGATATTTGTTTCTGCTGATCAGATACCATCGCAGAGTTTTACTTATGGATGTTGATGCTTCTATTCCGGTCAAGAGCGTGCTCGGCTGTGTGAGTCCAGTCCCTTTCCCGAGCGATGCTGGTATTCCTGGATCCCCTTTAGCCAAATGTAAGATAAGGATGTGTTAGACAGAATAAATGCGAGATGTTTTTGGACAAAATAATTTTAATTTGTTCCAAAAAAAATATGTAAAGCGCAGTCGGGCTTCTGTGCTGGATAGCTTTAAAATTGCCAAATTCCAGCGATACATTTATGCATTTCTATAAACAGGCTTTAGTAGGATGAGGGCTGAGTTGTTTGGATTTATTTTATCTGGCACATGCAAATAAATGATTCAGTGTTGCACAAGTGGTAACTGACAGAGCATTGCGTTGTAGCCTTGTCAGTTGAACTTTCTCGTTTCTGAACCGGGTTGGGGTGGTATTTTTGTTCCCTAACATGCTTGTCATAACTGCCTGCATTTCAGATATAGCCATAAATAAACAGAAATGACTCAGATTGTTTGTATATAAAACATGACAGGAAGATGACTACTCTGAAAACACGCTGGCATATTTGTCATACTGTGAGGGATCATCCTTAAAACAAGTATTAATTCTCATTAGGACAGTAATTGTATTGGAATTAAGATTTTTCCAGTGTAAAGTTTATTTCTCCTAATTTTCAGAGGTTAATAGTGTGCTCTGACCTGGCGCAGTAATGCCCAGCACTGCACTGCATAATAGAAGGCCGATTCTGCTAGATTTTAATTTCATGTGGTGGTTTGATCTTATGTGCTACAATCTTATTGGCATCACAGAGACGTGGTGGGATGGCTCCAATGATTGGAGAGCTGGAATGGAGAGATACAGACTCTTCGGGAAGTTCAGGCTGGGGAGATGAGGAGGGGCTGTTGCCCTCTATGTCAATGACCAGCTGGAGTGCATGGAGCTCCACCTGGGGATGGATGAAGACCCAGCAGAGAGCTTATGGGTCAAGATTCAAGGGAGCACAGGGGCAGGTGATGTTACAGTGGGGGTCTGCTACAGACGTCCTGACCAAGACAGCGGAGTGGATGAGGCCCTCTATAGAGAGACAAGAACAGCATTGCGTTCACAGATCCTGGCTATCATGGGGGACTTCAACCACCCTGATATCTGTTGGAAGGACAACACAACAGGGCACAAGAAATCTAGAAAGTTCTTGGAATGTGTCAATGACAAATTTCTTCTTCAAATGGTGGAGAATCCAACAAGGAAAGGAGGCATGCTGGACCTTGTCCTTACCAACAAGGAGGGGCTGGTGGGGAATGTCAGGCTCAAGGGTAGCCTTGGCTTCAGTGATCATGAAATGGTAGAGTTTAAGATCCTTAGGGCAGTGAGGAAGGTGCATAGCAAGCTCACTACCCTGGACTTCAGGAGAGCAGACTTTCACCTCTTGAGGGAACCCGACTGACAGGGTAACACAGGAAAACGTACTGGAGGGGAGAGAGGCCCAAGAAAGCTGGTTAATATTCAAGGGTCATCTCCTCCAAGCTCAGGAGTGGTGCATCCCAACAAGGAAGTCAGGCAGAAAAGCCAGGAGGCCTGCATGGATGAACAAGGAGTTCCTGGACAAGCTCAAAAGCGAAGAGGAGGCCTGCAGAGGGTGGAAGCAAGGACAGGTAGACTGGGTGGAATACAGAGAAACTGTCTGAGTGGCCAGGAACCAAATTAGGCAAGCTAAAGCCCAGAGAGAATTAAATCTGGCCAGGGACATCAAGGATAACAGGAAAAACTTGTATGTCAGAAATAAAGGCAAGACTGGGGAAGATGTGGGCCCTCTCTGGAAGGAAACAGGAGACTTGGTCACCCAGGACATGGAGAAGGCCAAGGTACTGAATAACTTTTTCACCTCCATCTACACCAGCAAGGGGTCTAACCACACCGCCCAAATTGCAGAAGGCAAAAACAGGGGATGTGAGAATGAAGAACTGCCCGCTGTAGGAGAAGATCAGGTTCAAGGCCATCTCATGAACCTGAAGGTACATAAGTCCATGGGGCCTGATGAAATGCATCCATGGGTCCTGAGGGAGCTGGCAGATGAAGTTTCTAAGCTGCTTTCCATTATATTTGAAAAGTTGTGCCAGTCTGGTGAAGCTCCTGCTGACTGGAAAAGGGGAAACACAACCCCATTTTCAAAAAGGGAAAAAAGAAGGCGAGATGTACTACAGGCCAGTCAGTCTCACCTCTATGCCTGGCAAGATCATGGAGCAGATCCTCCTGGAATCTCTGCTAAGGCACGTGGAAAATGGCTCCACCAAGGGCAAGTCATGCCTGACAAATTTGGTGGCCTTCTACGATATTGCCACATCATTGGTAGATAAGAGGAAAGCAACAGACGACATCTACCTGGACTTATGCAAAGCGTTTGACACTGTCCTGTACGACATTCTGGTCTCTAAATTGGACAACATGGATTTGATGGATGGACCACTCGGTGGATAAAGAACTGGCTTTGTTTATGGCCGCACTCAAAGGGTTGCAGTCAACAGCTCAATGTGCAAGTGGAAGCCAGTGCTGAGTGGCGTTCCTTAGGGGTCAGTGCTGGGACTAGCTGTTTAACAGAGACATGGACGGTGGGATTGAGTGCACCCTCAGCAAGTTTGCCAGTGACACTAAGCTGTGTGGTATGGTCGACACGCTGGAGGGAAGGGATGGCATCCAGAGGAACCTGGACAGGCTGGAGAGGTGGGCCCATGCAAACCTCACGAAGTTCAAGCAGGCCAAGTGCAAGGTCCTGCACCTGGGACGTGGCAATCCCAGGCACAAATACAGGCTGGGCGGAGAATGGCTGGAGAGCAGCCCTGAGGAGAAGGACTTGGGGGTACTTGTGGATGAGAAGCTCAACATGAGCCAGCAACATGTGCTGGCAGCCCAGAAAGCCAACCCCATCCTGGGCTGGATCAAAAGAAGTATGGCCAGCAGGTCAAGGGAGGTGATTCTACCCCTCTACTCCACTGTGGTGGGACCCTCATCTGGAGCACTGTGTCCAGTTTTGGAGTCCTCAACACAGGAAGGACAGGGACCTGTTGGAACGGGTCCAGCGGAGGGCCACGAAGATGATGAGAGGGCTGGAGCTCCTCTGCTGTGAAGACAGGCTGAGAGAGCTGGGGTTGTTCAGCCTGGAGAAGACAAGGCTCCAGGGAGACCTTGGTCCTCTAGTACCTGAAGGGAGCCTACAGGAGAGCTGGGGAGGGACTCTTTATGAGGGAGTGTACCGATAGGATGAGGGGGGAATGGTTTTAAACTGAAAGAGGGGAGATTTAGATGAGATACCAGAAAGAAATTCTTTGCTGTGAGGGTGGTGAGACCCTGGAACAGGTTGCCCAGAGAAGCTGTGGCTGCCCCATCCCTGGAGGGGTTCAAGGCCAGGCTGGATGGGGCTTGGAGCAACCTGGTGTGGTGGGAGGTGTCCCTGCCCAGGGCAGGGGGGTTGGAACTCCATGATCTTTAAGGTCCCTTCAAACCCAAACCATTCCATGGTTCTATGGTATTGTAGGGGCTGGAGGGCGATGCAGGTGCCTTCCAAGTGCTCTCTGCCTGAGTTGCTGCTTTATCTGAGCTGTTCTTGCACATCAGCCGTAGAGATAAAGTGGGCATCCTTTGCAGCGCTGTTACCCTTGTTTTAATTGAAGGTTGTTCTTGCTTGTAGAGAATAAATAATTGTTTTGCTCCCTGTTCCCTCTACACATACCACCCCCCACCCCACCCCCAGCCTGTCATTAGATTAGTTCAAGGTGGCACCACTGTGCTGGTTTCAGTAGTTTTTGGTAAGGGGGAGAGTAGCTCACCAATTAGGATTATGAAAATGGAGTAGGAAGTGCCTATTAATGTGTGACTTATTCATGCTGCCTCTGTCATCTGGCAAACTCAGATCAGCAGAGTTCATTCTGTCTCCAGGGATCTTATGTTCTGAACCTTTTGGTTAGAGTCAAGATAAACATGTGAAGAACAGAGTAGGCTTAGGTTTGTTTAAAGGACAAAATAAGTTCCCATCTCCTCCCCAAAAGCAGAGTATAATGTTCTCAGAGTTGTGTTCATAGCTCCCTGGCACCCCTTTTAAAGCAGCAAAACCCATCTCCGAGTCTTTGTCATTTGAGCACCTCTGGGAAGAAAACTGTTTTGGTGATGAGCTGCATTCTGCTATTCCTGCCTGGGTTTTTAAAAACGAACTCTAGCTAACCAGAAAAACCACGTGTGCTTTAAGATTGAGTTCTTCTACTTGATTGTCAGGTACTCCCAGTGCTGCAGATGTTTAGGCACGGGTGGTTGGAGTTGTAAGCTTGTTGGTAAAGGACCTCAAGTCGTGCTTAACGTGCCAAGATCTGTGTGTAGCCATACATGTATCACGTGTGTGCTTAAGTAGCGAGTTCCGTGTGAGTATGAGATTTCCAGTGTGAGATTTTAGTGATGATTTTCAGTAAAGAGGTGGCAAGCTTGCTCCAAGCTTCAGGCTTCTTCCCCAAATTCTCTATATTGCCTGATGTTCCCATTAGCATTAGTGGCGAGGTGAATAAAGGAGCACCACTAACATAAACTGGTTTGGGTTTATACGTTTTGTCACGGATGTGCTCTCCTGTAGCCTTAACTTTTTGGCAGATATTTTTATCTGTTTGGTGTATTTCAGTGTGTTTTTATTGTGTGGGCTTTCTCCTTCAGTGCAGAGAAGTTATATCTGCCTTAAGATTTTGCTTGAATATTTTTGCTTTGTGAGGATTAATTAGAGTTTGACTTTCTCCTTTTTTTTCTCCAGGGGATTGTGGGCAACCTAGCGAGTGGCAAGTCTGCGCTTGTACACCGGTACCTGACTGGCACCTATGTCCAAGAGGAATCACCTGAAGGTACGTGGATATGCAAATTTCCCTATGATTTTTTTTTTTCCCACAAACTACATCTTTATTCATTTATAATCATGCAGAAATGAATCAGTAAAGAATCCAACTTACTATTTCAGCGTTCGTGGAGATTTTTTGCTTTAACGTTCTCCAGACTGAAATAAGTATATGATGAGTATAATTGTACCTTTTTCATAACTGCTTAGCATCCTTAAATACTTAGGCATCCTATGGGGAGCTTCTGTTCCTGTATGGAGAAGAGTTGATTGCTCTCAGTCGTGCTGCTGCTTTCAGCTGGGCTGTTGAAAGCCCCCATTACCATATCTAGCACTGGATTTCTGCAGAATCAGGCCCTTTGGTTTGTGGTGTTGGGAGAATAAAAAAACTCCACAAGCTTAAACTAAAGATGTAACTTGTTCCTTGCTTAATATGTTAAATCTTTGCTCTTTAAGTTTGGTTTTTTTTTTTTTAAAAAAAGTTCTTATTCCACAGAAAATTCATTTCTACCTGAAAACGTTGTAGTGTTTAACATTAATCCAAGTTTATAGCTTGAGACCAAAAATATCATAGTTCCTTATAGAGGTGTATCTTACTTACACTAAATACTTTTTGATTTATTTTTTTTTTATCTATTCTCCTTATGAATTTATAAATCCAACTCTGAGACACTGAATTTCTGGTTCCTTCTTTTCCTTACTGGCTGTTCCATTCTTTGCAGATATGGATGCAGGTAACTATACATTGTCTTCATGGCAGCTCTTGTTTTGAAGAGACAGACAGCAGTTTCTGTACTATAGTGTTTTCCCCTTGTTTTGTGTATCATTTTGATTTGTTTCCTTTTGATTTCAAGTCTTTAGTACATCTCACTGTTTTGTCTCTTGCTGTAGTTGTCTTTTCAGCAGTAGTTTGTAGCTTCATGCGTCTACCAATAACATTTGTTTCAAATTAACTCTTACCAAAGGAAGCTATTAAGTATAACACTTGACGTTTTAACAGTCTTGAATTGTAGTTAAAATGGGAGGAGAGGGAAAGGGAGGGATGGACAAGGCTTTTTCTTGTGAAATTGCAGTAACGGTGAAGTCTTCCAGGTTATAAGCTTGCCTGAAATGTTTTTGCTGCTTTGTAGCTAGGGCTGATAATTAGCTAGGGGTGGTAATTGAGCCTTGCAACAAAACTGCCTATAGGTCACGTTTATTTTATGCCCCCTGCCTCTGGATGCTGATAGTGAGAAATGGTTCCATAGCATGTAGATCCACTGAATACAAGAAGTCTTGAGCAAATAGTAATATCTCTACAGAGCTCTTTCCTCATTTCATGAACAGAAAATATTTTGGGGTTTTTTTTGTTTCTTGTAAGATTCAAATGTATTGATTGTTCACGGGTTCAACAGTCCTCTCCTCCTAAACTATGAATATTTTAGATGGTGTTCCTTGAGAGAGTTGCCATCTGTCCTCTTTGTCTTCAAGGATTTTTATTTACAGTGTTTGAGTGATGTTCAGACTGTTTTTCCTGAAAGGATTAGATGACAAAAGCAGTGTCAAATCATTTCTTTGCACATAAGCGTAGCTGACAGGCCTCACTAATGACACCCATTTCATTAACAGTGGAAAAACTGGAATAATTAAGAGCTCTAATTCACCTTGTAAGGGGATAGGGTCAAGATTTCTAATCAAGTTAGTACTAAAGGAAATTCAGCTCATATGAATATGCTTAGTAAAAATCTGCAATAGTTATTTTTTAGTGTTTTCTTTCTTTCTCATCCAAACATAAGTCCCTTCTGTAGAAAACACAGCAGCAGCGCAGGTGGTTCTGTTGTGGTGTGGCGTGGAACTTTTGGTTTTTATATTCTGCATGGGAAACATAGCTTTTGATAAATCGAGGATAGGTGTAACCCTTTATGTTGGAGACACGCGAATCTTCCTCTTTTCCTTTTTTTGAGGTCTTTTAAATGTGCCAGATTGTTAGATTGGTTAAAGAATAGTATGTATATGAGGCGTTAAGGTGTCAGCTGCTTGGCTGTTTAAGAAAAAACAAAGTTTATCGACTTTGAATGGCTTACTAACAGCAAAATTTATCAGGCATCATATAATTAGTATGTAATTGGTATAATGATGGATGCATACTTCATGAGAAAATGGTTATTACGACCCAGCACCGCTATTTCTGCCATCCGTTGCCTTCTAAATTACTACAATTACCATGAAACCTGCCCTGCATTAGACAAGTGCCAGAGTTCCTGTAGACCTTTAAGGTAACTTCAGCATTCCAGTTAATTAATCTTAAGTATATGAAGATGGTTTCATGTTTCCTTCAGCTCTTTTCTTTAAGACAAAAGATTTCTCTTGCTGCCTGATCCTTCCTCCCCACCAAGAGGAGTCGTGAAATGTTGAAGTATAAAGCAGCTTTCTGTCATTGTCTGGCCCAACTTCTATTTCTCTTCAGAATTAATTTTGATCTCTAGTGTGATTGTAACATGAAAAAACGTTTTTCATAGAATAAGTTTGTCTTGGGGAGAGAATTAACTTCAAGGCTTTTCCTTTGCATATTTTTCATGCACACAGCTGTACTCCTGTGACGTGTTTTTAAATCAGATGTATTTTGATGTAAGAAAAGAAGTGATGCGTTGTCCTGTAACAAGTGGGAATTTCAGTAGCCTGGGACTGGCAAATTTTGCTGTAATGATACACCAAGGAATTGATGGGAAATAGAGTATTTTAGTGACTTGTGATCTTCTAAGAACTTTCCAAGTGACTGGAAGAAAAACTGCTACTAAACAGTGTGCTGGGTTTTTTATATAGCTGAAAGAAGGAATAAGATGTGTGGAACCTGGTATCTTTTTTTCACCGGTCTAAAATTTAATTCTACCTGTAGGAGCAAAACGAAATGTGGTGTGCATGGAATTTGAGACAAAGTGCTTTGCAGACCAAGGTGAATTGAAGTTTACAGGAATAGTGAGTGTCAGAAGTATTCTGTTACACGACATAAAGGCTTTTGCACATCTCTGGTGTGTTTGTAAAACCCCTAATTCATGTCATGATTATTTCAGGTTGTTTTTTTTTTTTTTTTTTCCAGTGAGCGTAATAAAAAAAGGCAAATAAGTTGTGGTCCAAGGTGTCTCAGCTGGGATGAGGAAGGAGGGAGGATTTTTTTTCTCTCCCCCACTGCTAGAACAGACAGCTGATGTGAACGTGAACTGCTAAATCTGTCCAGTATATCTTCTCTTTAAGAAAACCAGGAAGGGAAGCTGAGGTCACATTGACAAAATCCCCTTTAATTTGAAGATGCAGAGTAGTTGAAATGAGAGTTCGGAAGAGAGCAGTGCAAATGAAGGGAGAAAGCCAGAGCGGGAGGCATGGCAACTATTTTGGTTTTATCTTTGGAAACAAATTTAAGGGTGCAGGTCTCCATTGTAATGTACGCTTATGAGTCTGGCTTTAAAGTAACTTAAAGATTAACTTCTCTCTTGAAACTGGAAATTACCTTTTTTTTTTGCTGCTAGTTTTCCCAGAATTGATGATTATCTAGTGGCTATCTGCTCTACTTGGACATTAAAAGGGGACACAAATCTTTAAATAGGTTGATAACTAAATGTTGGGGTATATTTAAGATCTCCCTTACACCCACCACCACCCCTCCGGAAGAGCGAAATGTTTTTGTGCTCTCAAAACCATAAAGGCAGTCCAGTGCCAGCAAGCAGCTCCTGCAGTTGGTGGAAAGTTCAAGTATCTGCGTGGAGGAACTTATGAATATAATATAAATGAAAATGTGGTATGTGAATCTTTGCAATGCTGTCTGTTCCTTGCTTTCTGGGTTGATTGTGCTTAGACTTCCCACGTAGTACACAGTATAAAAGACACACATTGGAAGCTCTTACAGAGAGTTGTTTTAGCACTAATAGGTATCTCTTTTTAACTCTCTGTAATTTTTTTTTAATCTATGTATTTCTTTATTGCTTACGCGATACAAGGTTGTTCAGTTGCCTTCGGTTTCTTCTTTCCCGTTTCCTTTTTGTAGTTATAGCCCGTTTTAGTTCTTTTTCTCACCTGTGAAAAGAGTTGAAAGCCATTGCGTTGGGTGTTTAATTCCAGTTGGTGTATCGTGGCTGTAACCAGACTATGGTGTAGCCTCTGCTGTGTCCCAGGTGAGCTACAAGCCCAGCAGATACCAGCACACCACAACCCTTAGTCTGTCCCTGAAGGGTAGGACACATCAAATTTCAAGTACCAGTTAATTTCAGTTAGAGGTCTCTTATGTGTTAAGGGCTACAATAAATATATCCCCCCCCAGTCAGAGGTATAGAATACAGCCTTTAAGTGTTTTCCAGAAAGCTGTGATTGTTTACTTTCTTTCCAAACTTGACCTAAAAGTAACTTTATAAGATAGCATCCTTCAGTGAGTAACTTCTTTCAGTACCTACAATGAACAGTGTATCACTTGAATAACAAGAATGGTCATAAAACTTTTATTATTAAAACAGTAAATAACATGTCACCTTTGTCTTTGCTTTTAAAGAAGGAGGAATGTAATGAAAGTTGTGTGAAATCAAGTTGCTAAACTATTACCAAAACATGTAGAAATTTCATATTGGGGGATGGATGTCCATGTTGGATGTCCAACCTGGTCTGGTGGGAGGCGTCCCTGCCCAGGGCAGGGGGGTTGGAACTTGATGATCTTTAAGGTCCCTTCCAACTCTAACCATTCTATGATTCTATGTTCTTCAGTTTCCATCTAGTTACTATTTCCGTATCGCGTTACTTCAGCAGAGTGTAATTATGCAATGAGGATTGAGAAGAAGACTACTTTAAAATTTCAGCTGCTATTGGTCAGCATCCCCTCATGAGATTTTTCTCTGGCCATAGACTCTTACAAAATACATATACATAATATATAATCTATTAACAGGCATAATCTATTAACTTAGATAACCTTTCGGTTGGCTTCATTCATGGAAAAGGTCTAATGCTTTAGTTGCTGGACTCTGAGATGAAACCAACCATGGAGCTTGTTCTCCTGGGGGAAAAGAAAAAAAGAAAAAAATATGAAAAAAGATATGAAAAAAAGAAAAAACTTGCATTGTGTTAAATTAGTTGTTTGGACAAGTAGGACAGGAAAGGAATACCATGTTTAGATATTCTTTGTACCAGGATGTGGTAGGAGATTTACTAGTGAGATACGGGGATCATCACAGGTTGGTGTTTCAGGTTGGATAGGACATTGGAGCTACAGCAGAACTGGAAAGCCTCTTCTGTAACAGTGTTTGTTGTCCCCTTCTTCCCAGGATTTGTGTGCAGGGCACATGAATGCAGGTAAAATGTTATTTTGGGTAAAATTACATTTTTTTAATTCTTCTTTCTGCTAACAGAGGTTCCCAAGGTTGCAAATCTCTGCACAGATTATTTTTTTTTTTCTTCACGCTTCATTTTTTTTCCAAATAGGTAGGGATCTGGAGGACAGATTTACTAAACAACTTGATTTTATCTTTCATGAATAAAAGGAGGATGTGTCCCAGACTAATCTGCGTGTTCTGTTCTTGGTGAGCAAGCCGGCTGAAATGTCAATGAAGAGCAGAGAAATTTGTCCTCTGAATATGTACTTGCGTGTTTCACCTAAAGAGAAACTGCCATATTTTTTCACTTGCAATTTCTTGGAATTCCATAAAATCATCATCATACATGTAAAAATTTTCACCTACCTTAATATGGGGGAGATGATGCAAGAATTCCAAGTAGGTATGAGTTCAAAAAAAGCAACATAAATCTGTTTTGGGTGAAGCTGAAATTTTTCATGTTACATTCAAATCCTCAGTGCGTGTCACAAGCTTTGCACAGCACTTTGGGGGCAGCTGAAGCTACAGAGTAGTTGTTTTTTTTTTTTGGTCTGTAAAAACACAGACAAACACTGTGTAGTGCGCAGGAGACAAGGATGCCTTTAGACATGTGGTTCAAAATTATCTCTTTTCAGTCCTTTGTCTTCTGTTTTGCTGTAGTACTGTCAGCTGATTATTTTTATTTGGCATTTCATGCTGACATCCAGATATAAGATAACACATGTCTTTTTTGATAATTTTCAAGTGTTGCTGCAGTTGGCTCCCTTGGGCTTTTGGAGCCTTTCAGGCTTAGAATAAAAAGAGTGTGTTTATATATTCCGCCATCTCCCCTCTCCAGCCCTTCCCTCTCCTCCTCCCCCTGAGACTGGCTGTGTGATTTAACCAATTCTTTGAAAACCTCTCTGTTGGCTGCCGTTTCAAGTGTTGCACGAACAAGGAACTATGTTAATTAAAGGAAGAAGTTAAGTATTTGCTCTTTTCCTGGGGAGAGAAGGTGCTGAAAAAGCAGTTTCCTAGCAGGACCTACCCTTTCAGTCGTGTGCCCTGAGGGTTGACTGATCTCTAAGATGATGTCTTTTTAATGCATTGCACCTTGGATACTCAAAAAGGTTTTAGCAAATAATGTCTGTAGGATATGTGCCCTTCTCGTAACGGGCTCCTTTGAAGGTTGTGTCCCAGGTAAAAACTGTAATTCAGATTTATAGCTGCTATTACAACTTTAGGCTCTTTGCTTTCTGCTGCTGTTGAATCAGAACCTGGTCTGGAGTTGGCTGCTGCTAGAAGGGGCCTGCCTTCCACTTTATTTTTCAAATATTCCTTCTGGATGTATTTCTAAATCATAGCCCAATGTTTAGCTCTCGATATTAACGCAGAATTTTAATATGTTCTTTGAACATGTTTCTTTTTCAGCTTTTGTTGTTTTGGGAAGTTGTATCAGAAAGTAGGGCATAGTAGTTAGCTGATTTTATTCACAATATGTTTAATTCTCAACAGATTTCTGTAATTTTCTGCTCTAGCACAGGCTGTCACCAGGTTTTCTACACATTCTAGGATTGCCAAGGGCTTCCCAAGTTGCAGGATGGCAAGATTAGATCTTGACTAAGTGATTGACCACACTCACAGAATCCCATGGGGTTGGAAGGGACCTCTGGAGATCATCTAGTCCAACCCCCTGCCAAAGCAGGGCCACCCAGAGCAGGTTGCACAGGAACGTGTCCAGGTGGGGTTTGAATGTCTCCAGAGAAGGGGACTCCACCACCTCCCTGGGCAGCCTCTTCCAGGGCTCTGTCACCCTCACAGCAAAGAAGGTCCTCCTCATGTTGAGGTGGAACTTCTTCTATTCAAGTTTGTGCCCATTTCCTCTTGTCCTGTCCCTGGGCACCACTGAAAAAAGACCAGCCCCATCCTTTTGACACCTTCCCTTTAAGTATTTATGAGTATTGACCAGATCCCCCCTCAGCCTTCTCTTCTCCAGACTAAAAAGACCCAAGTCCCTCAGCCTCCCCTTGTAAGGGAGATGCTCCAGGCCCCTCATCATCTTTGTAGCCCTGTGCTGGACCCTCTCCAGCAGTTCCCTGTCCTTCTGGAACTGGGGAGCCCACAACTGGACCCAGTGCTCCAGATGGGGCCTCCCCAGGGCAGAGCAGAGGGGCAGGATGACCTCCCTCCACCTGCTGGTCACACTTTTCCTGATGCCCCCCAGGATGCCATTGGCCTTCTTGGCCACAAGGGCCCATTGCTGGCTCATGGCCATCCTATTGTCCACCAGGACTCCTAGGTCTTTCTCCTCAGAGCTGCTCTCCAGCAGGTCAGCCGCCAACCTGTCCTGGTGCAGGGGGTTATTCCTCCCCAGGTGCAGCACCCTACACTTGCCTTTGTTGACGTTCCTCAGGTTCCTACTTTCCACCTTCACCTGCTCCATCAACACTATGCGTTGGAGGGAAAAGGAGGAAAAAAGGATGGAGGGAGAGAGGTCCTGGCTCGTGGTCTGGCTTTCCTTCCCAGTGAGACTTTTATATAGGCAACCTGTTTTCCTCAGTGCTGCTAATTTTAAAACTTCCCATGTATGTTTGTAGGGCTGCCACTTGGCATTAGGTAACATCCATCTGAAAAAACCTTGTAATTTTCTTTAGTATTGTTATTCTCTTTTCTGCCTCCCACTCCCCCTTGGTTCTGAGTGATAGTAATATGAAAGGTGTTGAGTGAAATACAGAAGGAAAATATATTTCCCTACCCCTTAAGATGTGGTATGCTGTTATGTGATGACTCTTCTCATATTTGAATTAGAATGTTTTGGGAGGTAATTTAAAAAAAAAAAAAAAGATTGTTTCTTTTTCTGGATTTCCTTAGCAGATCTCAGTATGATTTTTTTGTGTGTGTGTGTTCAGACAGGTTATAGTATAATCACAGCTAGCTAAGTCCAATTTTAACTCCAGGCTTACTATTTGTAATGTAATACTGTAATGAAAGGACAGATATTATAGAAGGCAGCTATAAGCTAAGTATAAAAGATGAAGGGGTATTTTAAAAAGAAAAAGAAGGGGCGGGGGGAAAGCCTGAAATCTGTGCTTATAGGAATTAAGTTTGGGCTTATTTTGGTTCTGTACTTCAGTGTTTGTTAGCAGATATAAGTTAAGATCTTGGAAATTTTGTTGGAAACTTGTAATGTTGAACTGACATACAGAGGTTTTGAGCGGGTGTGGACAGGAGATGATTTATGTTAGATTGAGAGGTGGAAGCTGTGTGAATATTTGGCTGAACGAGTTAGTGTATGGAAGATGAAATGTGTGATAAACCCATTTTTTAACAGTAAAAAATAGCTATGATATTTTAAGTCATGGGGCTAACTTTGTAAGGGCCTTTGTTTGGAAAGTGACGTTTTGGAGTGTAAACTTTTTAAACTTGAAAGGGCTGGTGATGGAAACAGGTAGGAAAGCACTAAAGTAGTATCACATCCTGCCCAGAGTAGTTGTTTGCTGCTGTTTGGTTTTTGTTTGTCTCCAGCTGTCTTGATAAAAATAAGTTTTTAAAATTAGACTTGTAGTGTATATACAGTTAGTGTGTCTGATGTGTGTAAGCATCTGTCTGCACCTGCTGTCCAGAAAAGAGACTGGAAAAAAAAAAAAAGAAACAACTAACAATAAAAAAGCTATGATATATGGCTGATTTCCTACCTTATTAGTAGAAATGAAATCATTAATTCAATTGTAGGCCCTTCTCACCTGACATTATTGGGTCAGACAGGTCCTGGGCAGGATGATGGCATCCCTGTGTATGGCTGTTTGCTGTATAAAATGACATTAGTTATGCTGCCCAGAGCTCAGGAGCAGGGTCACAGCCCTATAAGTGTAGAAATAGCCTTTTTTTTTTTTTTTCTTCCATTTTAATACTTAATAAGATGTAGCTTTTAAAATACTTGAACATGTTCATCTGAAGAGTTTTACTGTCTGATGAAGCTCAAATGTCTGACATTCCTAGTTGTGCCGTGACAAAATTTAAATAGAGCTGTGCTAAGTGAAGAGGTTGCGGTGCTGGAGAGAAAGCTAAATCCAAGGGACAAAACCAGCAGTACAGGAATCTTAAAATACTTTCAGATTGTAGTGGCAAAATTCAGTGGACAGAGAAAGTCCCGCAGGTGCTGCCATGGTAAATGTGGCTGCAAGAGGCTTCTGGTCCTTGGGAGGTTGGGGTGAATACAAGGCATCGGGGTGATTGTTGGAGGAGGAGGTTCCTGCCACTCATTTTTCCTCTCTTTTAAACTGTCAGAAATATTTTCTCGTGCGAATGAACGATGAAAAAGGGCGCACTCACAACACGTAACGTATTCAGCTTTTATTTGCTCGGTGCCGTAATTTTTTGTATATTTATGTGCGGTGGGTGTCAGATGAAAATGTGTTATTCATCGTGTCAAATTGATGGATGTCTAATCTCTTGTTCGCGGAGTGATTTCAGAGATGTGAGGGCTTACGTGCAGGGCACGGGCGCTTTATTGCTTTGCGGAAAACCTTTCAGAATTTTGCAAATTCAGGCTACAACCTTGAACAACGTTAAAATCTCAAACCTATTTGTCGTATTTGAAAATCATAGATAGGTTGGTGGTGTGCCTTTCTTAGGAGGAAAGCCAACTATAGATTTTTTCCAGGCAAGCGGGAGTGATGGGTGTAATTCTGGTGTATGTGCTAAAAATCAGTGTGCTGCTTTACATCTGGATACTTTTGTCTGTAATGCTAAATGTTGAGGTCTGTATGGTGCTATGGGACTGCTTCTGCTGTGTCATATAATTCAGTGTTATTTAACCACATTGTTTGAGCTGTCTTTGAGAGAAGTGCTATCTCTATGCTTCCTGCACAAAAGGGAAATCAAGTACTAGTCCCTAAACCGGACAAGTTTAACAGACTCTCTGGTTTGTCAAACAGTTAATCAGATAACTGATTATGTGATAAACTGGGTACCCTGAGGTACAGGGATACTTCCAGCCAGGAGAACTGAAATCATACAAGATTTTAAATGCTCTGAGGAAAAACTGTTTTCAAATGCCCATTGGCAGTGTGTGCTTTCCAGAACCCCATTGTGCTTCCCGGCTTTGCTGCTGGACTACAGGTCCCAAGGCTTAGACCTAGAATCGTGGTGACTTGACTCTCGAGTAGAGCTTCGTATGTTTACTTCCACTTGATATTTTTGCCTGTTTACCTGGGATTGAAATAAAATAGGAACTGAAAAAATTATAAATGTCTTTCCCTTGCCCTAAAATGGGATAGGGAGATTATTTCTTAGAAAGAACACTCACCCCTTGTCTCTTTCTAGTCTTGTTCTCTTCAATAACCACAATTCATAGGCTTATTTCTCTTACTGTGTATTTTCTGGGCAATGCATTATTTTTTTTCCCCCAAGTGCTTATGAGCACTTTTCATTCAGTCCTTATCTCCTGAGTAATTCACTACCCGGAGCAATACAGGGGGTTCTGGCTGAGGCTCTGGCAACATGAGGCCTTGGGTGGGCTACCTGCTTGTCTGTGCTCCACAGGAATCCACGGCTGCTGCTCTGCAGGGCCAGTGGTTTGCCATCCTAACCCTGCATTCCTACAGCTGGTTGGACCTGCTTAGGTGGAAGACTCTCCGTTTGTCGTTACGATGCTGCTTTTGTTTTCTCCACTCATGTTTTTCTAGCTTGTTACGGTCACGTTGAAATACGATCAATTTTTCTAGCATAATTGCAATCCCTCCTGCTTCATTCTCTAGAAGTTCAATAGCCTGTTCTAGGGTATTAATAAAATACTTACGTGAGGCTTGAAACTCCCGCAGAAACTTGTATTGGTGTCATACTTTTAAAAAAAGATGAATCATTTTACGAGCGTGGCTTACCTCTCCTCCTGCACTCCCATTACAGTAATATTATTAGCACTGGGCTTTTCTAATTGGCTTACAAGCAGTATTCCAGTGACTGTCAAAAGCTTTATAGTGAAAATATAACATGCACTGCTCTCCCAGTCCTGTCTCCGTGTAGTGAAGAAATAATTGCTCAGAGGCTGGCTGTTGTTTTTTTTTTTTTTTGCTCGCTTATCTTGGTGGTTAGTCCATCGTTTTCTTCTCCTATCTGAAATACAACATTGGGTGGGAATCTCAGCCTGTTTACTGGACTTGTGGCTTTTCCTTTTCCTTTCGCCCAGCTCTTCTAACGGAGAAACCATCTGCCTTCCCTGCACTCAAGTATCTAGTAACTGCATTTGTGTGTAATAAACGTTGGGGTTGGCTCAAATAAATGGTCTTTCCAGACTGGTCTGTGAAGCACCACAATTTTTTTGTTTTCTTTAGATGTTTGCAACTGCTTAAAGTCAATGGAAGCAACTTGCTGTGTATTTCCTTCCAGTTGGCTGGTGTTGAGCCAAGAGGGGGTTGCAGCAGGATGTCTTCTTCTCAGATGGCTGCTCCGTGTTTGCTAAATTCACCATCTTGGTCTGTTCAGGACTGCATTGCTCTTTGTTAAATGATTTTATACCACTTGGAAAATGAGACCAATACCTTTGGAGAAACGTCATTCAGCATCTGTGCCGTGACACATCCTCAAGATGACACCACATCCCCTCCCCCCTCATTTTCTATCTAAACATTAGTTATTGTCTCTGATTCTATGCAACTTGAGTAGTTAATACCTTTCTGAAATGCAAGATGTATTTTCCTGGAAGCTTAAAAACTTAAAATTCAGTTGATCTCTATTGGAGTTGCTGCCAGGTTTTCTGGACCTTCTGTAGAAGCACTGCAAAGGTGTCAAAGGATGTATATCAAAATTAAGTTGTTGAACGTCATTGCAGCTGCTATTAAATTCCAGCAGTAAAGGGCTCTAAATCTTCTTTTACGGAATTGCAAAATCATATATTAGTGCTTCCTTGCCAGTTTTTATGTAATAAGATTATATGATGTAATAATGTTACATCATACGTGGTGCCCCAGGGTGTACCTTGCTTTACTTGGGTACGGCTTGATGGCGCAAGGAGAACTCTTTAATATTCTAGCTCATGATTTCATCTGTGTATCTTCTAAAACATATCATAAACCTGTTGAGAGAAGTGGATGGTGGGTTTTGAAAGGTTTGTTGGTTTTGTTTGTTGTTTTTTTTTTTTAACCCGAGTACTTTGTTGGGAGGCTGGTACAGTTATCTGCTTGCGGCTGTAGTCTTGTTGTGAGAGCGATGGTTCCCCAATCTTTGCACTTCTGTGGTTACACGCTCAACCCAGTTTAACCACATCTAGTTCCTGAAGTATTGCTCAGCACAGTATTTGCATTAAGGAAATACCCCAAAGCTAACTTTCCATCTGGCTGAATAATAGCTTGTGATAGCTTCCCTGCTGCTAATACCAATGGGAATTGACATCAAGCACTGAGCACAACTTGATTTGGTGAAAATTCACTTTTAACGCTTCTTGTGTAATAATACGCATTCTTGGAAAATGCTGAGAGAAACATTTTTAAGGTAGTTTATTTAAATAAAAATTTGGGGTAACGATGAACAGCAGCACCGGTTTACAGGGCTGTTGGAGTCGTCATTCTTTAGTGCTTCTGTTTTAGATGATCTTGCAAGCATTTCTTTTCTTCTGAGCTTAGCCAATAATTTTCATGTATTTGGTCCTGAAATGATGTATGTATGAGTGGAGGGAATAAATGACTGAAGAGGAGCCCGATTCTTGGCACTGCTTTTCTATCATATGGGGGGAAAAAAGGAGAGAATCTGAGCATGTAAGACAACTGATCGCTGTTGTCAAAATTCACATGGCATTGGGAATACAAAATAACAAGGTTTTACATGCTACTTATCTTATTTTCTCTCTCTCTTGCCCTGCCCCCATGGTTGCAGTAGACATTCAGCTGCTGCATGGGTTTGTCATGTGGCCAGCCCTCCTCTCCCCCCCGCCTCCCCCCCAATATTTATCTTTCTCATATGGCCAAATAACTTCATCCCCGTGGCAATTTGCTTGAATAAAGAGCCTGGCGAGTGCAGTCGAGCCTGGGGATACAGTATGAAAATCAGCGGTTGCTTCAGTGAGCAATTATGCAGTGAAACAGCTATCAGCTAGAGAAAGGGGCAGCCAGGCTTTCAGGGCTGTATGAAAACCTTCATCCAAGGAATTCCCTGTGTAATACAAAGCTTTCGCAGCAGAGAGCACCTTTGATGACAAATGTATGCGGTATTTAAAAATCAGTATCAATTTTTACTGAAGGACCGTTTCTTCCTACCGCTGATCCGAAGCGCTAACGTTTGTGGGATGACGTGCATAGAAATGAGATTAAGAAGCTTTTGTTGATTCCCTCAGCCTGGTGTTCTGACTTGGGCTGGGTCTTGTACAACCAGGCTGGCCTGGTTGTAAATCGCTGATGGATAGAATTTATTTGGCTTAATATTGATTCAAGCTGTATTTTTAATCTGGAGCATTTTCTAGGAGGGATCTGGGCTAGTGCACGTAAGAGACCGGGTGGGTTTATGGGTTGCATCAGAGGCACTGCTCTATCTTTTGGTGGGTATCGCGTGTGGTTCCAACGTAGGAGTAATATTTGCCTTCTTATGCAAAATTCTGTACATGTCTGAAAAGGAGCCTGTGAGAACTGATAATGATCTTGCCCCGGAAAGCTGAGAATAACGCAGTGTTTTAGAGAAAATACAGAGTTTTAGAGAAAATAAATAAACCGCGTGCTAAAGCACTCCCAAATAAAAGCTTCCCCACAGTTTCAGTGATTTTGTTTTTATCAATTTGCTGTGATATTTCGTGAAAACAGTTTCCAGCTCCCATCTGTCTGGCCGTAGAGAGTTATTTAGCGATTCACTGGCACCTCTTTCCTAGGGCGTTATCGACGGGATCGGGGCTCGCGAGTCAATGCGGTTTACTTAAATGCCCTCCAGCATCTTCGTGCCGTGTCGTGCCTGTCAGACACATAGCAGGAGCGAGCGCTCCGTCCCCTCGGAGGGGTGCTCCAGGCTGCCAGGCTTTCTCTTTTCAACCACCTCCCTTTGGCAGGTACATCATCGGGGAGTTGAGAAAATCCCTCATTAAAAAGCTTTGCGTGTGTCACGGTACTGACGGGGCTGGAACAAAGCTAGCTGCCTCCCGTGGGAATGGTGCTGTGCTTTCACGAACTCGTTCTTCAAGAAGGTCCTTCCTTTGTTTTCAGTGTCATCAATTTAGACAGCGTTTTGCGGCTTCATCATATATACAGGTATTTCCAAACAACACAGTGGTATTTTGTAGCTGTGGGAGACTTCTTGACGTCTTCGGCAGGTTGTGGCAGTTCAATATTTAAGCTGACTGATCTGTTGAATTCATCTTTCCCGGTGCCCCTGTGATGCTTTATAAACTCCAAAAGTGTATTTTTTTTAAAAAAAATAATTACTAGTGCAGTGCTGTCCAAGCCGAACCATCCCCAAATCACCACCCTCATGCTGCTTTTCCTTGCCTGGCCTGGAGATGGGTCACATCAGGGCTCATCAAGTCAAAGGCAGAACAGGTCTATTGTTTGTCTTAATCTTGTGACCACAGATATCTGCAGGAAACCCACGTGGCCTTGGTTTCATACGCTGGCAGAAGTCCGTATATTCTTCAGCGTTTATACTTTTGGACGTGTAAATTCTTGGTATTGAGGTAGGTTTTCTCAATCTCTGCCCTACGTAGTACCTGATGTTCTGATGTGCTCATGATGCAGGCTCTTTAATGGTGTAGAAACATAGGTTAATAGGGATGCATCCTGCTTTGATCTCAAATTTGCATAAAATATTTCGTATTTGGGGAGTGAGCGTGAGTCTGCTGTTACATTTCTGAATCTTCAGATTTGATTTGAAATACCACAGGTTGGGAGTGTAGGGCAGTCTTTTAAACATTTTGGTTGAGAGGGTTATTAAACTATTTATCCTGAAACACCTAAACTCAAAGATCAATAAATAAATGTGTGAGGATGCGCAAGGAACTAGTGCATATTCTAGATAACGAGCACATTTATCCTTTAAGGGTAACGAAGCCACTTGAATAGATTTGAATTGACTGAATGCTTGTTGACTGCAGCACTGCTCTTCCACCATGACAGACCATGAAGTGGTACAGGATGTCAAGATTTCAATTTAATAATGAAAATAAAAACGTATTGTCATTGTACCAAGCTCTCTGCGCAGTGTTTTTGAGGAAGGCAAGGAAGAGGTATACGAGCTGGTCACTTACTGTGGATTCTTATAGGAAGAGAGATGTTGGATGACTTTTTACTGTATTTGTTAAATATGGTACGTTTCTCAAACCTGCTTCTGCAAACAAAATCTTTAATGACCATGAAGTAGCTCTCAAAAATAAATCTCGTAGCGCTCACATTTATGATCTGTGTATGTACATTTAAATACTACATCCATAGATTTGATTTCTTTTCCTTCAATTCTCTACTTAAGCTTTTTATTTCACCTTGTCTGCACCTTCTTTGTGCCTCCGAGGACAGTTTGAAGATACAGTGAGACTTGAAAGGCATTCTATTGACAAGAGGGAATAATGGGTTGGCTCAGTTGATGGTATTTTATAATTAGCTGCATGAAGTTTCGGTGTTTAAAAAAAGGAAATAGGAAATGGCAATTACACAGAACTTTCACTCTTCGATCACATATATACTGCATTTCCATTGTTACTTACAGCTTTAAAGAGCCTCTCTGGAGGGCTGTATATTAGGTAATTAATCTTATGTAACATTTCATTATGAATTATATACAATTAATTGATGATACATAGACATAATGATCTGCTTAATAGAAATTCAGTTCCTGAGACCTGACACTGGTTTCCTGTCAGAGTTTTATGCTTGGTTTTGATCCTTCTTTTCAAGTTCACTAATGATATATATTTATCTGCCACTTGATCTTCAAAGGCAAAATTGAAATACAGTTTGTGAGCAAGATAATGAAAATCTATACATAGCTTTTCTACTCCTGTGCAATTAAAGAACCAGAAATGTGACAGTCTTAATTATTACATGTTTGGTACTGCTAACGTGCTCTTAATAGGGTAGGTGTATAAAGAACATAATAAAAAAAAAAAAAACAACCAAAAAAATTGACAAATACCCAAAAAACCAAAAAGCCAACGCAAAGCCAACAACAAAACCATAAACAAACCCCCCTGTTCTTACATCGTCTATTAAATATGAAAATGTTTAAACGTGCTTAAATGTTGCACGTAGCTGAACTATTGCGTGATCTTGATTTACAGCCTGCTGTAATGGTTGGACTGGGGGAGTGGTGGGTCTGAGCCAGTTTTTCTTTTTCCCTAGGGCTAACAATTTTTGTGCAAATGTTTTGAGGACCAGCGTTAGCCCGTGTGTGCTGACTTAGTTGCTTAGAGGGCTTCTTTGGAGGAAAAAGTCAGAGTTGTTCACTCACCTACCACGTGTTTAATTGCATTGATAGTATGACAAGTTTTGAAGTTAAGTGTAGTTGGGAAATAGGGTTAAAACTGGAAATAATTCTAGTTTAAAAAAAAGAAAAAAGGGGGTGAAGACAGAAGTTCAGTGTGTAGCAGTAGGTATGTTTTAGCTTTAGTCTGGTAAATTCAGATGTGAGGCAGTTGGATGATGCTAATGGAGGATGGAGGCCTTGGGGCCTTTGTGGCTTAGGTGGGGGGAGATAACGGGTGCTTTTGCTTCCAGGAGAGGAGCCGAAATGCAACCCAACTACTTAGGCAGGCCGAGTTTGCTAATCCTGGCTTAGGCTTGGTCACACCAGAAATCCTAAATGTGATTTGTCATTATCTGAAGTCCATCACGAGGCGCAGCGGGCTGCCCAAAATATGCTTAACTCCAAAGGAAAGCTATCCTAATTCTGCCCTTGGGTCATGCTTGAAGTCCCCGTCAGGCCAGTGGCGGGGGAAGGCGAGGATGCAGCTGCACGCCCCTGTTTGGTTTCTTAGGTTCAGTGCCAGCTCTTTGGTCTTCAGAAAACACTCAATATTCTACATCTCCCTGAAATAATAGGGTCAGGAATAGAAGCTGGCTGAAGGCTGCGACTCTGCTCTTTTTATCTAAATCTCCAAAAATAGATCTTTAATTCATCCTGCTAGTAAGTGGCACAACGTTCTCCGTTAGTTTAGTTACATCTCTACAGAGGTACCACCATTGTAGTTTTTTTGTCTAACATGTGTCTAGTATTTTCCCCTAACTGTGGTTTGTGAATATAGAATTATCATTTTCATAACATTACATGTATGCTGTAAGAACTGGGCTTCTCTTGAGGAAATGCTGATTCACACAAGAAATTTATTGTAGTTCTAATACCTGATGCTGATTGTGTGCCACTGGCCCATGTTTGCCTTTTAGAGATACAGTTCTCACCATTATATAAAACAAAGGTGACTGTCTTTTAACTGTATGTACCAAAACCAAGCACACCTAACATGGGAGTTAGTGGAGAAAAAGCAAACACAAATGTTTGCTTTTTCTACATGAGCCTTATTTTTAAAGTATGTGAGTACACGTTCTTGTGTAATTTCTATGCGTATGAACTTAACTTCTATTTACAGTAGTTTGTTAATTTGCGAAAGATCTTAAGGACACCTTTTTTTTTTTTCCACAAGCGAAGCCTTTTTCTGTTGTATTTTTTTGCCTTTTCTGTTCTGTAATGAGTTATTTTGTGTGACAGGTGGGAGATTCAAGAAAGAGATAGTAGTTGATGGACAAAGCTATCTGCTGCTGATTAGAGATGAAGGGGGCCCTCCAGAGGCACAGGTGAGCACTGCAAATATAGAGCTTTATGAACCTAATGCCACCCTTTCCTTTCTCTTAAAAAAAAAAAAACAAACACCTTCCTTAAAGAGAACTGGCTTTGTTTTGTTCTTTCCTGGGTCCTTTTCATCCTTCTGCTGGCAAAATGTATACGTCAACCTCGGGTGAAAAATGATCTGGTTAGAAAATACTTGGGATTTCAATTAGGATATGAAATGGTGTAGTAATCAGAGATACATGGTTAACTTATATTGAAGGCCTAATTAATGCATTCAAATGTACAGTCAGAAGTTTTCTTCTGAGTGTGAATCTGTAAATTGTTCAAATACAAAGTACCTGTATGCAACAATGACACACATAATTGCATATAAATCTTTGCATCCCCTATTGCTGCCATGTTTTGCTCCCTGCGCCATTTAAGACTCAACTTTGTGAGTTCCAGTTCATCACCACTGAGTTCTCGGATTTGTCTTTGTCGGAGACATGGACAGTGGGATTAAGCACACCCTCAGCAAGTTTGCCAACAACACCAAGCTGTGTGGTGCGGTCGACACACTAGAGGGAAGGGATGTCATCCAGAGGGACTTGGACAGGCTGGAGAGGTGGGCTCATGCAAACCTCATGAAGTTCAACCAGGCCAAAAGACAAGGTCCTGCAAAAATACAGGTTGGGCGGAGAGTGGCTGGAGAGCAGTCCTGAGGAGAAGGACTTGGGAGTGCTCGTGGATGAGAAGCTCGACACGAGCCGGCAACGTGCACTGGCAGCCCAGAAAGCCAACCCCATTCTGGGCGGCATCAAGAGAAGTGTGGCCAGCAGGTCACAGGAGGTGATTCTACCCTTCTACTCAGATCTCGTGAGACCCCACCTGGAGCACTGTGTCCAGTTTTGGAGTCCTCAGCACAGGAAGGACATGGACCTGTTGGAACAGGTCCAGCGGAGGGCCACAAAGATGATGAGAGGGCTGGAGCACTTCTGCTGTGAAGACGGGCTGAGAGCTGGGGTTGTTCAGCCTGGAGAAGAGAAGGCTCCAGGGAGACCTCAGAGCAGCCTCCCAGAACCTGAAGGGAGCTACAGGAGAGCTGGGGAGGGACTCTTTGTCAGGGAGTGCAGTGACAGGACAAGGGGCAACGGTTTTAAATTGGAAGAGGGGAGATTTAGATGAGATACCAGAAAGAAATTCTTTGCTGTGAGGGTGGTGAGGCACTGGAACAGGTTGCCCAGAGAAGCTGTGGCTGCCCCATCCCTGGAGGGGTTCAAGGCCAGGCTGGATGGGGCTTGGAGCAACCTGGTGTGGTGGGAGGTGTCCCTGCCCAGGGCAGGGGGTTGGAACTGGATGGTCTTTAAGGTCCCTTCCAACTCTAACCATCCTATGATTCTATGATTTCCGACTTGGTTTTTGTACACGGTGTGTTACCTCCTTGTCTCATAGAAGGTGGCTTATCAGGATTTGCCTTGAGAAGACACTTGGGGTTTTGTGTGCTTAACTCCGTTACTCTATTTAGAGCGATGTGAAGTGTTTGTTTAGGAGATGCTTAAATCACCACACGCTCTGCCAGCCTATCTGAAGATGGTCTTGTCTATAGCCATCCTCCCTTGTATCTCCTCTACCTCTTCTTACCTGAGCGCTAGGGGGTTTCTCAAGTGTGTTGGCTGCAACCGGCCTTCCTTTGCTCGGCTCTTCAGTGGTGGATCGTCTTCAAAAAAATAAAAATAAATAAATAAGGAAAAATTTAGCAGGAGGAACTGTGCTGTCGCCAAACAGCTGAATGGGAGCGGTGCCAGCAGCAGCAGCTTGTGTTTCAATGCTCTATTATTGCTCATTAGCTGCAGGAGGAGAAGAGCTTGGGGGGAAGGTGCCTGGACAAAGGAGAAGAGAAAGGAGATGGAGGAAACGGAGACCGAGAGAGACATCCTGGAAGGAAGTTAAAATAAAAACAAAAAAATGAGTGTCACTGACACATCTGCAGCCGTGTGAGGCCTGAGCCTAAAAGAAGCGCTCTGTTTTAGGCTGTGAATAATTTGGCTGCAGTACACAACAGTTTCTAGGCCCCAATGCTTAGAGAACATTCACTCATATAAAAACATAAATACTGGAGTGGTAAAGGTACACACAGCAGTATAAATATTTTTGTGTCTGGAGAATTGGTTTTTGCAGAGTTCAGATGAACTAACTGCAAACTAATGAACAGCCAGTGGTTTGCTTGTGATCTAGCTTGTGCTAGGTAAATTTGGGGTTTTTAATTACTGTTGTGGCCGAGATTTGTTCTTCAGCAAATAACGAGCACAGAAAGGCTTAAGGTGTTAGTGCTATTCCATCTTTCAGAAGACATGTTTCACGTGTAAAATATTTTAGGATTTTTTTGGGTATAATTTCAAGTCGCATGTATATTGAAGATCTTTAATCTGTTTATTAATTCCTGGAATAAAAAGTTTGCTCCTGGGTTCATGAATATTTATAACTTGATAATGAAAATCGTATCACATTATCAAAAGGAAACCATTTACTTCCCGCTATTTGCTTATGATATAGAACGCATCGTGGTTCTGCTTTTTGCAACTGCACAGTATAATTTTGGGGGTAGTTGGGATAGAATTACAGCCTTAATAAGTAAGAATGTGAACTGGGGTCATCCTGGCACTCCAGTGGCCATGGGGTCAGGGAGAGGTCCCCAGTTGATGTCTTCTTTGCTTCAGTGCGAAGAAGGCTGCAGCTCAGGTCTCAGTTGACTATCTCATTTTTTGACAGGAAGGGAAGGGAGTATGAGCTCACCTGAAGACTCACTTTCTAGATCTATGATCTCTCTTGTCTAACATAAGATTGTCCAGAGACAAAAATAATTAAAAAAATAGCTCGTTTCAGTTCCACCGAACAAGAAGACGGTGAGATGCATTAATGGATGCTGCTTCAGCCTTGCCACTAAAATATTGACCATTCCTTTTGCTCACCAGGTTTGACTTGCTGTCATCTGTTACAAATGTATTGGTCGCCCATTGGAGAACTTGATTAACATAACAGAGCTATAATGAGCTGTCGTGTGCTATTTTTTTAAATTTAGAACTTTTATATACGGTTTGGTTTTGTTTGGACTTAGCTTGAACAAACGAATCTGCTCAATCACGGTAGTAAGTATCAAAACAGAACTGTGTATCGGCCGCTGAGCTATCCTTATTTCAAGCTGTTCTCTGCACAGGGCTGTGGATAAGACATCCTGGGTTTCCAGACCTTCTGCATGTTTTCCAAAATTCCTTTGGTTTTTAGTATCACAGGTCTGGTATCCATAAAGCTTAAACTTATGTTAATATAAAAATAAAGTAAGAAATTACTGGGAGTATTTTGTGTCTGGAAGACACTGCATTGAATAACCACCCTCTGGATTTTTTTTTTTATTTAATAATATTCATTAGAAGGCTCCTGCTGCACACTGATGAAACATTAAGAAAATTTAGAGAGATCCAAACTGATGCTTTAAGGATGTTGTAGCTGTAAGGAGGAATTCTTGGCATGAGGCTGCCGAGTCCAGTCAGCGAGAACCATTCTATAATAAGACCCAAAACCAAGTCCACAGTAATGACTCTGGTTCCTTTGGTTAGATATTTGGGTTTGAAGAGTTCAAATTTAATAGTGTGGTAGTCGACCACACTACTCTGGCAGTAACTGTGTTGTATGTAGATAGTCCTATCCTTAACATATAGTTGATTGTCCCCCTGATTGTCTTGAAAACCTCAAAACATTTTTGGCTATTTTTACGCTGTAACCATAAGAGATGTGTTTGGTTTCAAGTACAATACAGTCATAAAACTTAAATTATTAGCTAATGGGCTCTATGAAAAATAGGCAAAAAGTGCTACTAGCTCTTTTTTCTGAAAAAGGAAAATGTAATGAGCTCAGCAACTTCAGTATGTAACTTCATACCACCACCTCACCACCTTTTTGGTTTTTTTTAATTCCCTTTGCATATGCCAGCTTGGGATGCCTTACTAAAAGCTGAGATGGTGTGAATCTACAAACTGGTGATTGAAGCAGTTCTGCAAAGAGCAGAAACAAAACCGCCAGAGTGGGTAGGGCTGAATTAAGAGCTTACAAGCCTAGGCTAGTCTTGTGAAACTCAGCAAAACGTATATAAATGTTTCCCAAGTAAACTTTCTTGCACCTCTTTGAATGTTCAGTGTGTCCCCAGTCTACCTGGCATATTATAGTAGTTATAAAATAAAAAGTGTGAATATCAATGGCTGAAACTTGCTCTAAATTTGGGTAGGAATGGAGTCACTTAGGGAAAAATAAAGGCAGCGAGGTAAGCTTAACTTCAGTCTTCTTTTGATGTCCTGTGTGCGTTTACTGTTACCTTAAATGTGTTTAAACAGTCCACTTGTGAGCTAAAACTTTTTCACTTGCATGGTCACTTAAGCAGCACCTTGCCTTGGCATGTACATATGCATGGGTTTTACCAGATTACTGATGCCAGGAGAGAAGAATTTGCTTTCACACTGAAGGCTGAATGAGACATTCGGTACTGTTTGCTCAGTTAGAGTGTCTGTCCAGGGAAGAAATGGAAGTTTGAAATTAATGTTTTTGGACATTGATCAAGGTATGGGAATTCCTAGCAGTGCTTGTGAAACCACAGCCATAATACTTGTCCTGGCATTAACAGAAACATCAGCACGCATGCATGTAAAGCACAGGGCGGGGAAATAATGTGCCAAATTGGGCATTTAAGTGCCTAGAGAAGGGTTCTTCATTTACAATTCACAAATTCAGAAATCTGAGGCTGAGATGTTTTCTTTTTCTGTGAATTGAAACCAGTCTGCACTGATAGTATTTGGGCTTGTAATACCATATACCAGTGAAGAAAGAGATGCAGTTGGGAGCGTGGGGAAAAACCTTTCCGTATCCCAGATCCCCATCACTTGCAGGGTGATGAATGTTGAATCATCATTTTAGTAACGATGTGCCACTTTTAAGGCCTTGGTTATTGTCCCTAACAAAGCTTCTCTGATGTAAGTACCTCCAAGTAAGGTAAAAATGTTTCTCTTTATTTTTTTTCCTTTTGACTTTTTGTCTCACAGTATGCCTTTTCCATTTTTATTCTGCAGTTTGCCATGTGGGTGGATGCTGTTATATTTGTCTTCAGCTTGGAAGATGAGATTAGCTTCCAGACTGTTTACCACTACTACAGCCGTATGGCTAACTATCGTAACACTAGTGAAATTCCAATGGTACTAGTGGGAACCCAGGGTAAGTGCAGTCTTGATTTACAAATCTTATTTCTGTGATGGTATAGGCTGGTTCCAAGCCTCCTCTCTTGCATCAGCACTGCCGCTCATTGGGACGATGAGAGCTGGCGGATAAACCGGCAGTCAATCAGCGGGGTGGTGGTCTCCCATCTGGACATCCTTGGCTGGCCAGTGTGTTGCAAGGAATGGTTTGAGATGGGAGACAAATGTCCATGCGGTCCACTTGGAACAGGGAGTATAGGACTTCAGTAATGATGATTTAGAAGAATATTTTTTTAAAAAAACCAAACAATTTTAGTGCTTGCCAGTCATGGTGGTTTTCATCATCAGCGGGGAAATGCTGGTGTTGAATTTGGGAGGTGAATCACTTTTGTAACAAAGTTCTGAAGTGAGACTGGTCTCCTTTAGCTTGCTGGAAGTGATCACTACCTTGGCATTCCAAGGAGGTGGATCAGGGTTCCAAAACCTTCAACACTCTGTGAAGAAACAGAACTAACTGTGCCCTTGCACAATCTGTCAGGTGTAACGTTCTTCAAACCAAAAGGAAATGCAGCTTTTAAAAGCCTCCTGCAACAACCCCCCCCCCCCCCCCAATTCTGTTTTTCCAAAACCCCTTCTGGAGCAGCAGCTAGCTGCAGTTGGGAATGGGGAAATGTGGGAAGGGAAAGGTACCAGCAATATTTCAGTTTCTTTTGCATCTGAGCTGTCTTTTGGATATTCCCTGCCTTGTTTTGCCAGTGCCTCACGTGAATCTTTCACCAGTTTCCCACACTCCAGTGGTTTTGCTGCAGGGAGTAGACACACAAGAGTTGAGGCTGCTTTGCGTGTTCCTACTGTGATAATTCTTAACAAAAATGAGGAGTTCCTGTGTAGGTGCTGGACTTCGGACTTCTTACTTTAGAGAGCTGCTGTTTTGGAAGATATTTTTGTACAGATATTTTTGTGAGTGCCTTCACACTGAAGTATTGCACTCCATATATCATCAGGTATAGAGGGGCAGCACAAGCCTCAAGAGCTGCTCTTGTACGTTTTATTTTGGCCATATTCCTTTTTAGTGTATTCACCTCTGATATTGGTGATGTTGAACCTCTTCACTGCTTTCTCAATTTAATCTTTTCTCAGTCTTGTGTTTGGAGGGCAGTTTGCTTTCCCCTGCCTGCCTGCAGGGCTGTCACACCAGCGCTGCCACGTGAAGGCAGGGGAAGCGTGGGCAGCACCCAGGGAGAAATTGCATCTGGGATTTAGGCGGAAACAGATGATGAAAAGTGAAAAGGGAAGTAGGTACACAAAAAGTCCTAGGGTAGCAGAAACTACAGCCAAAAAGCAGAAAAGAAACTACTTTGAAGGGCCACGCTGTCAGCTTAAAACTGGAGCTGAAAAAGAAGCGTCTCGAGATGAAGCTTAACGCTTCTGTGAGGTGCTTCCCTTTCCGCACTTCTGGCACTTCGGGGTATGCTTCTCCATCTCATTCTAGTTTTTACTAGAGAGGAATTTGTTTTTCAAAGTTCATTTTCTGTTGCAGCACTGATGCAAAGGGGATTTATTTAAATATGGCTAAAGATGGAATCGCTACTAATTCTGGGATTAAGCATCAGAGCAAAGTAAAGCTATATACCATTCTGTATGATTCTATATGGCTAGCTACACTGACTGTCAAACGCTGCAATGAACTGAAATATATGAAATAAATAAATAAATACACCTGTTAAAATCATATTTGAAATATAGCTGCTTGACATCCAGCTTGTTGCTTTTCACTGCACCAAATTTGCTTCAGAAGCCAAACTTTTTGAAGGCATGGTGTTGCTTATCAATTGGTTTCTGGTTAAATGTTTTCAGCGCCCTCTGCTGACATAAAAAAAGAATAAAATAAAATCTGCTGTTAACTCTCCAAATAACTGCTCTGGTGTTATTAATTAGGTCTTGTGAGAAGTTAGCCACAACATCAGTTGGGTTGTGGTCACGTCGCACCCGGAACTGAGCCTCCAGTACAGCATTGCAGTAGTCACTGATTTCATGCTCACGTTCAAGTGAGGCTGCTTTTCCGAAAGACGAAGGTAGTTTTGCTACCACAGAAAGTAGCAGATTTTAAGGAAAACTTTCTGAGCGTGTCGAGACGCTAAAATCGGTACTTTTTATGCTGGGGAGGTGACAGCTTCAGGTTGTACTGCTGTCTCCCCTTAGAACTTTTTCTGCCGCAGCTAATGATTACTGTCATACTCCTTGGGGGGGTAAAAAGTTCCTTTTTAAGATTTGTTCATAGTATAATAACTTATAAATAGTCAAACTATGTAACCTCTAACTGTAAACCTTCTTCACTATGATGGAATAACCATGAAGAAATTTCTTCATTGGTTAGCATAATTTATATTTTTTTCCCCTGATGTAAAGTCTTTTGCAGCTCCTATGGATAGACTCTAGAAATTGGAGTTGAGAAGCATGCAGAGAGGTACAAAGCATCGTTATTTGTTAAGAAAAATACCATTTTTGTTGGCTTTTGCACTGTGCTCACACACATTAGAGAACATCCTTGGAATGTTTTTGGCACTTTAAGTTCAAAATCTTCTTTCACATGGAAGAAATTCCTTTATACTCTCTAAGATATTACCAAGCTTATGAGAGTGTTTGGGGCTGACCTGCTGGAGAGCAGCTCTGAGGAGAAAGACCTGGGAGTCCTGGTGGACAAGAGGATGGCCATGAGCCAGCAATGTGCCCTTGTGGCCAAGAAGGCCAATGGCATCCTGGGGGGCATCAGGAAGAGTGTGACCAGCAGGTGGAGGGAGGTCATCCTGCCCCTCTGCTCTGCCCTGGGGAGGCCCCAGCTGGAGCACTGGGTCCAGTTCTGGGCTCCCCAGTTCAAGAAGGACAGGCAACTGCTGGAGAGGGTCCAGCAGAGGGCTTCAGAGATGATGAGGGGCCTGGAGCATCTACCTTACAAGGGGAGGCTGAGGGACTTGGGTCTTTTTAGTCTGGAGAAGAGAAGGCTGAGGGGGGATCTGATCAATGCTGATAAATACTTCAAGGGAGGGTGTCAAGAGGACAGGGCCGGTCTTTTTTCAGTGGTGCCCAGGGACAGGACAAGAGGAAATGGCCACAAACTTGAATAGAAGAAGTTCCACCTCAACATGAGGAGGACCTTCTTTGCTGTGAGGGTGGCAGAGCCCTGGAAGAGGCTGCCCAGGGAGGTGGTGGAGTCTCCTTCTCTGGAGACATTCAAACCCCACCTGGACACGTTCCTGTGCAACCTGCTCTGGGTAGCCCTGCCTTGGCAGGGGATTGGATTAGATGATCTCCAGAGGTCCTTTCCAACCCCATGGGATTCTGTGAATGTCTCATGGGTGCATTTAAATCAGGCTTTGAGACGGTCATTTCTGATGAGTTTCTTGGATTCAGTCTTGGCTGTGACTTCGCAAGGTCAGCAGGTACAACCTGTGAAATACGTGAAGAAATCTCCATTTTACATTAAACCGGCAGGTGTTTGCCTGGACCCGAGGCACAGCGTGTGCTGCAGGGTCAGGGGCAGGGTTTAGCAGAGAGCTTTGCTGGAATTCCAGCCCAGCCTGGCTGGCACACTGGTGGCTGGCTGTGCCTGGGCGAAACGCTGAGAGAATGGGTCTAGAAAAGGAGAGGGACCCAAAAAAGCACTCATGAGGAACTGGGGAAAGAGCTGGGCTCTAGATTTTTTTAGCTACAGGATAATTGCAGCCCTGTACAACTTCCTGATTTCTTATCTTTACTCTCACCCCCCGGTCTTAGCGTTGGCAAGGTGGTTTGTGTTGGGGTGGGTTTTTTTTTCGGTTGTTTACTTGTTTTTTAAGAGAAGCATCATGTAAATTTAACACTTTCCCTGAGTGTTACAGTAATACCTGTTACCTTTTCTCCCCCCATCCCATTTCTCTACTGAAAACGTTCTTGTACTTACAAACGTGTTCATATTCTACAGGTGAAGATTGCTTGTAAGCCGCTGCTGATGCTTAGAGGAGGTCTATAAATCATTTGCCATGTTTATAATCATCAGCCATTTGTTTTTATAAGTATTTTTTACATCAGAGCTCATGTTCTTTCACGTGATTGTTTGCATTTTGCAGTTAGGGGCTTCGATATAATTTTAAGGCAACCAAAAAGCATCTTAGTTTTCTTCCTGTTTTTTCGAGTCAGTCAGTGTGCTGGTATTCAGCAATAAAGTGTAAAATTGCAGTGACGTGCACCACTCTCATTTTCCAAAAATTCTGAGTCTCATGGTTTGTGCTTAGATTCCCTGGGACGGTACTGGTGTTGTTTTCAAATTATACTTAATTTTTTTTATTTTTTTTTTTCCCTGCCATTGCTGTAGATGCTATAAGTTCCAGTAATCCACGTGTCATAGATGATGCCAGAGCGAGGAAGTTATCAAATGATCTCAAGAGATGCACTTACTACGAAACTTGTGCTACTTATGGACTCAACGTGGAAAGAGTCTTCCAAGACGGTAAAGATTTACTTTCTTCATCCAGCATGTCACACAGTACCATAGCTGGTTTTCTAAATATTGACAAAATGTCTCACAGCTCAGGTACTTGCCTGTTTTGCAAATATTCATTAATGTTTAATTAAAGGCAATGCTTGATTTTAGGGATTTATTTTGTAATACCGGCTTAAGTGAATTAGAGGGCTCATTAGGCTGAATGGCATGTGCATGGTGGTGTGTTCCTTACCAGCACCTTTAGTCTAAAGTATCTTAAGCTTCTTGATTTAGTCATCATTTATTTTTCAGTTTTATTTGGTGCTTGCTTTTAGCAAAATTTTCTTTATTTTGATTTAGTGCTTGTGGAGGTGCAGAGAAGCTATTTGTGCAAAGTAGTTGAAAATTGTTTTCCACACTTGAGAAATTCAGAATAAATGGAGAAAATAGATAGGAATAGAATAATCATGAGAAGTCACGCATGGCATTCATGGAGTGCTGGAAGCTGGCAGTCTTGTGTCTAGGTTTAGAAGGAAAGTTGGCTGCTTAAGGGTGATTTAAAACACCATTAGGAGTAATGTTCTAGTTTTCCTTGTAGGAGTCATTTGGGATAATCATGTATCATCTCAAAAAAAGGAATATCAAAAGTGCTTTCGGACCATCTGTTAAATATTTTGGATCAGTTACCCTTTGGAAGAACTTTTGTGCCGGGAGAAGCCGTGATAACTTTGTCTTTGCTGCATGAGATGGGCTTCGTGCACCCTCTAGTGGAAATTCAGCCAGGTGTCCTGGGGCTTTGCTGTCCTCTCTCCTTATCATGGTTGTCTAGAGGCTGAACGGGTCTGATCTTCGTTGCGGCAGTTCTTCTGCACGTACAAACCTTGTTAATTATGCTGAAATACTTCTTGGGGCTCCTTACTTCTAGGGTTCCTCTGTTGCCAGCTTTTCATTTTTCACAGCAAAGACCTGTGCCATCAGTGGTAACGTGAGACACTGTCACTTCAGATTTGAAAAAGAAATCTAAAATTTAAAAAAGAAAAGCAAAACATTCATATTTTTAAATGGAAAATACCGACACGCACTGTGCTAGGTGTAATCCCAATCCTACCATCCTGTTGGTAGGATTTTGGAGAAAAGCATTTGAAGCTGCGTCTTTGTGCTTTGCTCACTCTTTCCGCTTGAACGAGTTGCAGAAATTACTGTTTTCGCTGTCTGGATTTTCTATTTTGAATACGAGTTTCAATGAACCACTAGTGTTTCTTGTTAATAGATTTCTTTTTGAATGCTAGCTATAATTAGATTTTATAATGATATATTCCAAGTCGTGGTGGTTGTGGATCTTTGTACAGTCTACTTCTCTTCCCCCCGCCCCCAACACACAACCACACCTCTCGGGGACCTTTTGAGAGAGAAGTCTCTTGGCACAGAGCTAAGTGTGATAAACTTATTTGTGTCTCTGCTAAATTTCAGCAGTAAGTAGAAAGGATTGAAAAAGATCGTGTGTTTGAGAAATATCAAGGTTTTGTTTTACCTACATGGCAGTTAACCAACTGCTTATCGTTTGCCAATAGGATTAGGAATGCTTCTGTATAAATGTGTTACGGTTGCCAGACATGTCTGGGACTTAATCCAATTCCTGATCATTTTTGCTGTTTATTTCAGCAGGAAATAAAGCGACTTCTTAACCCCATTATGCGAGGGGATGTGAATGAACGGTGCAAGTTTGTTAATAGGGAGCGCTTGACTAAATGAGGCTTGATTTCTGCAACTCCGGGATGTTCAGGTTGAATGTAGGCTTAATGATGTTTTTAGTGGGGGCTCCTATAGTCTATATGCAGACCTTTGAAAGGCAAAGGGGGGAAGAAAAGTTTTAAAGAAAAATTCCAAATTGTCCTTGCTTTAGAAAAAGGTTGTGAAATGTCACTGTAACGTGTAGGTGGAACCTTTGGGAGGGTTGTCACTTGGCACCAGCCAGCACTGTAGGTGCTGGCTATATCAATCACCATTGCTTTAATGACCATTAACAGCGTGAAAGCCTCTGACTAATGACAATTACTTTACTTTTTCGGCAAAAAAAATAGGTTACTACTTCGGTGAAATTGTATTCAATAGGAAATAAAAGCTAGTGTGATGAAATGTATGCAGGTTTTACACACGCTGCAATTTTGTTCCAAATTGTGTGTTGATAGGCATAGAATTTAAAATGTACATAACCACACCTGATGTTCTGCAATACAACCTTTTGAGGGACAACCTCTTAGGTGCCCCTCAATGAACTTTTGAGCCCTGTTTGCTCAGAAGCAAGCAGCAAACAGCATGGGTTAATAACTTCTCTTTGAGTTCAGATTCTCTCCAGAATAAATGAAGTTACTTATCCAACACCTAGTCTGACTTGAAAAAAACACGTCTTGATGTAAATATTGTTAATGGACAAGGAAAAGAAGGGATGAGGGGCAGGAGGAACAGTCTGACATCTTCACATAGTGTGGTCTTAAGTATCTCTTACCGTTTTGAGGAAACCTTGAGTCCTTGCCAGCAGCCTTCATAAATAAACTGCTTTTTTCAGCAAACTTGAAAGGGGTACAGGCCAATTATTGCATTTCATTAATAGTTGAATGGATAAGATCGTTTTTTTTATTGTGTGTAGCTGAGGAATAATAGTTGTTGACAGGTTAGTAGCTGTATGCAAGACACGGAGCTACTACGCCTATTAAGACTACTTTCTCTGTATTGAAATTGTTTTTAGAATCAAAGAATTGTCCAGGTTGGAAGGGACCTTTAAGATCATCCTACCTAACCTAAATCCTACCAACCATCAACCTAACTCTGATAAAAAACCATCACTAAGCCATGTCTCTAAGCTGTCTCTTCTAATACTGTCCCTGGAGGTATTAAACTTTGCTGCCAGCTGGATGGGTATTTCCTCTTGGGATTTAGGTATAGGATTTAATAGCTATTTGTGCTATTCCAGGGTAGGTGATGCTTGGTGTTTAGATGCTGCAGGTGTTTGCTTTGGTGGGTCTCTGAGGCTATTTCAGTGTGGTGACCAAGGTCTCACAGCTTTTGCTGGCTTGTAACTTTGAACGCTTCACTTCTTTTAAATTTTTAGAATAATGTTGATGGCTATGGGTTGTTTATTGTAGGCTTTTGTTGTTGTTGTTTAAATGTGGATATTGCAGCAGATGCAATAGGTGAGATTGGGTTTGGTTTAGTTATGTTAACTTCAGTGCTCTCATCTTGCACACTTTTTTTAGTCAAGTCAAACACTATGCAATGGCTTGCATCAGCTGGGATTTACATGCATAATTTCTGGTCCAAATGCTGCACCCTGTTCTTCCTCTTCCCTTTCTGTTTTTCAGGAACTTTGAATTGCCAGTGATTTGGTAAAACTGAAACTGTTCTGTAAACTTCCATTGTCCTGTTACCTGTCCCTGTTACCAGTTCAAGTTACGGTAGACTTGTCTTTAACACACCAGTTACTAGTTTGGTTACAAAGGGTGCTCTTTTACAAGCTTTTTCTAAAATCTACTTTCTTGTTTCTGTTTTCTGCCTTGATGTGATGTAGACCTACCTTTCTGGGGAAGAAATTGAAAATGATGTTGAAGGGTCTTTTACTCAATTGCACACGCGTTAGAAATTAAATTTCTAATTTTTCCCCTGCAAGCATCCACTGAACTCTGTGAGTGGCTGCTTATTGTAACTCATTTCCTATTTTCCCCACAGTTGAGTGGTAGAATAATTTAACTTGAATGATTATGATGATGAAAACGCTGCTTTCTTTAGTTAAATCCAAATACGTTGTTTACAGTGCTTGATTACAGTTGATAAGCTCCCTATTGATTGTAACAGTATAGAAACATAGAGTCATTTCAGTTTGGAAATGATGGCTCTAAGATCATTGACTCTGTAGGTTCATATTTTGTAATACAAACTGCTTGACAATAATATTTCACTTTCACGCGCAGAAACTTTTTGTGAAGGCTGGTGTGTAGTTAATGTACACCTATGTGTTTTTTGATAACTGGTTTTTAATGCTTGAAGAAACTGAAAACTAATTTGTAAACAGTCGTTGTCAGGATGGTTATTCTTAGTTTTCTGATGACCCTAATAATAATTTACAAATTAAAGTGCCTAATTTGTAGTATGATAGAGCCTGTAATTTCCCGAGTGTGATAAGGATTCAGGCATCCTGTGAGGTGATGGTCAGCTCTTTTGTGTTAAATTTTGTACTCTAAAGTGACGCAGGATTTTGAACATTTTTAGAGGGCTGTTTGTAACTTTCAGCATTTTCCCGCTTGGGTCTAATCTCTGCGGCTTTAGAGTCAGAGCTGCACGAGCAGGCTCTGAATGTCAGGCTGAAATAAAAAAGAAAACTTCCAGGTTCCAGGGAATTAGCTTAATAACGTGCCCAATGATGGAGGGGGATCCCGCTTATCAGAATGGATTTTATCAATGACATTGGCAATGATTATTTTAATATTTCTTGTCAGCACAGTATTGTAATGACTGTGTACTGCCCCAGGATGCCTTCTTAATGATTTTAGCCTTATTGAATTAGCTTGATGTACCATTAATGCATAAGAATGACTTTTATTTTTGTTCATGATGTATTCATAATTACATGTCTTTCCCTGCTTTACGTTCAGATTTTCTTTGACCCATTTAACTGTCTGCTGTGCAATTTTCTGACATCGCAGAGGAGAAGCAAATGTTCAAATATTTAGAGGATAAAATTTTACCATCAATATAGCTTGCATCACTGGGTGTGAAACAAAAGGGTTTGAATGTAATTTCCATTCAGAGCTGAGCCTGTTAGTGTAGCTTAGTGGTCCACTTCGACCGCTAGCAGGTCTACAACCAAAGTAGAAGATATTTACGTCTTTCAACATAAACTTTCAGCATGGAGACATCCTTTCTGTTGCTGTGGTTACTTCTCTAACTCTGTATGTGTGAGGCAAAACAATAGGGCCTGGAGAATAAATCTTACGAAGAGCGATTGAGGGAGCTGGGACTGTTTAGTGTGAGGAAGAGAAGGCTGAGGGGAGACCTCATCACTCTCTGCAACTCCTTGAAAGGCCATTGTAGAGAGGTTGGTGCTGGTCTCTTCACACAGGTAATTAGTGATAGAAGAGAGGGAATGGATTCAAGGTGCAACAGGGTAGGTTTAGACTGGACATTAGGAAACAATTCTTCACAGAAAGAGTGGTCAGAGACTGGAATAGGCTGCCCAGGGAGGTGGTTGAGTCCCCATCCCTGAATGTGTCGAAGAGTGGTTTAGATGTGGTGTTGGGGGATATGGTGTAGGGGAGAACTTTGTCAAGTGGGGTTGATGGTTGGACTCGATGATCCCAAGGGTCTTTTCCAGCCTGAATGATTCTGTGATGGAAACCTACTGGTCAGTCATGTGGGTATTACAACTTCAAAATTTCTAATTTTCAACCTGAAGGGCTTGCAGCCGGACCCGCTTGTGTAGTTGGTAGGAATATACAGAGCTGTATTTCTTTTACATCTGTGTGTATAGACACACGTATGTGTTGGTGTCTGTGTGTCTATACATACATGTGTCAATATATGTTCCGATGAGCCCTGTTTGGAAGTGATCTCTGCAATATCAAGGTTTAGAGCCCTCCTGTCTAGGTGCTATTGGACAAACCACAGCCTCTGAAGGTGCACTTCGTGGAAGATTTTTGATGCAGCTAACTTGTCTCAGATGGCAGCGACAATGCCGTCCATGCTATGTCCCTCTCAAGAAAAACGCATTGGTTAGGGTTGGGGTTTATTTGCTGTTCAGGTTTGGTTTTTAGTACTTTGGCATGTGCCCTAAACAAGGTAGAAGGCAAAAGCTCAAATACCCCATTCTGTTGTGCAAGTGCCATAGTATATGTATCTGTTATGTGAATCACCAAACACAGATCTGGGAGATTTTACCTCGTATGGATGGCTGTAACACACAAATTTTGAAATAAAAATGCCCAGAGCAGCAATAAACCTGTGAATATTGAGGCAGGAGATGGCAGAGGCCATTGCTTGCCTCACAATTTGGACCTTCAGCTCTGGTGTTGTGCTGTTCCTTGTGGATGTTTTATTGGCAAATTAAACTAATCTTTTATTATTGCTGTGTCTGTTGTGCGTAAACATTTACCAGAAATATTTTGTTTCCGAATCCTGTTTTTAATGTTGTGCTGGACAACTCCATCTAAAAGGGGGACCTTGAAGTACAAATTCTTTATTAAAGGATAGAAGATGACAAATTAATCCTTGTACAGGCGGATAGTGGGGAGAGGCTGTCACTTGCTATCAGTATTATCAAGTCAGCTTTTATAGATGTTTTTTTCATTAGGAAATGTTAATCAGTCTAATGGGAAGTAAATAAAGTCTCGGTCCTATTCTGCTGAGGGCTATTTTAGGAAGGGGCGATATTCCCTCTCGCACTAGATATGGCCCGAAGGCGGTTCATGTTTGGGAGTGGGAGGCTGGGGCAGTGGGGAGACCCCCAAAGTGGGGTGCAGGGCTGGGGAGCAGGTCCTCTGCAATTCCTCCTGGAATTCCTAGGATTTCAGAAGGGCGCAGCAGTGACCTGTGCCATTTGCAGCGAGGTGCTGCTCTGATTGCTCATCACTTCATCCAGTCCATCTTGGGGAAGCTTCGACATGCTTCTTTGTGCTGCAGCGATCCTGGGAAACAAATCTTTTGGGTTGTTAGGTCTAGATATTTGTATTTTCCTTATTTATTTTTTTTTTTTTTAAGTAGGAGCAATAAAAGGGATGTAATTTTTGTCCTTAGTACTATGGCTTAGCCTGGGGCAACAAACTGCCAAAGGCTGGTGCCAGTGAGCCCAGGTGGCATCCCAGTTGAGAACTTGGGGACAACGAGCTTGGTAATTCGTTAGTGCCTTTCGTTAGGGGCAGTATTTCTACACCTGGTTATTGCTCTTAAATTGGACCATCAGTGACATTTAAGATGTTAGTGTTCAGCAGAGGTTTCCCAAATTTCAATTTTTCTTCATTGCATGCGGGAGACGTTGGGTTTTTTCTTTTTAGATCCCTTGTGTACTTCCCAATTTAATAAAATAAATAATAATAATAATAAAAAAAATTAAAAAGCAACCAGAACAAGCCATATCCTTTGGTGGCAGCAGGACTTTAGCTCCAAAATACACTGGAACAGCCCTTCCCAAGACCTTTGGCTTGCTGGAGGATGTGCCTCTCTGCTTTGCTGTCCACCTCCCCCAGGAACATGCCGTAGCCAAGCACAGAAGGGATAGTTCTCTACTCGGGTAAATTCTTTACTTCAATACCTCCACGTGGTATTCTTTCTTTTCCTTTTTTGTATTGCTTGAGGAAAACACAGCAAACTTTAAATAGGCGTTAATACGTTTTATAGAGAGTCTTCAGAGAATTTTCTTCTGAGCTTTGTGTAACTGAATCAGAAAATTCAAAGTATTTAGTAATGAAAGTCGGTAGGAAAAAAAATACACAAATCTGATGCGGCTTGTCTTGCAAAGTCTGTTTCTGCATATATTTTATTCTAAACTTGATATTATTTTAGTGTGAAACTTTGCCCTTACTCTTACCTGCACATAACTCATATGCACTATTAATAAATAAGATGATTTAGTTTGTGCACTTCTGGAAATGTGAATTTAACTTCTTTGGTGGTTTTGTAGTGGCTCCTTTTATGTCTCTGCAGAATTTCTCCCTGGACCTGCTGATTTCCATTTAATCTTTCAGACCCATACCCTTAGATGGTGTGTTCTCCACCAGTTCTGATACCATACATCAGACTTCACACTGTTATGGGAGGGTCCCACGTTAGTCGGTAAGAGGAAATTATTACAGAATCACAGAATCCCATGGGGTTGGAAGGAACCTCTGGAGATCATCTAGTCCAACCCCCTGCCAAAGCAGGGCCACCCAGAGCAGGTCCCACAGGAACGTGTCCAGGTAGGGTTTGAATGTCTCCAGAGAAGGAGACTCCACCACCTCCCTGGGCAGCCTCTTCCAGGGCTCTGCCACCCTCACAGCAAAGAAGGTCCTCCTCATGTTGAGGTGGAACTTCTTCCGTTCAAGTTTGTGCCCATTTCCTCTTGTCCTGTCCCTGGGCACCACTGAAACAAGACCGGCCCTGTCCTCTTGATACCCTCCCTTGAAGTATTTATCAGCATTGATCAGATCCCCCCTCAGCCTTCTCCTCTCCAGACTAAAGAGACCCAAGTCCCTCAGCCTCTCCTCGTAAGGGAGATGCTCCAGGCCCCTCATCATCTCTGTAGCCCTCTACTGTACCCTCTGAAGTAAATATCAGATAGGTATATCCCTTAATGTAAACTTGAAGGAAAACCCTGGGGCAGGAAGCATTATGGTTGTTTGATGGTCAATTGCTTATTATTGGCGATAGACCTGAGGGCGAGAGGCTGCAGCGGTGCCTTTTAGAGGATCATGTAAACTCTGTTTCAGAGACATAAAATGTGAGCTCGTTTGTGAAGTGTCTTGCAAGCAATTAGGAATTGTTTGCCTTTGCCCTTACCACTGAAAACTGAAGTGAAAACACATTCTGGAAAAGGCAGAAAGTTTGAACATCCCTTATTTTTTTAAAAACCTCTGCCTTTTTTGCAGCTAGTGTTGTAAACTCGGAGATTTTGTTCCTGGATATGTTCTGCCTCACTTGGCTATGCATTCAGTACCATGAATAAAAGGTGATTTTTGTTGTTGTCCCACTATACACACTAATGTTTCCTCCCTCAAATATTAAAAATTACTATTGAACATGTGTGTGTCAGTAATGTCTGTATTGTAGCCATAAATTACATTTTAGCTCCATGTGCTGGTGTGGATATAGGCACTAATCTGAAGGAATGTGATGGTTCTTTCTCCATACAGGGAGGTTGTGTTCAGGTTTGTAAATCTATCTGAAAAGATGACACTATCTTATCTCATTTTTTTTTCTTAAGCATTGAGTATTATTTCCAATCTATAGCAATCAAGTACTGATTTTTTTAAAAATGCAGGGTATTGTAGATATAAGCCCCTCTGAATAAATGGCATTTTTAAATATCATGCTTTCAATTTTTTTGTGCTTCAGTTTTAATTTCTAATCTCTTCCTGCTTTGTCATTTTACGGCTGGTGTTACGCGTTTGTGTTGCTTTTGGGTTTTGTACCTTGGGAAAATAATGCTGCTGCTAAATTGTCTTGCATCTTGCAGAGTCTTATTCTCAATAAAGGAAAAAAAGAAGAAAAAAAAAAAAACCCCAAAACAGAATAGAAATAAGTCAGCTGTCCTGTCAGCTTAGCAGAGGTTGAATTCTGGAAAAAACATCCCCTTTGCTATATTTTGTCACGCCGCGTTTCCTGGTGGAGCTAGTGACAGAAGCTGAAAAGAGCAGTGGCAATTTCTTCGATTCTTTTTGAGCCAAGTGACCTGAAGAGCAAACGGATTGCATAGCCAGTAATGCCGTCACACCGCGGCTGCTGGCAGGGCTCGATCGCTGGGGATGTATCCAAGTGGGAGGATTTAAAAAAAAAAAAAAAAAAAAAATTAAAAGAAATTAAGTAGTGCTCGGTAATGTCTGTTAGGGAGATGATTCCTCAGCCCTGCTTTTCGCAGTTGCTAATGATGCTGTAATGGAGGGTGGCAGAGCTGAGCACAAGGTTAAATAAGGCCCAAAAAGGGCTTCAGCAAAGTGTGAGCTTCTTAAAGTGCCAGTTCACATTTTCTTTGTTACAGCAAAAATCTTTTTCTTACTTGCATCTGGTCTAAGAGGCCCATCTAAACCGTGGCTTCTTTGCTGCAGTGAGTGGCATAGCCTGCCTTGCTGGCAGGTCTTCCATGCTCTTCCTGCTGCTGTGCTCATTATTACAGCGTGGTTGCTTAATCTCATTTTTTTTTCCCTTATTTTTTATTTTTTATTGCCAAATCTTAAAAAGTGTTAACACTTCAACTGCTGCCTTACAGCATGTGTTCCGTAGAGCTTGTCCAACAAGCTCTCAAATACAGAGGACAGCACAAAACGTCGAAAGCTTGATTTCTTTAATTATCCCTATTACGTTCTCCCTTGGTCATTGGCTTTACCTGCCTTTTGTGGATTTAACTTAAAAAATTTCTGGCACAAAATGACTTTGCTGGCTTAGCATTGTTGAATGAAAAATAAGAGCTAACATGCAAGGTGTCTTCTCTTCAGACAGACACAAGGGAAAATTCCCCCTGCTATAAAACTGTGAGAATAACACCAGCCTGGCTCAGAGCTTCACCAGGGGGTTTTCGGGACACCTGGAAACAAAACTCTGTGCTGGGGGGTTAGAGCAAAGGCAGGAGGCAAAAATGAGCCTGGGGAGCCTTGTGAGAAAATTTGACTTCACTTTGGGGAGAGCCCTGGCACGCACCGATGGGTTGGTGCCTGGTGCCATGGTATCTCTTGCCATCCCTTGAGAGTCCAAAGAGTAATTGTTGCTCTTATATATTTGTTATTTCTGGCATACAGCCTACTGAAGCTCTTTCATCTGAGTTGTCAAACGAAAAACTCTCTCAAAATGCTGATTTTTNAGTTTGCATCCTGTAATCTCTTAATGTGATTTTCATCAACTTTAAAGGCGTAGTGAATTTTGCCTGTAGGCTACTCAAGCTGTAGAGAAGATGGGATTGCCCTGCATGTTGGCCAGTCTTAAACAGTGAGTTGCTTAACAGGTAACTTTATTTACTGGCAGTCCTAAAGTCTTCTGGTGGATGGTCAGGCCCGCTAAGTTGGGTTATTTTGAGGTGCTTGTCAAGGGCTATACACCTGACCTGGATGCAGTGTGGGGCTAGGGAAAGCTCTTGGCATCTGGGCATCCCAACTTGGATAATTGGTAACTAATGTGAAGTAGCCCAGCTGTGTGCTTTGGCTCTGTTTGCTGTTGTTTGGTTTTCTTAGATTGGTGGGTTTGGGGTTTTTTTGGCTGTTTATTGATAACCCTTGAATAAAAGTTTCCTTTTTTAGAATTTCTTTTGTGCCTTACACATACATGCACATACATACAAGCCTTAATTTCCAGCAGAGCTTCTTCTGAGGAAGACAGTCACAGAATCATAGAATCCCATGGGGTGGGAAGGGACCTCTGGAGATCATCTAGTCCAACCCCCCGCCAAAGCAGGGCCACCCACAGCAGGTCCCACAGGAACGTGTCCAGGTGGGGTTTGAATGTGTCCAGAGAAGGAGACTCCACCACCTCCCTGGGCAGCCTCTGCCAGGGCTCTGCCACCCTCACAGCAAAGAAGTTCCTCTTCATGTTGAGGTGGAACTTCTTACGTTCAAGTTTGTGCCCGTTCCCTCTTGTTCTGTCCCTGCGACCACTGAAAAAAGACCAGCCCCATCCTCTTGACACCCTCCCTTTAAGTGTCTTAATTTCTAAGCATTGATCAGATCCCCCCTCAGTCATCTTTGTCCTTACAATGGTGGGGTGACATCCAGCCGTACCTGGATCTCCCTTGACTGAGAAGAAGTCCTAGCTATGACTTCTAAAATCCATGATAAAGGACATAGACTAAAAAACTAGTAGTTCTTTTAATAAATGCATGAATGTATATTCCTTAGGTTTCATTATAATAGACCCCAAGATTTCCAGGGACACAAGATACTGCTGTGTTGGGTACCCTCTGGAGTGTCTCACCGCGTGTGTGCCTTTTGTAAAGGCCGAAGATGGTTTTCAGAGTCACAAAACCAATTTTAACTTTAGAGCTTTAAGAAAAACAAACCTTTGCTGATCTGCACTTAATGAAAGAACATTACTGGCAGATGCTGAGGGAAATATCTTTTCCATAGAAGATTGGATTTTGTGCTAAACCTTGTTAATATTAATAAAGACAGGTCATTACTGATTTCGAGTCATATATGCAAGCTCCAAGAGGTGCAGTGTATTAGTGGTGCTTCTGTTGGCAATACTTTTTTATAAAAAAAAAATAAATGTGAGGAGTAAATCAGCTTGAGTTTAGCATACATACAATTGACTTGCGCTCATCATTTATGTATTTTCTGATGGCTGATACAGTTGCTTGTGTCTTAGGCATCATAATTTACAGTCTCACGGAAAGGTCTGCTTAGATTTAAGCTGTGCAATAGTGTAACTAATGAGAAATATCAGAAATTTATAGCACTTGATGATTGATTGGATAAGTACCTAGACAGTAATTGAAATCTGGAGACTCCCAGCTGTCTTTCAGTTAAAAAAATAAAATTTTATTGGAGAAGCAAAGCTATTGCTTCATAGTATTTTGCAAGTACTTTTCATGTTTACGGAAAACATGGTTAGTTGGCAAGACGGAGGCTGCTAGATTTTTTTGGCATTTTGCTAGTGCTTAGGTAGCTAGTGTGTGTTCTGTAATCACCTGCAGGAGCTGATTAATTTGTACCTACAGCAGTATCACGTAGTTCCGTATTTAACAATCAGTGTGACTTCGGTTGTCTTCTCCCAAGATTGATTTGGGGCCAAAATGCACAGTTTTGGCATATCTTCCCTTTCCCTGTTTAGCAGAGAGGCACCGAGGCCCAACTGTTGCGTGACGGATTATCTGGATAAATACTTTACTTTACTCTCTCTATTAATAACGCCGTTGAAGCGACCATCTCTAAAGAGATCGCACAAGCTTTCTTCTTGTGCTGTCATTCTGTAAATGTACCATTCTTGCTGGAGCTTAGTCTTGTGAAAATGTCTAAATTTTCCCATTAAGTGCTTAAAAAGTAATAAAACTAAAGCCATTAGCCTTCACTCGTCAGATCTGTATCAAGAGAAATATTCTTCAGTGCAATAAATCTGATCAAGTGTTCGACATTTATATCATTGGAATTCATTCTCTGGAAATGGACCTTTAAAGGTAAATTGCATTAAGTAGGGCAGTTTAAATTTTTAATACAATCTTATTGTAACTGTTAGCAAATGATTAAAGTGCAAAGGGGGGGGCTTATGTTTTGTGAGATTTATGTTAAATGCTGTGTGATGCTGCAACTCTGGCGAGTTACTGCTTCTATGACAGCTGAGTGTGCGTAAAAGCCACAAAAAAAGAAAAAACCACCAACAAATAAAGAATTTAGCCTTTAGTAATAGAGTCGATGAGTTTATGTCTGCTATTGGATTTGTGGAGAGGGTTTTTTGGAATGGGATTTATTTCACCTGTGAGCAAAGCAGCGCTCCTGGTAACAATAAGCGTAACAGTTCTGATGGGAATGAGTGTGTCTGGGAGGTGGGTTTTGATGGCTCAATGGACAATGAGCTCATCAACTGAAGTGTTTCATTTAATCTCATTTAGATCCTTGGTCATTTGTTTTGAGGAGGTTGTTTTTTTTCAAAGTAAAACAACATTGCTGTATTTCTTGATTTTGATGATGAACAATGTATATTTACTTGGGCTCCCGAAGTGTTGGTGTATTTGTGCATCTTCCGGATATTGCTGTAGTGTTATTGTTGGGTTTGCTTTGCACTGTGTATATGTTCTTACAGTGTAACTCGGTTTTATACGATACAAAACTGGGAGGGGTGGCTGACACCCCAGAAGGCTGTGCCGCCATACAGTGAGACCTGGACAGGCTGGAGAGCTGGGCGGAGAAGAACCTGATGAACTTCAACAAAGGCAAGTGTAGGGTGCTGCACCTGGGGAGGAATAACCCCCTGCACCAGGACAGGCTGGGGGCTGACCTGCTGGAGAGCAGCTCTGAGGAGAAAGACCTGGGAGTCCTGGTGGACAAGAGGATGGCCATGAGCCAGCAATGTGCCCTTGTGGCCAAGAAGGCCAATGGCATCCTGGGGGGCATCAGGAAGAGTGTGAGCAGCAGGTCGAGAGAGGTCATCCTGCCCCTCTGCTCTGCCCTGGGGAGGCCTCATCTGGAGCACTGGGTCCAGTTGTGGGCTCCCCAGTTCCAGAAGGACAGGGAACTGCTGGAGAGGGTGCAGCAGAGGGCTACAAAGATGATGAGGGGCCTGGAGCATCTCCCTTACAAGAAGGGGCTGAGGCACTTGGGTCTTTTTAGTCTGGAGAAGAGGAGGCTGAGGGGGGATCTGATCAATGCTTATAAATACTTAAAGGGAGGGAATGGAGACATTCAAACCCCACCTGGACACGTTCCTGTGGGACCTGCTGTGGGTGGCCCTGCTTTGGCGGGGGGTTGGACTAGATGATCTCCAGAGGTCCCTTCCCACCCCATGGGATTCTATGATTCTGTGACTGTCTTCCTCAGAAGAAGCTCTGCTGGAAATTAAGGCTTGTATGTATGTGCATGTATGTGTAAGGCACAAAAGAAATTCTAAAAAAGGAAACTTTTATTCAAGGGTTATCAATAAACAGCCAAAAAAACCCCAAACCCACCAATCTAAGAAAACCAAACAACAGCAAACAGAGCCAAAGCACACAGCTGGGCTACTTCACATTAGTTACCAATTATCCAAGTTGGGATGCCCAGATGCCAAGAGCTTTCCCTAGCCCCACACTGCATCCAGGTCAGGTGTATAGCCCTTGACAAGCACCTCAAAATAACCCAACTTAGCGGGCCTGACCATCCACCAGAAGACTTTAGGACTGCCAGTAAATAAAGTTACCTGTTAAGCAACTCACTGTTTAAGACTGGCCAACATGCAGGGCAATCCCATCTTCTCTACAGCTTGAGTAGCCTACAGGCAAAATTCACTACGCCTTTAAAGTTGATGAAAATCACATTAAGAGATTACAGGATGCAAACTNTTTTTTTTTTTTTTTTTCTTTTAAAGTGGGAAGAAGGAAAAGTTCCACTTTTAATGGTGACAAGTTTCCTTCTGCAACACCAGGGACTCACCACTGCAACCGACCTCATCAGACCAAACTGATCAATGCTTATAAATACTTAAAGGGAGGGTGGTAAGAGGATGCCGCTGGTCTTTTTCAGTGGTGCCCAGGGACAGGACAAGAGGAAATGGGCACAAACTTGAATAGAAGAAGTTCCACCTCAACATGAGGAGGAACTTCTTTGCTGTGAGGGTGGCAGAGCCCTGGAAGAGGCTGCCCAGGGAGGTGGTGGAGTCTCCTTCTCTGGAGACATTCAAACCCCACCTGGACACGTTCCTGTGGGACCTGCTCTGGGTGGCCCTGCTTTGGCAGGGGGTTGGACTAGATGATCTCCAGAGGTCCCTTCCAACTCCATGGGATTCTTTGATTCTGAAATTTAGTTTAGGAGTCAAAATGCTGGGTTTGATTAAACATATGCATTACAGCTTCTCTGCCTGTGAAGTTTGAATGAGTTTTGGCATTAAAAACATGGAAACAAAAGAGAACCAGCATCTTAGTGGCAGAACCACCTGGATAGATTATTTCCAATGCATTCTGGCTGTAAAATGAATTTTGAAGCGTGTTACAAAGTTGCCACAGAATACCAGTGCAAAGTCTTGAGCATTCACTGCTTAAGCAGTTAGTACCTAGATGTAACAGAACATGTGAGGCTGGCTATTTAAATGCTAAATAAAATTAGGTAGTTTTCCACAGGAACCATTAGCAGAGCATCAGAAAGGTGGACAGTGTAGCTTGTGTTTGGAGTGCCCTCAGACCTCATTCAGGTCTTCTCATTCAGTCTTCCAGCCGCACCGTACTTGTCTGGCAGCTTCAGAGATTAGTGTCTGTCTGCTTTCTGCCAGTTTGGGCTGGAAAAGGAGTTTATATCAAAAGTTTGTGGAGCATCTTGAGATGGAGCAAAACAGTGGATTGGGTCACCTGAGCTTGCAGTGGTCACTGGGTCTGAAGAGCGCTTTTCATCCTCTGTAAAAGGGGGTGCTAAACACTTAGAGCATCCAAACTTGCCCGACTTACAAACAAGCTAGTTCTAGGGCTGCTGCAATACTTCAGAATTTGAAGCTATATCATTTCTATTCACAAATTTTTTTTACCAGGTGTGCTGTGTATGCACATAGCTCTCTGATGGCAAGGCACAGTTACACATCCAGATTCAGAGACTTTGGATTTTTAGGAAACTATTCTACATCATTTTGGCAGTTTAAAAAATAAAGAAATAATTGGTTGTTCTGATGGAAGCCCTCAATTTTGTAACAAAACCTTTATTTACTTCACAGGTGAATTAATAGAACTCTCAGAATGAGGCATAAATTGAGTTTGATTTAGTAAATGGGACTAAGTTTATTTCTTTCTACAAGGATGTGTGGATATGTCTGATTCTCACTAACGTAACCAGAAGGTTTCTTTCATTTTGTGTCACTTTGTGTGCTATTATGGAGCTCACTGGACGTGCCTAAATCTTTAGAAAGTATAAAATATTGTCTATGAAAACTATAACTCAATATAGCATGCCCTACAAAATAGCCTTTCCAGGAGGTTGTTTCAAAACGTAAATGTGAAATTGCTTGCCAGGTGGTAAAATTCTTAAGCATGGTGGTATTTTATGTTATTTAAGTCTACATTTTGACATGATTAATAAATAATTCTGTGTTTTGAGAAATAATTAAATAACACACAATGATACTATGCTTAAGAATGTTATTCTTAAAGGATGGTTAAAAACCCAATTACTTTATTTATGGACATTTTATGAAGCATCAATTTGTCATCATTGTATTTGAAGGTGCTGTTTTCCGTTTGTTTGTGTTTTTCTTGGTTCAACATTTTTTTAACCACCTGTGTATTTAAAATTGCACCTCTGTGTGGAAAATAACAGGATGTTATTCCTTGATTCCATTGTAGTGAAAGGATAACAGAACTTCATGATTTAATGGTTAGGTAAATTCATGTGCAAAAGTCTTTACCCGTGTGTCTGACATAGTACTTGCCTCATAAATCCTCAAGCCTTATGCTTCTACGTGCAAAACAGTTTGAGTTGTGAAGAAAGCATAGGTTTATATTTTAAATTTCTATAGATGTTAGATGCTTTCAAGATTGTCTAGCAGATTTATTGACATATTTGCTCACCTAATCTTGGGAGACAGTGATTTGCATCAAAGTTGGAAATACGTGATATGCAGTGTTAATCATAGTTACCTGTGGAGGGGAGAAATATATATTGGCATTGATTAGAGATATTTAATACTGAGTCTTATTTATAACTGTATTTTCCTATCTGGTAAAATGAGAACAGTTGTTATTTTGAAGAGCCAGAGCTGAAATGTGTATTTCGTAGAATCATAGAATTATCTGGGTTGAAAGCGGCCTTCAAAATCACCTGGTCCAACCGTCAACCTAACTCTGATAAAAAACCAAACCCATCACTAAACCATGTCCCCCACCACCATGTCAGCCCATCTTTTGAACACCTCCAGGGATGGTCCCTCAACCACTTCCCTGGGCAGCCCATTCCAAGGCTTAATAACCCCTTTCCATGTAAAAATTTTTCCTAATATCCAACCTGAACCGCCCCTGGGGCAACTTGAGGCCATTTCCTCTTGTCCCATCGCCTGTTCCTTGGGAGAAGAGACCGACCCCCCCCGGCTACACCCTCCTTTCAGGGAGTCGGAGAGAGCGAGAAGGTCTCCCCTCAGCCTCCTTTTCTCCAGGCTGAACACCCCCAGCTCCCTCAGCCTCTCCTCATGAGACTTGTGCTCCAGACCCCTCACCAGCTCCGTTGCCCCCAGTACAGGGGGGGCAGGACAGTCCTACTCACCACGCTGCACCTGTAGCCCTGCATGGGGAAGCGTTTCACAACATGCATGGGGAAGTTTCACAGAGCAGAAATAGAGTAACAGCACTTATTGTATACATACAATATCTATATTACATATAAATAAATACAAACACTTAAAATTGTATACATAAAATGTGTACAATGGTTGAAGCATCTTCTTGCTTACCTTAGTCTCATCACGGAAGAGACATGTCTCCTGTAATACCTTGCTTCCTTGGGAACCTGAAGGCTGTGTTGAGACGCTTTTCTTTTTAGGTTGTTCATAGGTGAACTTGGGAAGTGCAGGGAAATAATAAGAGAATAAAAGCTGTCTGGTTTGTATGAATACTCAATGCTTCAAAGGAAGGTGTGTTTCCTTTGTCAAGTCAAGTAGTAAAAATGCAGGTATCATGCATGTAGGTATTCAGATTGGTTTTAAGAAGTAAAGATTTGTTAACTAAACGTTTTGTCCAGTGAAACTTTCTAATGCTTTAGGTGCCCTGCATGATAGGTAGTATTATTTTTTGTCAGATGGACTCTTCTCTTGCTGTGTGGGATCAGAGGTGAGTACCTGCACGCTTCATTCTCCTACCCTTGGAGGTAACTCTGTAATGTGAAATAGAGGTTATCCTGGCAAGTACTACCGCAGGCTGTTAGAGCATGAAGTGCTTTTGTGTTCAGAGGAGAATAGTAGCTCATCTCTACACACATGACTTCACAGCACACTGTTTCTACAGGGAAGGATCACTTAAGAAATTTCTGGCTGTATATTGTGCTTTAGCTGTGCTTATACATGTTGCACCATGGCTTAAACTGGATCACTGAAAAAACCTGGGTTAAATAAGCTGATTTTCCTGCTACAAGTGGCATCTCGTGCAGCTACATACTAAATTATGTACTGGTTTTGTGCATTTGCTTGCCTCAGCTTTATAAATGCTAGGTTTCACATACGTAGATGTATATACACACATGCGTGTACACAAGAATACCATATTAAATTCACTGCTAATAATGCTACATGGAGCATTATTAGAAAGAACTGGAAGAGGTAGGAATTCTGAGGATGAGACTTAGGGGTTTTTTTATATACTGCCATTAAAGGAGAGGTCCATTGGCAGCGATGTCCCCCTCCGCGTGTTTGTTGTGGTACAGAGCAGTGCCCTGATTCCTGTGTTGCGGACACCTCAATCTTTTCCTTCTCTGGAGCAGCGAGGCAGTCTACAAACCTAGCAAGAAGTTTCCCTTTACGCATTTGTGATTTTTTTAATTTATTTTTAAAGTCTAGTTGTTGAAAACGTTGATTTTTTTTATTTGCAACATATTTTTAGCACACATGCAAATACATACTGGCTTTTTTTTTTTTACCCCCCAGAAAGTAGCTTGAGAAATCACTACATCCAAGCCCAAATACTATAGGACTCTAGTACTTATTTCTGTACTAGAACTGGCACATGGTATGCCAAGGTCTCCTTTTAAAGGGAGCAATATAAAAGTTGTTTAGCCTGAAAAAAAAGGATTGAATTTAAAATAGGCACAATGGCATGAATAGTGGATACTTGCATTAATGCTTCCCATTCAAAAGCATTTGTTGCTGTAATATGTAATTGTGGAATAAATTTATTTTTATGGAACAATTATTTATTGTAAACGTGGAATATTAAGCTAAAATGCAGCTGCCATAAAAATGTAAGCTGCTATATATCTTAACTTCCCACAGTGTGTTTTCCCAAGGCAGGGCTTTTCACATGAAACAAGTAATCGTCAGGGCTTATGAGCAGAAGCAAATTATTTTTGTTCATCTGATGAAACGTGATTTTGTTAATGTATCAGTTATACTAGTTATGCTTCTTCCACTTTCCTTCCCTGTCTCCCTGCCGGGCTCTATTGAGGTTACTGGGAATTTGTAGCAACTGGGACTTACACACGTATTAGTTAAGGTATATCTAATGGGGTTTGTGCCCTGATGTTCATATTGTTGGCTGGAGATGCTAACTGGGATGTTTTCTGCTCTATCAGTTTCTCTGCTCTATAGGAATTACAGAAATAAAGTCTGGTGACCACTACTGATACTGTAAAATAATTCTTCAAGCATTAGTCCACGGATGTGTTAGTTTATTGACTCCCTCAGTAAGTTCGCAGATGACACCAAACTAGGTGGGAGTGTTGATCTCCTTGAGGGTAGGAAAGCTCTACAGAGGGACCTGGACAGGTTGGATCAATGGGCCAAGGCCGATGGGATGAGGTTCAACAAGGCCAAGTGCCGGGTCCTGCATTTCAGGGACAACCACCCCAGGCACCACTACAGGCTGGGGGCAGAGTGGCTGGAGCTGCCCAGCAGAAAAGGACCTGGGGGTGTTGGTGGACAGCCGGCTGAACATGAGCCAGCAGTGTGTCCAGGTGGCCAAGAAGGCCAACAGCATCCTGGCCTGTGTCAGGACCAGCATGGCCAGCAGGAATAGGGCAGTGGTGGTGCCTCTGGACTGGGCACTGGTGAGGCCTCACCTCCAGGGCTGTGTTCAGTTCTGGGCCCCCCACTACAGGAAGGACGTTGAGCTGCTGGAGTGTGTCCAGAGGAGAGCCACCAAGCTGGGGAGGGGTCTGGAGAAGAAGTCCGACGAGGAGAGGCTGAGGGAACTGGGCAGGTTTAGTTTACAGAAGAGGAGGCTGAGGGGAGACCTCCTTGCCCTCTACAACTCCCTGAAAGGAGGGTGTAGAGAGGTGGGGGTTGGCCTCTTCTCCCAAGGGAATCATGACAGGAGCAGAGGAAATGGTCTGAAGTTGGGGCAGGGGAGGTTTAGATGAGATATTGGGAAGAATGACTTTCCTGAGAGGGTGGTCAGGCACTGGAAGGGCCTGCCCAGGGAGGTGGTGGAGTCACCATCCCTGGAGGTATTTAAGAAGTGTGTAGAGGTGGCACTTCAGGGCATTGTTGAGTTGGGTGTTTTGTTTGGGGTTGTGTTGGTGTTTGGTTTTTTGCTTTTGGTGGGGTTTTAGTTTGCTTGTTGGTTTTGCTGTGTGTTTTTTTGTTTGTTTTGGTGTGGTTTTTTTGGTGTATGGTTGGACTCGATGATCTCAAAGGTCCCTTCCAACCATGAAGGTTCTGTGATTCTGTGATATATTAAGAACACGAATGAGGGAGTGACAAGTTTGAAGTGTCAGACGTCGAAAGAGTGTGTTCTCTCCTGCAAGTGGTTCAGACCAGCTCGTGGAGGCTCCTCTAGCAGAACGTGCAGACTCTGAGTGCTGGGTCACGCCTGAAGAACTGCAACCTCAGGATCATGCATCTTCAAGCAAAACCAGATGCCCTTCTGGGGAGGGAGCAGGTGACGAGCATGTTGGCAAGCAGTGCAGGGTCACGGTTGTCCTCATGCCTGGTGTCTCGACAATGAAGGGTGACAAATTTTGTGATGTTTCTGAACCTCTTTCCCTCCCTTGCAGTTTCAGGTGCTAAGCAGATATTTTGACCTTGTGCACGTGTAAAATTCATTTTTCACAATTTTTATCAGATTTCTTCCGTAAGCCTTTGATGAAATGTTCATTTTTTTTCCACACTTAAAAATGTCACTGTGGCCTTTTGACAGATGCAGTACAGTGCGTGTATTGCTCAGCCTTCCTTATGAATCGTGATCTTAGCAAGAGCCTTGTTTTGCCCCGCTTGCAGCAAGGTTCACGTTCCGTGCCTTTAGCAGGCAGAGATCTCTTGATGGGCTGTAAAAGCATCAAATCAGTAATCGTTGTGAACGTCGCTGCAAACCGCAAGTTTGCGAAAAGAATGGCAAGTTGTTGTGGAATTTCAAAAAAGCAACGTTCTTTTTCAGAGGTCTAGGTGTTCCAGTTAGCAAGAGCATTTGGATTTAATTTAAAACAAATCTGATCACTAATGGGTGATGTGAGCTGAACAGAGACTTTCTGTGAAGATACTGCCATGTTTGTTGTTCAGAGTGATCTGCGAGTATAGAAGGTGCTGATTTAAGCTGAAACTTAATCTTTGGGTAAACTTCCAGGTTACATGTTTTTTCCCCCAGCGGTTAAAATAGGTATTTATGAGTGTTTATCCCTTCTGTTGTTTTCTAGGCGGCCATGAGTGTCCTGACTTCAGCTGAAAGCTGTTTTCTGTCTGTTGATAAGTGGAAAAAACTTTAGTGCATAATTCTTGCATTCCCATCTTTTGCCCAGAGTGGCAGGTTTTAACTAAACTTGGTGCTTACTCATACTCAGACGCACAGCGGAGATAAATGACCTTATACAGGTTTTTATGAGAAACCGATTCTGATTTAAATTAGTGGTCATTCAAGAAGACTGTTTGCCTTTCCTAAATACGCAATAGTCTTGTACCTGTGATAATCAAGGAGAGAAATACTGCCAGATATTACAGGTATCATGTGCCTGGAGTCTTCTCTTTTATTATTTCAAGAGTTCCGTGGGAAAAAGCACCGTAAAGGGCGCAGGGGTAACTCTGTTCACTGTCTTTTGGGAAAGAGGGCAGTGATCAGATTCTTGATACTTCTGGACGTTTTCCAGGCCCTCTCTTAAAACCGAGGAGAGATCGGGTCCCATGATGAGGTTTCCCTAAATGCATCTATCGGGCGATGCAGAGGTATCTTTTGTATTTTCTTTTAATAGACGTGGAGCTAGATGAGACAGTCTTACCTTGTGTCTTGAACTTCTTGTAAGGAGTATTTTCCCTCCGGGTCTCTGCTTTTCTTGGGTGGTGGGTTTTTTTTGTGTGTTTTTTTTTTTTGTTTTGTTTTTTCACTTGAATTAAGCTGTACTAATGAGATTTTAGAGACCCGGCTGCCCCCCGCCAAAGCAGCCTTGCACTGCACAAGAAGTTGACGTGTGATGAACGGCCCTTTGAACCAGGGAAAGACAGCTCTGTCAGAGCAGTTACTCTGGCAACAGTATTTCTAATGGTGATTAGCTCCCAAACGGAGCACAAAGAGTCCTGGGTTCATTATGGAGGTGCAGCTCTGGGTTTCGGGGAGAGGAGGTGACTCCCTATTCTTCCAGCTCTTCCTCCCAGGAGTGGGTTTAAGTCCTCTGATAGCCCACGCCGTCCAGAACGGAATAGGAGAACTTTGGGGAAAATTAGCGTAGGGGTAACTTTTCTTTTTTTTTTTTTTTTTTTTTTATGTGCAAATGGAAGAAGTGGTGGTTTGCAAGGCAGATGTGCTGTGCCGAACACAGCTTTCCTGCTCAGCCCTACCATTCTTCCAATAAACAAACCCAGGAGAAGTTAGGAGCGGCTGCTTACCAATGAGGGGTTGGACTAACAAAAAAAGTGGCGTTATGGATGAAAGTGGCAGGGGGGTGGGAAGGTTAATTTTGTTTTGCTGAGCTAGGTCAGGCATGGAAGGAGAGGCATTCAAGTCAAAAGCTTTCCCTCCAAACGTGGACATTTTTATTCATCTTGCAGACCGGGAATTTCGCATGCTTTTAATTTACAACGCCTGAAAGCAAAATATAGCTTCTGGTCATTCTGGCTCGTGAAATTAAATTTAAATGTATTAGAAATCAGCGTCAGTCTTCCCCAAAGACCACATATTTGCTAAACATCAATTCTGCTGGTTTACAACTCCAAATATCCTTGGCGTATCCCTGTTTATCTGCAGAAGAATTCTTGACTTTGCAAATAAATTTTGTTTAGCTTTTCATACTTAGGATAGATGGCTTCCAATAAAAATCTCTCAGAATTTGATAGCTTAATTGAGTATACATAAGTCGAGAGAATCCAATTGATTTTTAAAAATAGTTGAAATGCTTGTCACTATCTTGATTATTTTTTATATCTGCCACATAGATTAAGTCAGTACCCATCTGTTTGAGAAACGGATCTTAGCAAGTATATTTACATTAAATTCAGGAGCACTGAATCATCTTTGGATGAGATGGAAGCTGAAAGCTCTGGGGCAAAAATACTTCTGTTTCCTTGTGTTCACTTTATAGAACAACATTTGTTTTAACTGTATAACTTCCACTGGACTGGCATTTCAGTTACAGGCACTATTTATCTGCAGGCTTTGACTCTGAGTAGTCTTAAATGGGTTAATGAAGTACACTAATTGACTTCTATTAACAGCAAAAAGATGTTTACGTGTGGCCATAGCTTACATCAGGCATTCCTGCAGAGTGATGTTTCTTGCTGTATGTTTTTCCTGCTTTTCCTGCAGAGATCCCACCTAACCACTCAGCTGCCGAAACTGTGGTGGTGGTGGTACTGCCTTTTGGGGGGAAAAAAATAAATAAAATATGTTTGTGGACGTAATCTAATCTAGGAATACTCTGACAAAGTTGCTCATACATCCACTGTGAACTTGTGTGCAGTTGTAGAAACAAACAGTGTTGGTTTAAGGATTTTTTCCTACCACTAAGTGACTAACGAGTCATCACTTTGAGTCCTAACAAAGATGTAATAACAGAAACAGGTTTGAGGGCTGAACAAGCAATATAACGTGGCTTTTTGCTGGAGCTGGTGTTAGTTCTTATAATTATGGTGTATTTCTCTCTTGCTACACAGCCATTTAACCGTGTTTTTTTTTTTTTTTCTTCTCTAACTACTGTGTCTGAAGATGTCAGCAGCGGGAGTTAGCAGATCTGTGGGGTTTTCAGTGCCAGCCATTTTAAGTTTTGTGTATTTCAGGGCTTTCTTCTCTGAAATAGAAGATATAGAGAATGTGAATTTGCAGCAGCACCGCTGAGGAGATACGTGCCGAACCCCTTTTATTGACTTCTGATGGGCAAGATTTAGGTTTCATCTCTTCTCTCAAGGTAGCTTTAGAAAGAGCACAGTAGGTCTTTTGACAGTCCGGCGCTTGCCCCACAGATGATCAGTCACGTCTTTCATATGTGGCAAACTTTGAAGGGTCAGGGTACTCCTTTAGGTACTTCTGAAGCTTCTATCACCGTCCTGTCTGAGGGCAAGTAGCCCCGAGCACTTGAATATTGAAGGCAATCTAATTATGGAGTGATGGTTACACGAGTGCAATGAAAGAAGCAAAAACCTGTTTGGTGTCTCAAAAGGAGAGCCTGTTGCCTAATGAAGAGAGGGGAGAGGCAGGAGGAATGGGGCTCCGGGAGGGGATATTAGACTTGTTGCTGAAACAGAGGGGGAATTGGGAAGGTTTGGCAGCTCAGAAGGGGATTTCCATTAGGGGGCACATCATTTTTCTAACACAGGGAAGAGCTAAGAAATTTGAGGGTAAGAACAGTCTATTCTAGAATTTGTAGCACAGTTTTAAGGAAGTAACGTTAGATCTTCCGCTGTAATTTTACCATTTTTACAGCACACAAAATAAATTGTCCTTTGTGCTGCTCTGTGTAAGCTTTAGTTTCTAGCTTTGTGGATAATAACAATAAATCTTTGTGGATTACTCTTCACAATTCTAGTTATATACTAATCTGTGTATTTCTAGAGTAACAAATTGTGCTTTTTTTTTGCTCTTTAATTTTTTAATTTTTTTTTTATGCCTGCTTTTGTAGTACTTAGTTAGCATTCAGGTTGTGCGTTTGAGTAGGTGAGTTCAGACTGTCCTGTTGTTTTTTTTTGCCTTGTGCCTTCCTTGAGTGATAATTCGGCAAGACTGAATTATCTATGTCAGCGTGATGCTACAAACACACCTATATTCAGAGTGAAGGAAGGAGGTAAATATTTTCCTCGACTAATTACCTCTTCAATGTGAGAGTGGAAGCTTTTGCTGAAATGGTAGTTTTCATTCATGTGTGGTTTTAGTTCACTTTTGGTCTTAATTTAGGTCTTTACCACATATGATGAAGACCGATCCATGTGCATGTGTTAAAATCTGACCTTCGGTTTGCTCTCTGCATTCACTAATGTGTGTTAAAATATTTTAATGTATGGCTTTCTAGGCTTCAGATCAATAAACCAATGGGTCTGAAATGACAGAGTGCTACGATATTCCTCTGTAATTTAAACATGATTAGCTGATGAAGGTTATGATCAATATGCTGGGGAAAGATAAATTAATTGATATCATCCTTTCAGGATGATAAGAGGCCTATTGGAGGTGGGATGTAACTAATGAAGCTGCTTCTTCATATATACGAGCCATTTTTTATACAATGTATTCTCACTAAATCATGGTTGTGCCATCATTCGTTTACATGAAAAACATAAGCCACAGACCAGGTTGTTATTAAAATTCCATTCATTTGAGAAGAAATTGTGTACTTACTCTGCTAAACAATATCTCTGTCTTCTTATAATATACTGAGGAAAAAATAATCTTGGAATTTACATAAAACCTTTTTATATTTTCTGAACAAGACAGATGGAATGCTGTTAGTCTAATTACATCAAGTTTCTGTGTGACTTTTTAAGTAGATGCCAATAAGTGTTGCCGTTCTGTTACAATGACTAGTTTTGGTGGAGAAAGTCCAAGTGACTGTGGGCTCCTTCGCACAAGTTTCATAAAGGGCTTCACTTTGTGAAGATTGCTGCATGCAAGGAAGCTGAATTTAGTGAGTAGTATTTTTGATTAGCCACTACCCTGGTCTCTCTTTCTGAAGACTGATGAAATTTTTAATTTGTGACCCAAAAGGTGGGCAACAAATATAGTGTAAAGAGTTTTAATTGTTTAGGCATTTTATGACCTAAAAAGAGTTCTTTCCAAAGCTGCATGAATGAACTGAAATTCCAGTTTATCACAAAACAAATTACTGAAATAGTTGGGCTTTTTAAAGTTGAAAAATTATAGCAGAGGTGTGGAAGTCGCTGCATTTCAGATCAGCTCTGTTTCCATTTTTTTATTATGAGTCTGCTAAGCTGTATGGAGATGTTAATGACGCTGGTCCTTGTCTCCATTTCCTAAATGCTACTTTCCTTTACATGTTGTAGAAAATGTCTTAATAAATTACAAAATAAATTTGTCATTTTTCCAGCTGTGCTATTGCTGCTAACTAACTAAAGCTATACTAGGAATCATGATACGGCTTCTTTCTGTAATGAATTTGAATGGGATGTGATGTGTGGTACCACTAATACAGCTATTCTACGTCAGGGACCCTTTATCAGTTTTATTGTTGTGGTTATTGTTTGTTTCAAGCTCTTTAAACTTGTGGTTTCCAAAACTGATTGGCCTGATGCGGTGCCTGGTAGTAAAGAAAAGCCCACCTTATTCCTCAGCACACCTCCTTGTAAACTAACCCTGCTTGGATTGGAGTGATAACTTTCCTAATGNTACCTTATGAGGAGAGGCTGAGGGACTTGGGTCTTTTTAGTCTGGAGAAGAGAAGGCTGAGGGGGGATCTGATCAATGCTTAGAAATAGTTAAAGGGAGGGTTTCAGGAGGATGGGGCTGGTCTTTTTTCAGTGGTGCCCAGGGACAGGACAAGAGGAAATGGGCACAAACTTGAATAGAAGAAGTTCCACCTCAACATGAGGAGGACCTTCTTTCCTGTGAGGGTGGCAGAGCCCTGGAAGAGGCTGCCCAGGGAGGTGGTAGAGTCTCCTTCTCTGGAGACATTCAAACCCTGCCTGGACACGTTCCTCTGCAACCTGCTCTGGGTGGACCTGCTTTGGCAGGGGGGTTGGACTAGATGATCTCCAGAGGTCCCTTCTAACCTCACATGGTTCTCTGATTCTTTAAATATCTGAGTAGACACTCCTGAAAGTTAAATGAGATGTGTAAAAAGTACAACAGATTTGAGAGGCAAAGCCATGCCATTCTAATTTGAACTACTAAAGCACAAGGACTGCTCACCCCTCAAAGTAAGTTTACACAGTCCACAAATATANGATGATCTCCAGAGGTCCCTTCTAACCTCACATGGTTCTCTGATTCTTTAAATATCTGAGTAGACACTCCTGAAAGTTAAATGAGATGTGTAAAAAGTACAACAGATTTGAGAGGCAAAGCCATGCCATTCTAATTTGAACTACTAAAGCACAAGGACTGCTCACCCCTCAAAGTAAGTTTACACAGTCCACAAATATAAAAATAAAAGGTCAAGAGGAAATTCAGAAGCAATATGCAGAATGTGATATTTCTTTTTGAGTAGTCCAAAGTACCCCCCAAACCCTGCAATACCTTGTGGAAGAACTATCTTCAGCTCCTCTCTGACTAACCTACTTCAAAGGTTAAGTTTGAAGTTGCGGAATGACAGTAACTGTGATTTTCAAGCAGTTTCAAGACCTAGCTTCCATGTAATTCCGCTAGAGTTAGCTGGAGTATAAATCTGGAAGTACGATTAACCAACCAAATGCTATCAAGGACAGCTACATAAGCAAACAAGACAGTGCCTAAGTATCCTGCAAGGACTGTGATTTCTAGGATGCTTCAAAGGGCACTGGCAAACTAAGTAGTTTCCTAAGCCCTCCCGCTACTGTCAATTGGCACTGCCACCAAATAAGCACTCCTGCCTTCACACTCCCATTAGCACACGCATTCAGATACTGCCTAAAGAACTGGATTCAGTGCAACCCAGTTTAAGGCACTGGTCATATTTTACATATAATGCCAGTGCTCTGCGGATGGGTGGTATGTGGCTGCAATGGCTCACCTGAACGACTGACAATATCTTAGGGTTACTCTGAGATAAACTTCAGAAAGGAGCCTGGCATTACTTCCCAGAGAACTGTACCTCTGTGTAATTACCAAAATGGTGAGAAGACAAACTTCACCAGTGAAACCCCCAATAAAGCTCATTTTAGAATTTAACAAGGTTCAGAAAAATCTTACGTAACCATCAGCTTCTGAAAAAGCCTCATGCTGGCCTACACTTCATAGAGTGAACATGAAATCGAGCTGTTCCCCCCTCTGTTGCCACAGTGAGTGCCTTTACGCGCACATGTCTAAAGAAAGTGGAACCTAAGGAACTTCAGGGGTGTACGAGCAAACAGCTGAGGCAGGCCAAAACACCCTTTTGCCAGAAAGCTTTAAAAATACACTTCTTATTTAAGAGGCTGCCATGAAGTAGCCAGTAAAGATTCCTAAAGGAGGACACAAAGGGAGAATAACTGATATGCTGACAGATCCTCATTTATATAGAAAAGAAACCAAAACACAATTAAAAGGTTAAGAGCCTCAATGGTCAGAAACAGAATATAAGACTGAAGCAGAATGCAGAAATAATACTCCAAAAGATCCAGGAAAATAAGTTTATTTCAGTCAGTTAACGTTGTGGGCTTTTTTAACCCAATAAACGATTCTTCCTTTGGAAACTTTCATAACTTTCGTTTGCAGTTAAAGACACAAGAACACAGCATGAAGGGACGTGTGATCACCGACTTACAACTACTGCCAAACAGCATCCAACTTAGCTATCTCAATGACTGTTCTTATTGACTGTCATAACTGACTTCACAATTCAACTGTGAAAGCTACGAAATGTTGTAATGACAAATCATCTCTATAGGAACTTATAGAAAATTAAGGCTCATTAATGCACTACTATGTTACACTATCTTATTGAATAAATTTGCAAATAAAGAACAGTCAATATAATATTTGGTTCTTTTATCATCTGAGAATCCAATCTAAATCAATAAAGAACCCAAGTGTACTCCTCTTTCATATATTCAAATTAGAAATAGAGGAATAGAAAGTTATATTCCATAACAAATACATTCCAATAGACCAGACAGCTCCAAAAGATTTAAAGGAATTAGCGTGGAAGCTCTCCCAGTTGTGTAAGGTCACTCAAATGTCTTGGCCAACCATCTACATTTCATTAGACTGACACAGCTATGAGGCCCTGAAGGCCACAGGTGGACTGGGAAAGAGCCTTTGACCTCCTACATACATGGTATCAACTCTCCTAACTAGGTCAGGCATCTGGATTTGAAGAAAACAAAACCACAGCTTTTTGCTTAAATCTCAGTTCTTCCTCCTACATTTTACTTCTATTGCTCCACGTAAACTGTAGCTGGACACAAATACCTCATTAACAACACGTCTTGGGAGCTATATACAAACTCAAAAAAAAAAAAAAAGAAGAAATAAGAATGCAGAGGTGGAATTTTCCTCTAAAATCCTGTAAAATGCAATCACTAAGTAAAATTCCCAAAATACTTGTACATAAAGGCAACATGCGATGATTCAGTTCTTATAGAGAACAAGTCACCAAGGGATTCAGGCACAGCAGCCTTGCCTTTTCCTTGGGACATCGCAAGCACTGGCCTCATTGCAAACTTGCGTAAGAGTAAGGAAGGAGAGCATATAAAGTAACTGTTTTATCAGGGAACATACATTTTTCAAACCAGGACATTAATCACAAGATGTGATTAAAACACAAGGCAGCAGCTGGATTAAGTGTAAATCACCCTCTTTAAATCATTTAGCTGTGTGGATTCAAGTTTGACCCCGAAGCACTCAAGGTAGACTTTCCAAGGCAGTCAATTTTCTTTTATTCTGCCTACCTTTCTGTTTTACAGCAAGTCCTGGTTCAGCTTTCTCTTGCAGTTTAGCAGCATTGTCCTCTGAAATCCTATCTGCCGTGTTCTTTGTCTCCACGGTTTCTGTAACAAAACAGTTTATAATCAAATGAAACCAAAGATACAATAAAAATTTAAAATAAAAACCCATGCTAAGTACCTGTTACACTTACCAATTCCTTAAGGGCTATCCTAGCTTAACAAAACATCTTGAGTGTAAATAAATAACATTCAAAGTTCACAAAGACCTTTTACATGGCCATGGATTGAACTTCTTATGTTACTGCGAACTAAAGGCAGCTTCTTCAGTTCTGAAATGATTTACAGGTATTATTTATTATCCTGCTAGCTACTGAAACAATAAGATACTTACCTAATAAAATCTAAGTAATTGATAAAGTACACAATATTGTTTGTATGCTACTTGGAATGCAGAATGCACTTCACTTTGTTTCTAAGGCTTTAGCTTTAAACGTGTTTCATACTAAAGCCATTAAGAAATTTCAAGCAAGAAAAGCTGGTTTCTGGTAGCTGAACTCCACCATGTGCTGGTAGTGCCATAGAAGAACCTAGTCCACAAATGCAGTTCACTTTTGATCCTACCAAAACCAGTTTTACTCTTCTAAAAAAATGAAAGACCATTTCAGCTACCAATTATCTTAAATTAATTCCCCCGGTTACAACAGGACAATGTTGACAAAAGCAAAGTAACACACGGTACAAGAAAGCTGAAATATTCAGGTATATATCCAATTTCTAAATTATCAGCCCAGAAAAAAGAGACATTCAAGACAGAGGGATGCAAAGGAGAAATGATTCAGCACCATTTGTAAATCATTCCTGAAATATATCTGTGCATTAAACACACATGGTCAAGAGAAGTTAAACTATTCATACAGTTTGTCAAGATATGTACAGAATGGGTAGAATACTTAGCTTTAATCTTACCATTAAAAATATATACATACATACACACACACCCCCTTCACTTGGAGTAATATCCTCAGTTCTCACACTCCTCAAAACGCAGCAGAGGCAGAACAGATTCAGAAACAGGCAAGATTACAGATACAGAAAAAACCCACGTATTTAAAACAGAGGTACCCAAAGTGCTGCCCAGGAACCGAACACAGCACTTTCAAGTCTCCTTACCTGCAATACCTCCTTACCTTACCTAACTGTCATGCAAAGGGAAAGAACAGATTCATTCACAGGGCCCTTATCTACAGTCAGGATACCTCAGGTAACGTTTCCACTACCAGAACAAATCATAGAGCCTAATGCTTGGGTTGAAACATCCACCGCTTCCAAAATGGGCCATGAAACTACTGCACGCAGCATAAAGCTGAAGCTTTCAGGACATACAGATCAACAGCGGAGGATCTACTCCTCCACCAGGAGGAATGTATGCCCCAGGAAGCATACACAAAGATAAACAGTGCATTGAAGCAGAAATACTGAGTTCTACTAGTTTAGGAGGAGATCAACACGCAGCAGAGAAAGGTCAACCACCACTTTCATTTACCTGTGCTGATTAAGGCCAGGACGAGTTGTCATTTAATAAAATTGAAATAAGCATTTAAACAGTCACCACCAATCTATGCAGCAGTGCTAAAAGTTACCCATCAAGTCTAGGGCTGAGCAGTATAAAGAGAAGCACTTTACTCCATTTTCATTTAGAAATTAATTCAGTGTCTGAAAGGAAACCTATTCAGGTCTCAATTAAAAGCAACTGCAAGTTTAAAAATAAAATTACGTTCAATGTATCAATCAACTTTTAAATTAGCAAAAAATGATCTCTATTGCATGAACCAGTTTTGCTGCAAGGCATGTTGCAACTATGAAAGCAATCATTGCCTGAGTAGTAATAAAAGTAACAATAACTACATTAAAAAAACTAAAAAAGCCCAAAACATTTTCTCCAAAACCATTAGGAATTTGTTTGTAATAGAGATGAGCAAATGTTGGTCTAAATTGTTTTTAATTACTAGGATAGCAAATATACCTGGTTTTGCTTAAATAGTCCTCTATGCACCACTTCAGTTTTATTTATTACAAGTTTAGTCACGACACTAGTTCTTGTGTGTTCTCCTGTTGTGCATTTATTTATCTCCAGCTAATATTAGAAAATACAGAAAGCTCTAGTTACTGGTGATGATGATCAGGGAGACCAGTGTGCAACAGGCATGAGCGCAGCTCCAGGAGGTTTTTAGTATCTTCTGGATAAATTACTGGAGCACCTATCGCAGCTCTGCTGTGTTAGAAGAAGAAGAGGGCTAATGCCCCAAAGTATTGATCACTTAGGTAAACTGAAATTCGAGTGCGCTGGCCTGCTGCATCATAAAAAGAGGAATATTTTAAAATATTTGCCTTCAAGACAAAATACAGCATTTCATTTATCAAAAAAACTGGATCTTGATTTTAAAGAAGGGACAATCCTATAAAATGGGGCGTGTCTGGTCACTGTACTTTAGTGCCAGTTCAGGCTATAAAGCAAATATTCAAATCTTGGGAAATCAAAAAATGTTATAGGATCAGCTAAGGATCACTAAGTAGTAAAATAAGACTACATTTAATTTAATCCAGATGGTATTTTTCAGCTGCAAAATTATTAAAACTTCACAGCACATAAGTACATCAGATGTGACGCAAAATTTTGAGTTTTCAAGCCCCAACTTCAGTTAAGCTCCTAAATCAACAGACGTTCACATCTAAAGTGCCAGATCTTTTCCAAGGTATTTAAGGCACCTAAACATCTAGTTTTTTCCCCAAGTCCTTTTGAAAACACAGCTATTGATTGTTCTGAAAAAACTACCCAAGCTCCAATATAACTTCAGGTTTTTGCCTACAATACATGTAAACCTACAAAACCAGAAACCCAAAGAAAACGTGGATGCTTGGGAAGACACACAGCAACACACAAGCTCTTTACATAAATTAATGACATTGACAGATTAAGTGTTTGAAGATCTCCATGCTTCATTAGTCTAAACAGTACTAGTCTTTAGACAGGATTAACTATTTTAACAGGTATCAATTCACAGGTGTTACTGTATCCTCTGAACTGAGATGCTCAACTGATTTATGTACAGTGGCTTCCTTCTGCATTAGAAATAAAATATCAGCACCCAGGGCACAAAAGCATAGAAAGAAAACTCGAACAACAGCATCTTCACTTAAATCTTGGACAAAGAGACACAGAGAAATGACTAGTGCAGATGTGAGGCGGATCACAGAACCACAGAATGACAGGGTTTGGAAGGGACCTGTAGAGATCAGCTAGTCCAACCCCCTGCCAGAGCAGGTTTATGAGGAGAAATGTTTATTTATGATTGTACCATTTGTTAAATGGTTCCAGTCAACAAAGACTCAGAAGAGGTTATCGTCCAAAGGCTGGTAAAACGGCCTGTAATCAATACAATTACAGTGTGTATCAATTCACTAATGGGCAAGCATGAACACCACAGATCACAGAATCACACGGGGTTGGAAGGGACCTCTGGAGATCATCCAGTCCAACCCCCTGCCAAAGCAGGGCCACCAAGAGCAGGTCCCACAGGAACGTGTCCAGGCAGGGTTTGAATGTCTCCAGAGAAGGAGACTCCACCACCTCCCTGGGCAGCCTCTTCCAGGGCTCTACCACCCTCACAGCAAAGAAGGTCCTCCTCATGTTGAGGTGGAACTTCCTCTATTCAAGATTGCGCCCATTTCCTCTTGTCCTGTCCCTGGGCACCACTGAAAAAAGACTGGCCCCATCCTCTTGACACCCTCCCTTTAAATATTTATAAGCATTGATCAGATCCTCCCTCAATCTTCCCTTCTCTAAACTAAAAACACCCAAGTCCCTCAGCCTCTCCTCATAAGGTAGATGCTCCAGGCCCCTCATCAACTTTGCAGCCCTCTGCTGTACCCTCTCCAGCAGTTCCCTGTCCTTCTGGAACTGGGGAGCCCAGAACTGGACCCAGTGCTCCAGATGTGTCCTCACCAGGGCAGAGTAGAGGGTGAGGATGACCCCTCTCGACCTGCTGGTCACAAGTGACAGTCTTGACGGACTTAGCACTGAAGCAAGGATGAGATGACTACAGAACTACCTCCCCCTCTGCTGTCAAGACCAGCACAGCCAGGAATCCAGCCAGAGTCCTGACTCTGCACATCCATCCGGGGCAGTGGCCACGCCACTACCAGGGGAGACTCCTGGCTGGCACAAAGAGATGGAACTTTTACAGCTTCTCATTTCCTGCTGATAATTCCTCTGTAACAAATAAGTGCCTGTCCTTCCTTCCCCAGCACTCTCGGCAGAAATGCAGTGGGGCTTGGGTTCCTTACACCTGGTCGAGCTACTGTGGAAGCTGACGTGGGACAGGACTCAGTACTGATGACACCCAGATCACCTTCCAGATCACCTTCCCTGGTCCAACTCAAATCACAAGGTCCTAGCCTGACACCAGTTCAGGTGCAATACAGTTGACCACGGCTGTAATGACAGACATCAGAGAAAGTCAAAGATTTACAAAAATGTGCCATCATTTCAATACTTAGAGGAATCTTCTCTAATCATCAAATGGGCTGCAAGCCAGAGGTTTTGCTTAACACCTTATCTCCACCTGTTCTCCAGCTTACACCTGGAGTATTTTAAGTGTCTCAGGCTATAGAAATCACTCAGAAAGGTTTGGCTGGTCTTGAATTCACTCGACCATCTTTTGACTGAAGAAACCCCAGAAAATATAACAGAGATCTGGATGGTTTAGTGTACTGCTTATCGAACAAATCTCCAGGGAAATTCCTTTTTTTGCACTCACTCACCAGTACTCAGTAAATCTCAGGGAAAATGCCTTTTTTGTTTTGTTGGTTGGGTTTTTTTGATCTTTTCTTTTATAAACCCAAAATTTCTAAAGACCAAACACTATGACTTCAGATCCTTGAGAAATGACTGAAAAAATTCAGAAAGTAAGTGAAGTTTGGATTCCCTAGCCAAATTTAGGAAAAGCACTCTTCCCAAATATTAACTGATAAAGTCAGAAATTCAGAGTTAATGGCTATATGATTTATGCCCACAGGAGAGCACATCTTGCCTCACAAATGTCTTGAGTCTTACTAAAACAACCTTAAACAACATATCTTAAGTCTTACTAAAACAAAAATACTGTGCCGAATACTGCTGTGCTGCAAACATTTAACAAACCCTTACATGTGACTTTACATGTAAAGGTACCACGCAATAATTTTATCAACTCAGAAATACTGTCCACTAATCCTCAGCAACGGGAAAAAAAAAGAGAAGCTAAAGTTTTGCAAGGCGTATTTTGTCTAAACTTGCTAAATTACTAAGCAAATAAACAGTTCTTGTGAAACTATTAAAAAAAGAAATAGTTGTAGATGGCCTAAAAAAGCCCATTTAGAGAGAACACAATAAATATCAAGAGCAGGCTGAATTTATATCTGCAATTGTGCACGGGGAATGTGAGCAAACTGAACTGCGAATCACTTTCCGTGTATCAAATCCATGCAGAAAAATTGCCTATTTGATTCATAAATGCAGACTGGGAGTATAAAACAAGCACTGAAAATAATAAACACAGACATTTAAGTATTTATGCTATTCCTATTCAATAACCTCCCAGTNAAAAAAAGTCCACAGATTTATATAATTTTATATAAAAATATATATATTTATATATAAAATTTACTTACATATGCTACTTTTTTATCTATATGTATTATACATCAAAAATACTCATTTACAAAACTGACCCACATGTCAGCGGGTCATTAAGAATATGTCAAGTCTCTTTTCCTCAAAGTCTGCAGGTGTTTTTCCTGGATATATGCTAGCTATTTTCTCTTAAATGAACATATATGATTAGATTTCATTACTGTCAAGACAACTCCCAAATGTGAAGTAAGAGTATCCAAGGCAGAGCAATCCTGTGGAACCTGTAGAGTACCTATGATGCTGCTACTGGTCTTGGGATAGAATGCTTCGCTACCAGTGAGATACTGAAAGGAATAAAGTGATTTATAGAATACCACTTTATGTTTCTATGTACTATATAATACATCTATACTGTAATACATCTCTGCATCGCATTCAAAATCCTAAACTATGTTTAAGCACCTCACAGGATTTCCTCCTGAACTGCTTTTTTTAAGTTTGTGTGAATTAACAGTGCATTCAGTTTGCGTCCAAGATTTATTGCCAGCCCTGATGACAATGACCATATTGATAACCTAAATGAGAATTACAAATTCTTTCATTTCTATGCAAATTATATGTTCCAATAATCTACAAGAGAAAATTATCAAATTACACAATGTAAATCATTTTCCATAATATCTTGCATATAGGACAACCGACCATACATGTCATAATCCAAAAATAACATTACAAAATGTTTAAAAATATAGGATACTGGTAAGTACTTTTACTTAAACTACTTTAGGTGACCATGCAAGAGAAGCATCTCAACTCTACAAGCTTATAATCAGTGGCCCTGGAGACACGGCTATGTGAAGGAGGGGAATGTCCATCAATCAATGGAAATCCATCAGTGACCTGGATGAAGGGATGGAAAGAACCCTCAGCAAGTTTGCTGACGATACAAAACTGGGAAGGGTGATTGACACACCAGAGGGCTGTGCCACGCTACAGTGAGACCTGGACAGGCTGGAGAGCTGGGCAGAGAGGAACCCGAGGAACTTCAACACGGGCAAGTGTAGGGTGCTGCACCTGGGGAGAAATAACCCCCTGCACCAGGACAGGTTAGGGCTGACCTGCTGCAGAGCAGCTCTGAGGAGAAAGACCTGGGAGTCCTGGTGGACAACAGGATGACCATGAGCCAGCAATGTGCCCTTGTGGCCAAGAAGGCCAGTGGCATCTTGGGGGGCATCAGGAAGAGTGTGACCAGCAGGTCAAGAGAGGTCATCCTCCCCCTCTGCTCTGCCCTGGGGAGGCCCCATCTGGAGCACTGGGTCCAGTTCTGGGCTCCCCAGTTCAAGAAGGACAGGCAACTGCTTTTTTCAGCACAAGAGGAAATGGGCACAAATTTGAATAGAAGAAGTTCCACCTCAACATGAGGAGGAACTTCTTTGCTGTGAGGGTGGCAGAGCCCTGGAAGAGGCTGCCCAGGGAGGTGGTGGAGTCTCCTTCTCTGGAGACATTCAAACCCCACCTGGACACGTTCCTGTGCAACCTGCTGTGGGTGGACCTGCTTTGTTGGACTAGATGATGTCCAGAGGTCTCTTCCAACCCCATGTGATTGTGTGACACAAACAACATGTCAAGAACATGGTGAGAGGTTTGCTTTGAAGGCAAACGTTGTTTTTTTTATATGCTACAATGCACCACAAGCTCAACAGGAGTTCTTGACAAAGAAAGGGAGAATGTTTCTTGATAACAGACAATCACAGTATGCAACTGTGATAAACTGAGAAGTTGAACTGCTTGGAGGTGCTTTATAGGAAATGAGCAGTCTATGCAAAAGTCAGCTTCCACAGGTAGTTTAGGTCCTTTATAAACTACATCTCCTTCACCTCCACGACTGTAATCTAACGTGCATGCTCAGAATTTCAGGTATTTGATAAACCAGAAGAAAGCCCTACATCCCGTGCTTCACAAAAATCTAGCCAAATGGACAGTACACTTTCCTGCTTTGACATAAAGCAGTTTTCACCTGCCCTCTCTTCACTGGATTATTACAATTATTATTTGACCCACAACCAGAGCGATCAGTATTTTCGTTTCACTCTTTAGAAAATGCTGGCATATTAGAAAGAAAAATAGACAGAAGTCCAAAATGCACAGCTGACACTCAAGTGGTTAATCTTAATCTTATTTCATCTTAATTACTACCATCTTTCACAGTCACAACACTGTGCAAAGAGCAACAGTAAAGCTCGCATACCATCAGAGTCTGGCTCTATGGGCCCGCAGGCCACATCTGGTACACACAAACTTCAGCAGCTCTTTGGGTGATGTAATTATTAGCACAGGTGGGGAAGAAGTTGAGAATAGGTGCTGAGGCTTCTGGAGGAGCGGATTCAGTCATTTATTTATGTCAGGTAGTGACTACAAACATCAACTAACATTTTGTTGAGCCACATGTGCACACTGGCAACAGGTGCAAAGTAAGAGCTAAAATTTAATCACTATGGTAGCACACAAACACATAAATCCTACAAAATTTATGATTTGAGTCTTTCCAAAGGGAGATAAAATAGGTCATTCTTTTTCTTATAAATTCAGAGGCTATAAGGCTTTGAAAAGTAGTCACTGAAGCCATTAAAAAAAAAATCTTACACTTCATCTCACACCATCCTGGAAAAAACATATTAAAGTGGATTCCTAAATGGATGCATGCACACCTCCCAGTTTTGAGAAATTACGCCTCTATTTGGAGAGGATAAAGCAGCCTGCTGTAAACTGCCCAATCTGCTACTTTGTCCTCATTATTCCCTTTAAGACATAAGAAAACAATCTAGAAGAGAAATATGCTTTGAAAAGACATCACGCCAAACCATTAATTCCTCCCCCTTTCCATGCAACAACCAACCTCTATATTCAGGAAAGGATGTCACGAACAGTTTCTATCAGTGACTTTTATACTGCTCCCACAAGGAATTCTGCCCTTGCTTACATACATCTCCTCTAGCCACAGCAACTCCGTGCGTCAACAGTCAAAGGCAGAACAAACACATCCACCTACGCCAGGGAGGGGGACAAGTCATTATATAAATTGGCCACCGGGACTCTCCCCCTCTAATTCATCAGATCCACAGAGAGTTCACTAATAATAAACAAGAATTAAGTCTGTGAATAGGACTTCAATTCAATTAACCCTCCACAATATTTTTCTTCTAATTAGATCCACAGTCCCAGGAGGCGTATTTGCATGTATACTGTAAATAATGTGTGTCTGTATAAGTTTATATAAATAAAACAACTTATATGTGTGCATATGTAAGTTTTATATAAATGCAACTACATAAATTATTTTTTTTTTTAATTTTGTGCAACAGACCATTCCTCAACATATAAACACAGCTCATTTCTAATGCTTTTACTGAAAGCTATGTATCCCTCAAAGACTTATGTTGCTCTTTTCCTCAAACTGTCTGCATTTCCAGTATTTATTCCTAAAACAACGATCATTACCAACGGACAGAATTTATTAGTGTGCAACAGCACCAAGGAAGGACCTCTACTTGCTAAGGTCAATTTGACTGCTGCAGTGATAAAACTTATTAGGAAAATATTGATCAATTACCTTTTCCCAAAATGAAGGTTTGCAAGATGTGTTGTTCTATTCATGTTAGCTTCTGCTAATTAAAACCTTTCAAATGCAAAAAGAACTATTAGAAAAATTCCATGTTTTAAAATGTAAGTTTTAATGATGGATTTCTATTATATAAGCCAGTTATGAATAACTGACACCAAAAAAAGAGAGGCTCATTCACAGCACCGGAACAAAAACATTTGAGCCACATCCAGCAGATTTCCATGGAACGATCCTCTCTACTGCTTCTAGAGCAGTTATGTCTTCTTTTCTTTTTTTTTTTTTCTTTTTTTTTTTCCTATTCAGTAGTTGTTTCATTATATAGTCGAGATGAGTTCCAACAGAAATCAAAGTTCATTAGATATGACTTAGAGGCTGATTCAAGTGACCAGTTCCAGAGCAATACAGTTTGTAGGGCAAAAATAAAAGTCATTATAGAGAGGCCAAAAATGACAGGATATTACAAAGAGTTTTAGCCAAGAGTTTCATCAGCCATCTGTAAAATGGAAGAGACTTTTCCAATGTGTTTGGCCTTAGGGGTAAATGACATACCAGTTCTGCAGCCCCTTTCATATAAACAGCACCATACGCTCAGAAGCTCTATGACCCGAATAACCTCTTGTCAAAAGAGAAAGTTATCTTTATTATTTAGAAGGTCAATCAGTCATGCTACGAAGCATCCATTTTAAATAAGACTTTTACCTGAGATGGACCGAGAGCTAACAAATGCAACTCAACTCGCTCTGATCACAAACAGTGTAGTATGCAACAGCTAGCCTTGAAACAGCAAGGAGTCTTCTTCCAATTACCATGTATTAGCCAAGTGTCTCTTCTTAATTCCTTCTTATATTTGCTTTCCTTTAGTAACAGAAAATTATGGATACCCATGTGATGACAATCACATAGTGCCTAACATACAGAGTTGCTTTAGTACCCGAAAAAATAAAGTTAAAAAAACAGAAACCCCAACCCGTCAGAATTTAATTAGCATTTTAAAACTGGCTTCCAATAACTGGCAGTAAGAAAAAATTAAGACCTGTATGAGTACAGGTAGAATCTTATTTAGACTCCTAATCTCATAGGAGCAAAGCTAGGAACTGAACTTTTGAGTCACAGCTTTGCTATACATCCAGAGTATGAAACAAAAAAAAGCCAAACCCAGAAACCTAAATTAGTTTGTTCTCTAAAGTAAATGCTGCTTAGAAGCCAATCAGCCCGAATATTCCACAGACATGTCAAATGAAACAAAAGTTCCTGTTGACTAATGCTTTTTCCATGTCCTTACACTGCCAAGCAGTGTGTCTGAAGAAGGTCCTAATTCAAGTAAGGAAGAAGCAAAATGAAAAATAGCTCATGATGATGTGAAGCCACTTAAAACGAGGCTTGGAAAGAAAGAGAATCTGTGGCTTCTCCTGCGGAGCACGAGGATAAAGAGAGCAGGACTAGGAGCTAGGGCAAGTGAGCACGACAAGAACAAACCAGAAATAAGAGGAGGATAATCCTCAGGGCAGATAGGTGACATAGTAGGTACTGGCATAACAGCCACTGCTTGAGAGGGGCCGCTTCAAGTTGTTTCACTTGTACTACATTTGCAAAAAGCTAAAGACAGATGCTGAAGATGTATTAATCCTGCAGCACAGACTACAAACTATGATTCAATACTCTTCATGTGCATAAAGACATAAATTGTTTTCCTTCTTTTTAATACACTTCTTTCACTGCCATGTGACTTAAATGGAGTTACAGTAGTTTAAATCAGGGTAAATCCCTAGAAGTAAAGGCATTACTCTGCTGTGAAACTACTGTGAGGACAAGAAGATCAACCCCAGTCCATTAGATGCACTTTCCAATTATTTCATGCTGGAATTTCCTCTAAATCACTTCGCGCAGCTATCCAGCTCGAAAAATTCATTGGGAACGTTTTCATTTCATTTCTTTCTTCCACAGTCTTAAGGAGATGCCCATTTGTCATGTACTGGTCTAAAGCGTGTGTTTTCATCACCTAAAAACTAAGTACCGTCTACTGTTACGCAAGCAAGCAGATGAAAAGCATGTCATCTAGATTTAAGGTAATAAGCCCACATGCCTTGGAATCCCTCCCAAAAGCACTTAAGACGGGAAATGAAACTTTACTGCCCTAGTGTATTATTGTGGTGCCCAAGAGCACTATGATAGTTTGGGATGAGGCTCAGAATTTCCATTAGAGACCCAATTTGCAGGAAGTTTAACTTGGCCACGAACATTAGCTTCAGGCTAAAAACTATTTTATAAGCTCTCCCTCCAAGTGCCAATAATTTAAAAAGTGTTGGATTTCAGTCAAAGAATAGCTATAAATTTGTCATCTCATGTAGAAGACACGATGATGTCAGTGGCCCGTAGACTCTCAACAGAGACTCTTGTTAGACTTGGGATCCTGCCTATTTTTTCCTAGTCTGAGCTGCTTTAGGTTAATTTATTGAAGTCTCACTCTTTAAACATTTAGCCATATGGCTTCATAATTCCCCAGATTGCCTCAGGTCATCAGGAAGCAGCAGATGCAGACACAATGGTATCACAAGCAATAGCTACTGTTCAGAGGCCATCAGTGAGTTGCTATTCTGCCCTACCATCATCCAGCTGCAAAACACAGGCCCAGACACAACATTGCCTGATTTTCTTTCCAAAACAGTAACTTCTATGAAAGTACCCCCCACAAAAAAGTAACAGCTTTCCAGGAAAGATACAGAGGAATAAACAGTAAACTTTGAACATATATTTTTCCCGACATACCCAACATATCAATATCCATAAATAAATCTGGAAACTTAAATAAACTGGGTATACCTCCTTTTGTCCAAGCTCAGAGAAATCTAAAAAAAATATAAATACAAGAAAAGCCCCCAAACCTAACAACCAGAGAAGCATCCGTTTTACAGCCCTAAAATTTGTCATCTACCTCCCTTTCAATCCTACATTCCTTTCATCCAGATTCCCAACTCATTCTAAAATGCAACTCTTTCAATACTCACGTTCCCAGACCACCTGCGCTACTAACCTCATTGTCTGGCTGGCACTTGCTGTCTTTAGTTGGCCTTTGCGTTTTTCTAAGTGTGGATTCCTCAGAACCTGTGGACTAAAAAGAAATTAATTCCTTTAGATTCAGTGTGCTGAGAAGTGACCTACTTACCTGAAAAACGTGAAAGGGGAAATCAGCATAGAGTGGAACTGAGCACATTACAATGGTACTCTTACCCATCTACCTGCCCTCTTTACCTTGCCTTCCCTGTGCAGGAGACTAACCAAGGAAAATCTACAGTTAAACATTGTTCTCTCTGAGTAATACCAGTAAGGCAACAATCCTCAAGACCAGCAGACAGGTACTGGCAGAAGTGCCTTCTCACATCTAACAAAATTAAACTTCTCCTCAACACAAGCGCCTTTGATGGCCAGCAATCCCAAATTTCTACCACGAACCAGCATGCAACAGGAGAGAAAACAAGAATAGGAAATACTTAGAGGAGGAAGAGATAAGATTAAAAGAACAGCAAAATGAAAGGCAATGAAGAGATGGCTCTTAAGGCAGTCTGAGAAAGCCCGCAGTATAGGGAAACAGTGGATGTTTTCATTCTCAAAGATCCAAAGAGAGCACCACTGCAAAAGGGAAACGATTTGATCTAGATAGCTTTCCCAACAGTTCTTTATTAAAAAAAAAAAAAATAAAGGAAAAAAACAGTACCATGCAGAGTTCAGAAAAGAAACTGCTTATTAGATGTTCAGGAAGCACAGTCTGGTAAGTCTTATGGCTCAAGTCAACATATATCACGATGGAGACATTAGGCCCTCAATCACACTCTTACCAGAACAAATCCACACTGACACTTTCACTTCATGAGAGTAATTGCTGTTAAAGACAGTACTTAATTGTTAAATGAGCAGATAATACAAACGTGCAAATTCATAGATATAGAAACATTACAACTGTTCATTACTGTTCATTACAACTGTCCCTACCACAGCATGCCAGAAGTTATTCTCTCCAAAGTAACATTTCAATTACCTTTTTCTCTGCTTTATCCTTTCCATGTTCTCTTAAATGCTCCCCTTCTTTTTCTCTGTCCCTTTGTCTATCCCTTTCCCGATCTTTTCCTCTATCTCTGTCTTTCTCCCTGTCCCTAGCCTTGTCTTTGTCTCTTCCTTTCAGTCTGTCCTTTTCTCTTCCTCCTTCATTTTTTTTCTCTCTTTCCTGTCCTTTATGTCGCTCAAGATCATCTTCTCGTTCTATGTCTCCTTTTCCCTTGTTTTTTTCTGTTTCTTTTCCTTGCTTGGTTGTTCTGCTTTTGTCTCTTTCCCTTTCTTGCTTTTCTCCTTCCTTAAAGGTGTCTCTTTCAGGGTCTTTGTGCCTGTCTTCATTATTCTTCTGTTTATCACTTTCCTTTTCTCTTTCTTCACTCTCATTCAAATCTCCTTTGCGTTTTCTGTCTCTGCTTGAGCTTCTGTCTTTAATTTCAGTCTCTCCTCTCCCCTAAAAAGAAAGTAAAAACTAAAATTCAATTCTGATACATGGCAACTCTATCACACAGTTACCTTCAACAGAAAAAAATGCAAGCTAAAAAAACCTACCAACCAACCGAAAAAAAAAACAAAACCCAAAAAAACAAACCATAAAAAGCAGTAGTCCTTGTACCCCACAAAAGTTGCAAATGCCTACCTCTTTATCTCTATGGCTTTTTTGTTCTTCTGTTTTGGATTCTCTGCTTTCTTTGTCTCGAGATTTAGAGGATGAAAGCTTCCCTTTAGCATCAGCTCTTTCCCCAGCTAAGACCCTTTTTACAGCAACATCACTGGACAGCTGCAAGGAATGGAAAAATGAAATGAGTAAATTATTTTATTAAACACCTCCTTCCTTCCTAATTCTGTAATCAACATGACCTGGTTTTTTGGGGGGGGAGACTTGGTTAGCGGTTTTTTTTAATAAAGCTTATATTTCGGGTCTTTTGGAAACATTCTTTCAGAGAAGCAGCAATGTGCTTTTATGTCAAACACCTCCTTGTAATTCTTGCAAAAATTTGATTATATTTGCCAGAGCTACATAAATATACGGTGCTTTTTACGTACTCTAGCAGAATAGCAATTCTCATTGCAACAACTCAAATACTTTTCAAAATGGTAAGGTAAATGACTGTCAAATCCTTATACCACGACTGCTAGATTGGTTAAACGCTCTCAAAACCACATGATGTTGTATTTGCATCCACTCTTAGGCCACTCCACTTTCACCTTATACTTGCCCAATCAACAGCAGTCTCTCAAGAAAGCTACATTAAGAATGAGTTTCAATAAGCTGTAGTTATGCTTTTCAAAAGGCTTCTGCATCTAGTTCATTTCTTAAGATGACAAGCAATTATTAATTAGATGACTTACACAGCAAGTTAACAAAATGTTTTCATGTCCAAGTGGCAAAGAAAAAAATCATCACATTGCCAGGGAATTCTTCCTGAAACAGGAATGACTTTTAGATCACTAAAACTGATACTGCCCTGGGGGTTGGCTCCTGATTTTCTCCTGGTTTGTAAATGCAAAACTATGAATTTTTGTGGGGTTTCACATTTGGACACAAACTTTTGCACATTAGTAACACTTATCTGAATTACTGACTCCAAACAGTGTGCTCAGCTCATCACTAAAAGTATCAAGCTAGAGACTGAAGGAAATCTTTTCCACAATTCACATCAGACACAACAAAAGCCAAGGAGCTAATTATCTTAGGTCAAACAAGTAGACTACATCTTCTGGATATTAAATGTCATCACAACATTCTATAAAGCTGTTCCATCAGCACATTTTCTAACTCATCCAGTATCCGTGCATATGTTTATCAGCTTCCCCCTTCCTGATCTCAAGCAGTTCATAAGGAGGAAGCTCATAGCACTCAGCTAATTAAAACAAAACAACAGAAATTTAAATGAGTAGATCAAAGATAATCCAAACTAAACTCGCAGACAGCTTATAAACACTGTAGTATTTCAGTTAAATATACACAATTTCTTCACACTCATTAATTCAAGGGTTTTAGATAATACTTTTGTATTTCAAAAATCTCTGTAACATTTATAAGCAAAGATTTCCCGTTACTTTAAGAACGCAACCATTATTTCAAGAACTGCCCCTGCAGTTATTTATAACAGGTTATCAAATTTCTCCTTTGCCTCATACCCATATTCAAAAAAGTTTAAAAAAAAATAAATAAAACAGAAGTACATAGGAAAAATCACTTTCTTTACAGAATTATAGATGTGACTGAAATTTTAGAGGAGAAAAGTCAAAGGTGGCAGCATCTGGTCATTTAATTAACGCGTCTGCATCCAAAATTTTTATAAGTTCTGAAGATACATATTCTTCTCCAAGCCTCATAAATGTTATTAAATGACCAATAAGTAAGGTGAAAAAAACCCAGCATACATTAAAAACACTAAAATATCCAGAATGTATTTGCATGGGGACCTGACTGAAACTCTACTAAGGATCCTATACTATCTCTCTGTTGTTATTAGAAGTGGTGACTCAACATTTATCTTGTATAATTAAAAACAGCAGATGAGCGTCAATAAAATCTGTTGCAAATAAGCTCTGAAAATATACCTCCATGTGTATAAAATACATATGATGTGACATCATACCTTATTTAGGCAACACTTCCCAATTGCTTGAAGAAATTCATTGGTTTTTTCAGGTTCATGTCCAGCCACAACACGTGCTGGTTTTACTGACAGCGGCTCTCCTGTTACCATTACAACAGCATCGATTGCCTTCTGAAGGAAGCTGATTTTGGCATCTTTATCCTGGTGAAAGAGCAATTAAGAAATAACACTGAGACTCCAAAACAATTCCACACACCACCTAAAGACTAGAAAAAACTCTGATGGGAGGCATAGCTGCAGAAGGCATCCATACAACAAGAGCAGCACACGGTTTGTAAGGTCAGGAAAGAGGGCTGCCCCTGATTTATTGTTAGTTATTTATTTCTGATTAAGAAATGACAGCTTTCGTAATGGATGAACAATGAACTGGAACGACCAAAGTGAAAGTATAACTTTATCTTTTTAATATGTTTATCATTTAGCTCCAGTGCATTTTAAGATTGCTGTAAGGCCCTTGACACTCTATTCTCTCTCTAAAGAAGACGAAGTTTTAAGAAATGATTGCAAGTATTACCAAAAGAATCACTAGAGAGTCGTAACAGGACTGTTACAGTAGATATTCCTCAGAAGGACAGTTCTTGCCCTGAATATTTCTCAGCACAGCATGTCACAAAGTTATGGGACTTATATGAGTCTGATCTGAGGGACTTACATACTCGTACACATACTTTACAAACCAGACCTAATAGTGAGTACAGAAAACATACGAAAGATGGTGGGAAAGGGATACAGGCACATATTTTTATCTCAACAATTACCAGATGTGTTTTATAATTATACTTACAAACAACTTTCTCCAAGTCCCCTTCAGTAGAGATGACGGCTTTTTTTTTCTTATGATTTTGCTTCATCACCAAAAAAAAAGACAAAATAAACCAACCCCCACCAAGTAAAATTTTATTGGGGGGTTCCTGGCCCAGAGAATGAAATCGTAGCGTGAAGTCTCTGCAGCTGCAGAATATTCACGGGGTGAAAAAAACCCAACAGTTGTACTAATAAAACATAATAAAATCCAAGGAATATTTATCAGGCCAGCACAGCAATCTACTCACTCATCCTTTACAGTCATGAGTGGAGATAAGAAAGTACTTAACTAGCCTGTTAAAAAAGTAAGAATTCTCTCTATGTGTTTTAATAGGCATCGGTTCAAAAGAATATAAACTACAGCATTCAAAGTGATAACTGAAAAGCAGATCACTGCCATTTCAGTTAATTCAGAAAAGAAGCAGTTGTAATCCAGTAAAACACCTGATTTTGCACTGCACTTGCTGTATCTCAGGTGCACAGGTCTGGAATGACCTGGATCTAATTTGTTAGACATACCAATACAGAGGAAAGCAAGGGAAGCCAGTATTTCCTCAGCTGAGCAAGACCAACACTCTTTGCAGGCCATCTGGTAGCACTATCTATTCCTGTGGCACTGGAGCTTAATGTTTTCTCAAGTCCCAGAGCCATTCTCCACAAACAAGAACTGGGTTCTGCTGCAAGCACGTAAATTATAGCTAAACAGCTAGGAAGACAGGCTCCAGAGTCAGGGTACTTCCCATCTTTGACTCTTCCAAAAGGACTAAAACAAACAACTTCCGAATAGCTGGGATTTTCAGATCGTCTCCATTAACAGCAGGAACACTTCACCCTCACCAGCGCTTCCTGCATTCACAAATAAAAAGGAAAAGGAAGGAAACACTGCAACTATTAAAATAGTTGTCCATCTTTCCAAGGACATATGCAATCAACTTCGGGAAGGAGACACTACGCTTTTCTAAACTAAGCGAGTTTTCAAATAAAGATCAAAAATTTTCTCCTATACCCACATCATTTTCAGCAGTTACATTATCAGCGTGTTCTGTCCACATAAGAAATCCTCATGCACCCAGTGAGAAATCTACAGCTCCTACCTGCATCAGTAAATAAAAGTTTTATCAAAATAGAAACAAACATCTGAAACAGAGCTGAAAGCTTAAGAAATATTTTTATTGGGTAGCTTTCAAACAAAGGTATCTCCACTATTCCAGGTGGTTAAGACTTTATATATATAAGAATATAAAGACTTTTCTGTGTGCATAAAGCTGATGTCGAAGATTAAAAGATATCCATTCTTTCCACTTATAAGAGAACTTTTTACTAGACCTAGCAGGACAAACCTTTCTGATAAACATGCAGACAGCAATACTGTCCAACGTCCTCACGCTTTTTATTTCCCTTACACCTCTCTTCCACTGATAGCTCTGACTGTCCATCTCCGAAACAAATTAGAACTCAGTGAGGTTAATGTGCATGCTCTGCAGGCCAGATTTGGCAGATTTGGCTCGTGGGATGCTTCCAGCCAGCCTCCTGTGTCTTTCTACACAGAAGTTTTGGTCTCCGTATAAAGATTAATTACTGTCCTGATTTTCTACAACTCCAACAGAAATCACGGTAAGGAAGCATCAAAGGAGATCCAGGTTTTTCTCCTGACCAGTGTTTTGGAAAGAACACCACAAGCTAGAGACATTTTCCCTCATACTACTACATTTTGATCCCCTCTGTGGTTTTCAAGAGTTCAGGCAATCTCATGGACTGTGAAAGAAATTCTCAGAGAGGTACTCGAGATTGGTGCAACTTCACAGCTATCACAGTGTGTAGGTACAAACACAGACCTACTCAGGAGTTGCTAGGAAATATGCTTTTTCGATCTACCAAATAAAATGCACCATGCTCTCCAAAGATACGGCAGCGTGTGCTAAACTGCTCTTCATCACAGAACCTATTGACAAGCTTCAACAGGGAAAGTACCAACAAAAACAATCAATCCACTGTATAACTAAATCAGTTTCAAGTTTCCCTGACAACAATAAGAACAGACACAGAAATAAAAATACATATCAGACAGGTAATTAGCTGGAAGAAGTGCACAAAACATCCATGCAACTGGCTGTATGGATGACAAGCCAGGCTCACAGACCTCATACTTTCAGTTGCTATATTAAAGAATCACCAACAGATGTAGCTGTCTACCTAGCAACATACACACCCTGCGTTATTTGCCATGAATAAGCAAAAGTCAGTAGTTAGAGAAGCGAGCAGCCCCGGCTCAGCAAAGAGGCACACAGTAGAGGAGCAGCAAACAGAGACTAAAGTCACGTTTGGACTTAAGAAAAATCATTTTTCAGTAATAACATCGACCTCCTCCTTCAGTAATTAGCCATTTGTATACTGTAATAAAGCTTTTGCGGAATGCATATACTGACAAATGCCTCAGTAAGTCCTGGGATATTAAGCAAGAATATTTAGTATATATATAGAAAGTATGTATATATATCTGTACACGTATATGTATATACATGCGCATATATAAAGCCATAAATATAAACCCATACATTCCATTCAGAGACCACAAGACTCTTTAAAAAGCCGTGTGTGCACTTCCAGTGTCTGTGATTTATTTCCAGTGCCTAACTACCACTTCAAGGCAACCCTGCTACATGATGGTTCTTTTCATCTGTAACACAACAGTATTTTGGAAGACCAAGATCTTGTCATACATTAATTGAGCACTGTTTTGAGATCTGTACAGAAATAGTTCTCTACACACAACAGCTTATTTGCGCCACGTCCACAAACACAATCTACAGGTGTTCACCTCGTGCACTGCATAATGTAACCAACAGGCAATAGCTTTTACAATTTCTTCACAAAACTAAAGACAGGTAGTTGACACTGAATGCTGAAAAGACCAAAGTACCTTGTGGCAAATTTCAAAGAATACTAATATTAAAGCTAAATGAATAAGGTAAGTTTCATACCCACCTTAATGTTATCTGATTTCAATTCAAAATCCGTGTAAAGTCCTTTCATAAAACCTGTCACTCTAATTACCTTCAAAACAGAAAAAAAAGGAATAAGGTAAGAACACCTGAAGGCTTCTGTTCAATATAGCTTGTGTGGCAATAGGAAATACATTGGCCTTATTTGCTTTCAGAGATGACACCCTGACTAGAACTATTTCTAGAGCAGGTTTGAAGGTCTGCTGTCTCTCTGAACATGCTCTGGAGCAATGAGACTTAATCCTTGCTTACAGCTCAGGCCTCCCTTCCTATTTAATTCCATCTTTAACCTTGAATCCAGGAGCTTCAAGTGTGAACACCCGCATATGCATTTTAAATGCAGCTCTGCATTATTCCCATATTGACTTCTTTACATGTGACTATATATAAAAGCAGCAGTTCAGTGAATATAAAAATTAAGACTTTCTTCTTGGGTTGTTTTTTTTTTTTTTTTAAATGGAGGGTGGAAAAAGAACCTACTAACAGGTTTCACAAAAGATCAAACGTGTAGAAGACTGAGGAAAAGAGTGGGGTGGCAGAGCCCTGGCAGAGGCTGCCCAGGGAGGTGGTGGAGTCTCCTTCTCTGGAGACATTCAAACCCCACCTGGACATGTTCCTATGCAACCTGCTCTGGGTGGCCCTGCTTTGGCAGGGGGTTGGACTAGATGATCTCCAGAGGTCCCTTCCGACCCCCAGGTGATTCTGTAATCTGGCCTTAACCACCGCCAGCCACCCTAAAACTCCTGAGACTTACTCACTACACTGAACCCTCTGAGATTTACCGGCTACTCGCAGAGAAACACCCGCAGCAGCGACCTGCGTAAGCCACCCAGCCCTGGAAAGGTGAGGGGGTCCCCCTCTCCCAGGCGAGGGAGCCCTCAGGGCCACGGGTACGAACCCCCCTACCCCCCACACCCCGCGGCAGCCACAGCCCCGCCCGCCAGGGGGCGGCCTAGCCCGCCGGGAGGCCCTGTTGCTTAGCAACAGCGGAGCGGGGCCCCGCAAAGGCTGGTTCCCGGCCCACCTCGGTGATCACGTCGTGCAGGTAGCGGAAGGGCGGCTTACTCAGCAGCCGGTCCGTCAGCGGCGGCTTGCGGATCACCCGGCCCAAGGACTCTTGCGTCCTCCGCACCACCGCCTCGTTCATAGCGGCGGCGGGACTACGCCGCCACCGGCGACTCCGAGCCTTCCCGACCTGCCCCGCGGCGGAGGGCGCCTCACTGCGCAAGCGCAGAGGCGGGAGGGGGCGGTTGCTAGGCACAGCGCGGCCCTAGCAACCGGCCCAGCGGCCTGGTTAGGCCCTGCCCTCCTGCTGGAAGAGTCATAGAATCATAGAATCATTCAGGTTGGAAAAGACCCTTGGGATCATCGAGTCCAACCGTCAACCCCACTCTACAAAGTTCTCCCCTACACCACGTCTAAACGACTCTTAAACACATTCAGGGATGGGGACTCCACCGCCTCCCTGGGCAGCCTATTCCAGTGTCTGACCACTCTTCCTGGGAAGAATTCTTTCCTAATGTTCAGTCTAAACCTGCCCTGTTGGAGCTTGAAGCCGTTCCCTCTTGTTCTGTCACTAATTACCTGCGAGAAGAGACCAGCACCCAAAGAGACACCAGTCCCAGCAACCAGCCCCAAAACCTCTTGTCCCACAAAACTAACTACACCCCGGCCCCTTGTCTGAATAACCAGCAGATGAACAGAAACTTCAATTGTATCTTTAGGGTTTAGGGTTTGGGTTTTTTTATTTTTCTTGAAGTAAATAAGTACAAAGTAAGAGCAACAGCTGGGAGAGAAGGAGCCCATGTCAGGATTGCTCAGTCCCATGTCAGGGTGATACCTAAGGCAGATTTTATGTAGTTTTGTAAATGGTTAAATCATAGGGAATCTTCTTAGAGAAGAAATGGCTATTTTAGTAACCATCCCAAATCACAGAATGGTTAGGGCTGGAAGGGACCTTAAAGATCATCCAGTTCCAACCCCCCTGCCATGGGCAGGGACACCTCCCACCAGACCAGGTTGCTCCAAGCCCCATCCAGCCTGGCCTTGGACCCCTCCAGGGATGGGGCAGCCACAGCTTCTCTGGGCAACCTGTTCCAGTGTCTCACCACCCTCACAGGAAAGAATTTCTTTCTGGTATCTCATCTAAATCTCCCCTCTTCCAATGTAAAACCATTACCCCTTGTCCTGTCTCTCCACTCCCTGACAAAGAGTACCTCCCCAGCTCTCCTGTAGCTCCCTTCAGACATTGGAAGGCTGCTATGAGGTCTCCCCAGAGCCTTCTCTTCTCCAGGCTGAATGGTTTCAAGGACTTAGTAAGATAAGAAAGGATGTCTGTGGCCCTGAGAACATGGTGACCTGAGACAGGGATGCAATAAATATGGATATTGTCTGACAAAAAGCTGGTAGCAGGGAGATCATTAGTTTTAATGAGCAATTAAGCAGTTAGAATGTTTTGCCAACATGAAAAGTGAGCCAAAGGACAGGTGAAGAAGATGAAGATTGAAGAAGAAACTCACTCAAAATGAGGACCACCAGAAGGCACAACTATGCATGCCCTAAAGCTTATGATAATATGTAAATGAACTCTCAGAAATGTAATGAATATGCTAATGCTCTTGGAGTTACATTGAATATGTATACCTGTTGTGTATAAATTTAATTTGACAACAGCATTCAGTGTGCACAATAGGAGGAGCGATCCCCCGTGCACCCAGCACTGCAATAAGGAATGCCTGCCTTCCGAAACTTTAAATTAAGTCTTAGAAAGTTTTATCTGCTGGTTTGCGGTGACAGTGGTCCCTAGGAAAACCAGGCCATGGCCATTAAAGAACAGCACAGGACCCCCAGCACCGTCCTTGTCTCCTGCAGGCCCATTCCCACCAGCCAGCGTACTACACACCCTCCCTGCATCCATTTTTGTCCTTGCCCCATCATGGCCCTCGTTGACAAGCAAAAACCTGGCTGTGCCCCAGCCTCCATGTTACTGCCAAATCTCCCTGACCAGGTTTGGGAACCTGCTACCTTTCTGCTTGGCCAGTCGTGACCATTGATGTTTGAGAGCACTGCGTGGGGACCGTGCTGTCGTGCTTGAGCTTACAGTCCCAACTCACCTGCCTTGCCTGACCACCTTCACAGAATCACAGAATCTTCGTGGTTGGAAGGAACCTTTGAGATCATCAAGTCCAACCATACACACACACACAAAAAAAAACCCAACCCAACAATCTCAGGCACTAGAGCATGCCCTGAAGTGCCACCTCTACATGTTTCTTAAATCCCTCCAGGGATGGTGACTCCACCACCTCCCTGGGCAGGCTGTTCCAGTGCCTGACCACCCTCTCAGGAAAGTCATTCTTCCCGATATCTCATCTAGAGCTCCCCTGCCCCAACTTCAGACCATTTCCTCTGCTCCTGTCATGATTCCTTGGGAGAAGAGGCCAACCCCCACCTCTCTACACCCTCTTTTCAGGGGTCTCCCCTCAGCCTCCTCTTCTCCAAACTAAACATGCCCAGTTCCCTCAGCCTCTCCTCGTAGGACTTGTTCTCCAGACCCCTCCCCAGCTTGGTGGCTCTCCTCTGGACACGCTCCAGCACTTCAATGTCCTCCTTGTGGTGAGGGGCCCAGAACCAAACACAGCACTCCAGGTGAGGCCTCACCAGTGCCGAAGAAGAATGAATAAGATTTGGGAACAAAAAGAGACACGTTGCTGTGTGAGCTGCAAAAGGCAGGATGCAGGAACAGCCACAAAACCATGGATGAAAGGCAAAGAACAAATTTAATCTCAATACCTCGCAGTCTGGGGGATCTCCAAGTCAGCATCTGGGCAGGGGCACGCAAGCAGGGGACACGGGCACCGCGGAGTGACAGAGTCCTCATTAGCGAGAGAGAAAGAGAGAGAACCTGCTGTTATATTGCCCGATATCACAGGTTCAAGCAGGTGTAGTTTTCCACTGTGCTTTGATCTTCTCCAACAGCAGGGCAGGAAGCTCAGGGATGTTCAACGAGGTGCCTCTCGGTCCATCTCAGACCCACATTACCTAAGTGGAGATGTTCTACTTGCAAAGCACATAAGACTAAAAAATGAATAGGGTCATATATGTTTTCCAGCACAGTGCAGGTCACTTGAGCATATTTACAATCCTCCTTGCCGATATTCCATTACTTTCCCACCGTTACCAAAGCTCATTTAACTGGTATTAGTTCAGGCAAGGAAAATGGTTAATTTTTCAGCAGAGGAAGGGAAGGGGATGGCTACCATGCCGACAGGGTAATTACACCTGGGCTCCTGAGGGCAGGGTGGTTGCAGGGAAGCGATTGCCGTCTTCTCCTAGCCCGGCACACTGGTGGGTTGATGCTGTTCCCAGACAGCCTGTGACCACAGCGTCTGGTGAGCCTGGGAAGAAGAGGTGGTGTTGACAGCTTTGACATCCAAGGGCATCAGAAGAAGTCTCAGAGGAAGCAAGATAACTGGGAATAAGCTGCTCTAGGGAAGAAGGTTGTTTATATTGGAGTCATGCGGTTTATTTGGATTTCTGCCACCTCCATGAGGCATCTGAGATGCCTGAGGAGTCTTGGGGGTTTGATTAAATTTGGCCTTTGGCACACCCATTTTGCTGAAGAGGTAGTACTCTGAGGGAGTTTAGTTCAGTTAAACAGCTCAGTTTAACTGAAGAACCAAAATCTAGCAACCCCCAAAGTCTCTGTGAATCCCTGTGGAGATTCATGCGGGAGGCATTGGAATTGAATGGTCTGGAGCCACCGATAAAACCCAGCATTATGTACACTTCTGCCACCACCAGGACTTAACAAAATTGTCCAAGTGAAAGTGGGGAAAAAAAAGACAAAAGTAATACTTCTGCTAAATTAGTGGCTCAATATTTCCTAAAAGCTAATTACTAATTGCAGTCAAAATCTGTTGCTGAAATAAAATAACTTGAAACAGGTATTCATAAAAATTGAAAACAAAAAAATTTTTAAGACCTTTTAGACATGCGGAGTGACTTTAATTTCTGACCTTAAGCTGCGTAGACGTAGGAAACGACATCCTGTCATCTTGAGTGATCCTCTTGCTTTCTCCTCAGCGATCGAAAACATGGGACAAGCGAAGCTGCTTCTGCACAGGGAGCTCTGAGTAAAGGGCAGCACCGATCCACAGGAACAGAGAAGACTTTTCATTGCCAGTAAAATCGCTTCTTTACTCCAAATTAGCATCGTTCTGAAAAGGATACTTAGATTAGAAATACATTTTTTTAAAGTTTGTCTTGTGTGCACCCAGCTACCTTGTACTTCTTGCAGTGAGTTTTCCACAGCACAATTTCTTTTTTTTTTTTCCTCTTTTTTTTAAGCCCAAAGTCTTTTAGTTTGAAAGTCTTCTAATACAGCAAGAAAGAAAAGCATGCAACTGCAGTCAATATCAAGACAGGGTTTGTATTTTTATTGCTTTGTGAGTTGCCATGCTCACTACCCTGAATTTCAGAAGATTAGTTTATTATTTATTGAAACTTTTGCTGTGTAATTCAAACAAGAAAAATAAAGGATCAGCCCGTTTCATTTCCAAATGAAACTAAAACGTAACTACAGCTGTATTCTCTCTGCAGTAATGTTTATTAGCCAAGTGAGATGTTTATTAGCCAAGTGAGACGTTTATTAGCCAAGTGAGACATTTATTAAGGAAACCAACTGGTGTCAGTTCAACAGTAACTATCATGGCTGTACCTACCTACAATCCAAAAAAAAAATACCACAAAATAACAACCCTGTCACAGCCCGTCCCTGTCAGGAGCACCCCATGGGAACAAACCCAACCCCACCAGCCAACAAATACCTTTCTCTTTATGAGTAAGTAAAAAGTGATTGAGCAGGGCAGTGATGGTGCCTCCATCCTGGGCACTGGTGAGGCCTCACCTCAAGGGCTGGGTTCAGTTCTGGGCCCCTCACTACATGAAGGACATGGAGCTGCTGGAGCGTGTCCAGAGGAGAGCCACCAAGCTGGGGAGGGGTCTGGAGAACAAGTCCTACGAGGAGAGGCTGAGGGAACTGGGCAGGTTTAGTTTGGAGAAGAGGAGGCTGAGGGGAGACCTCCTTGCCCTCTACAGCTCCCTGAAAGGAGGGTGGAGAGAGGTGGGGATTGGCCTCTTCTCCCAAGGGAATAATGCCAGGAGCAGAGGAAATGGTCTGAAGTTGGGGCAGGGGAGCTCTAGATGAGATATTGGGAAGAATTACTCTCCTGAGAGGGTGGTCAGGCACTGGAACAGCCTGCCCAGGGAGGTGGTGGAGTCACCATCCCTGGAGGGATTTAAGAACTGTGTAGAGGTAGCACTTCAGGGTGTGCTCTAGTACCTGAGATTTTGGAGTTGTGTCTGCTTGTGGGGTTTGTTGGTTTGTTTGTTCGTTTTTTGTGGTTGGGCTCGATGATCTCAAAGGTTCCTTCCAACCATGAAGATTCTGTGATTTGGTGAAATGGGTGGTGCATGGGATGGAGGGTTAAACTTCTTAAGGCGTTAAGAACACAGGTACAATTCACAGAAATCACTCAGCAGCTGTTCCACGAGCACAGGCTGCTGGTGGGGACTTCAGAGTCAAGATGTGGCTCTGGCCAGCAATGGTAGGCAGTTCACAGTGGAATTACACAGTGGTCTCACCCACTTCTGCATGAAACACAGATGATTGTGTGATCACAGCAGTTCAAGGGAGGTCATTCTTCCCCTCTACTCGGCACTGGTGAGGCCCCATCTGGAGCACTGGGTCCAGTTGTGGGCTCCTGCCTGGACACGTTTCTGTGCAACCTGTTCTAGTAGGACCTGCTCTGGCAGGGGGTTGGATTAGATGATCTCCAGAGGTTCCTTCGGACCTCCACCATTCTGTGATTGTGTGTGACTTTGCTTTTTAACGGGCCACTCCATAATCACATAAGAAAACTGTGGGTTTTCTTTTTCTTTTCCTTGTAACTCATTAGAGTTTGCTTAAGATTTCCAGGGATTGCACCAGGAGCAGAAGATAACCATTCTGAAGCAATCTGTGTTTCTTAGTCTGCGCAGAGCCACAGTCCTCTAAATGATTTATGCTAGTCCTCTTGAAATACAGACCAGATTAATTTGTGCACAAATAGGGAGTTAAAATAATGAGCAGGTGATACTACACCATGCTTTCCCAAAAAGGAAAAACACAAGCTAAAAATCTCTTTAACTTGTATCCAACTCCCAGTCCTCCACATGAACGCAGGTCTTTGCACAGTGCCACCCCGCTTGGGTTGGGGAAACTTCTTGCACAGAGATGGGAACGCTGCCTTCCTAAGGAAAAGATTTGGAAATTAAAGCTTAATGAAGGTTGAGCCCATCCAATAACGTGCATTGGTGAGACATGCATAAGACAAACCAAGCAGACAATATAGAAATGACTTTTTATTTTGTGAAGAACACTTGAAAAATAAAGATGAAAGCTTTTCCAGGCTTTGGAATATAACCATCATAAACTGTGGAATCACAAAGACTCCATTTTAAAAAGGTGTTCCCTCTCCCCACCCCCATTTTTAATGAACCCTCTTCATTGTGGAATGACCCACAATAGTATTAAGAAAAAAAAATAATGTGCACTTTGAGCCAACATTGGAAATCCAAGATTGGTTCAGTGCAGGCGCTGCTACATTACACTTTAACGAAGGCACATACTCAAATTCCCACATTAGCACTTGGAATCCATCTTTAAATTGCTCGAAACTTCACGTTTTCAAGAAGAGACGGGAGATACCAAAGGTAGGTGGGAAAGTTGAGCTCAGTACGGCTGCCCAGTGAGGAACTGGAAGAATTGAAGGGACAGCAAAGTAAGTGCAATGCAAAGGAACAATCTGCACCCAAACCTTTCTCGCTCACCTCAGTCATCACTGTGCGCGGTAACGTCTTGTAAACCCTGGCTCGCAAGAACACTTGTAGATACGGACGAAGGCGATGCAAAAGAAGATGGGGAAAGCAGTTGGCTGCTCTCCTCTCAGTCAGAAAAACCCAGCCCTAAAACTAGGATCTGAAGATAACGACTACCTACAACCCAAACAGCGGGGAAATTTAAATAGCCCCTTCCTGAATGAATCGACCTCAGAAAGCACAGAGGCACCTGCTCAACTTTAAAGATGTGCAAAGAAATAAATACTAATCATACACTTCAAGGTGTATGGACAAAAAGACTTACTTTCCCCCCCCCAATAGCTGAGAATGTCAGTTTTTGTGTGGAAGCTGTCTGAAATACCAGGATATTGTTAAAAAGGGTGAGAGATCTTCTCACATCAGCCAAAATTTTAGGAGTCTGTTGTACTGGCATTTTCTATTACAAAATCTTCTATACATATATAAAACAGGTTAAACATTTACGACAGTACCCATAAGCGACTGGTATTTTGTCCTCTCATTACGACAGTTTTAATTAAGGATACTTCAAGGCTACGTTCCAAAGCTGTTTTTGAACAATCGCTTTGCTCATTTTGGAATAGGTTTCTGGACATTTGTGTAGATCAACAAGGCTCGGCAGTGTGTTGGAGAGCAGACTTCACTTGATACCAGCAATCCATTCACTCAGGCTCCCAGCCGCAAAGGGCAAAACCATTAGATGCCACCAGCACGTCACTGCTGCACAGAAAATGCTTGTGTGTGGCCACCGTTCCATTTTCACTTCATGCAAAACGTGTCTGAATGAATAAGAGTACTGAAAAAAAAAAAAATACAAGCCTTTTTCCTGAGTACAGTAAAACCCAGCTCAGACTAAACATCAGCTCTGCCAACTTCTTCCATCCCTTTTGTTTGTTAAGAAAGCTTATGGACAACAAAAAAGCCCTAGAAACTTTGAAATATAAAGTTACCACACTTGTTCTGGATCACAAAGGTCTTCAGGTTTTAGAGCTCGACAAACTCTAAACTTGCCCTTCTTTAAGCCAATTTAATAGACTTTGTCCAAAGATTTCCACATTTCCTTCTTTCCTGAAATCTGACTTGAGCTACTATAGACTTAGGTTTTAATAGACACAAAAGCAAATTTTGATACCGCTAATAACTTCAGTGATCAGAGATGGAAAAATATTTCTAAAAAGAGATGTTTATGACGGTATTAAAAACCCCAGCAAACTCTGTAGTGATGGTGCATCTGACCAACAAAAAAAAAAAAAACCAAAACAAAACCCAACATTTAGGGTGATTACAAAACAGTCACCAAAACGTTATACAATATATTAATCCGTTTTTCTCATGGATAAAGTGCATTTACCTAGCCTGAGAGTAAGTACCACATTGATAAAGGGATGCTAAAGCACTTCCCCAAAAGAGATTAGAAGGAAAATCAGAGTTATCCTGAATCCTATATCCAGTTTGTCTTGGCGATTTCTTGAAGACACTTTGGGCCAGACCCTCTTCCTGGTCCAGTTGGGGTGCTCCATTCCAACTGAGTGCATCGGTAGTACGGTCTGGGCAGCGAATCATCTCCTGTTGCTATCTGAAAACTCCCACATTGATAGAAAGAGCCACTTCTGGTTTACGGTGCTTAATACTCAGCTTCTCCTCGGAGAAACCATGGTTCTGTAAGCGTTCGGCTTGCCGACTATTAAAAACAAAACAAAAAAATTAATATGCCTAATATTAATGTTGAGACTTAGCGCCGACAGCAGCATGAGCCTGGGCTGGAACTCAGTTTCCACATTGCTGTAAGGGTGACATTGCAAGCTCACACTTACAACCTGTGCAGCCCTAGAGCAGCAAAGCGGTTCATTTTTCATCTCCGGACAAATTCTGCAGCGTGTTGCAAGAGGAAAAACTCAGGCTCGGTGCAGGCACGTGGCGCTTAAAGCCAGGACTTTGAATTACCAGAGTACATTCATCAGGACTACTGGAATTGTGTGCTCTGACAACACCCAGCTAGCACTGTCCCAAAATACTACCCACGTATCAAGCTAGTCTGAAAAGCAGCAAAGAACACTTTGCATATTTCTAAAGAAAAATAAATATAAATACTCAATACCTTTTCTTTTTTTCTAATGCAAGCTGCTTTTGTTTCTCTTTTCCAACATCATCCCTCACTGTGCTGAAGTCCTTACTGTCATCAAGGAGAAGATTCTGTTGTGAAAAAGGATTGAGTGTTACCAGCTTATAATTTTCACCCACCAAAACCATTTTCCCCATTACTCAGTTCAAACAATTAACTTCAAGTGCGTTTCATTAAACTAGTTTTATAGCAATTAACTTCAAGTTAACTAGGTGGTAAAGATTCAAAAATTTTTTTGGACTCTGCTCTAGTTTTTGCATTTAACAGTGAATTTACATTATTCAGAGATTTCTCTCCATAGTCTAATGCATCAGGACAGGACTTTTCACCTACAGCTTTAAAACCCAGCAAGTATGTTCTTTCAGAGGTCTCTTAAATAAGCCTTATTGCCAATTCAAACCACAATATGCTGTCCTGTAACTCTTATTTAAATAATGAAATAGATCTCTAATAATTCTTTGGAAAACGTAATGGGTTTACATTTACAATATGGTTTTTAAAAGGTTCTTGGATTTTACTCAGAGATGGGGAAAAAAAAAAAAATCAATAAAATGAGGGCAAGAAAAAAGATCCAGTTTTTTCTGGATCAAACGTGGTGTTCAAACCTAGAACAGAAACTGAGTGCTTGCACTGGCTGAGAGCAGCACAAGAGCCTCTAAGGTATTGCCCTCTAGTGCTAGCACCAAGATACGAGGGGAAAAGCATGAAAGCTCCACCAGGTTGCTGAAGAAAAAACCAACACTATCAACAAATTTCCTATCCACACAATGTATCGCCCGGATTCACAGACCAGCGCTTTCATAGAGATGTATGTAGCAGGATGAAGAAAACCAGGAAGAAACTCAGATACTGCAAAGCATACAGTGCGTGACAGTAATCCTTGTGCAACGATTCAAACCAAGTCAATTCACCTTCACACCAATGACATCTCCATCTTTCAGGTGATAAGGCGCTGACTGTAAAGTCTCCTGCTTTTTCTTCCGTTTCCTCTTTGAAATTTGCTGTGTCTGAATAAAATAGGAAAAAAAAAAAAAAAAAAAGAGATTTGTACCCCACAGATTTCAGAAAGCTGCTTAAATATGCTTGCTTAAGAACTGCGGCACAAACCAAAACATACTTCTCTCAAAAAAAACTCTCTCTCTGTCATACCAGATCTTACCCAGCTAGATATTGGCAGCCACTCAAATTTTTCCGGGAAGTATTTGGCTATTTCGATTTTATCTACAGGGAGACAATAGTGAGAAGCCACTCGTTGCCTCAGCGCCCAGGTTGTGCACTCTTTGGAGATATCCCACACCAAATCTGTAGAGGCGTAGTAGTCCCTCTCCCCTGGTATGCCCATCTGGACTCGAAGCAGCAGTTCATGGGGGCTGTCATCAGGAAGAGAAAACAGACCGTTGTCTTGTGAGTCACGCTTTCAGAACCCATAATTCCCAGTTTTCACTCCCTTATTTTTGTTCGTGGAAATAAAAACAAACCACCTCTAAAGTCTTCTCACATACTGCTATCTGAAATCCTGACAGAATGTCTTTAAGCCTTGAAACAGGCTGCCCAGGGAAGTGGTTGAGGCACCATCCCTGGTGTTATTTAACAGATGGGTAGACATAGTGCTTAGAGACATGGTTTAGTGATGGATTTCATCAGAGTTAGGTTGATGGTTGGACTAGAAGATCTGAAAGGTCCCTTCCAACCTTGGGAATCCTACGATTCTAAGTTTAAAGCTGCACAATTAAGTCTCATCTTAAAGGCACCACTGTAATAAATGAGTATCTTGAGATCTTACCCCAAATGCTCTTCTTTTTGCAAAGCTTCTATGCAGATTTCCACTCGGGAGCCCAGCTTATAGTCACTGAAAATAAAACAAAGATTATACACATTTTCAGTTGCATATCCTAAATTCTCCGAGAAGGAAAATCACTGTTTTAATCAAGTAGACCTGTAAGCACATCTTATATCTGGAAAACCAAAGCAAGAGGTTAACTGGAACAACAAGGAAAACCTCAGAAAAGTACAAAAATGGCACTGAAAACCACCTAAAATACAGCTCAGCATAATAAGCATGGTATGATTGACTTATTGTCACACCTCTCCCTTCCACAGCACTCGAGTTAAAAAACATGCTTGTCAAAAAATTGAAGTAACCAGAAATGAGCTTTCTGTTGACATTTGACTGAGCTGATTTATTTCTCCCCCAACCCATCCCGCAGTCCAAGGCAACGCTACTTGAGCGTTCCGTAAGAAACCTACTTGAGCTGCTGCTTGTTGTTTCGTAACAGTTTGCCTGGGCGCTTATTTTCCACTGTCCATGCTCTGAGAAATGAGGGCAGTGGGACAACCTGCTCCTGGCAGTACGGCAGGGTTATAGCCTGAAAAAAAAGAAAGAAGCATTTCTTCAATAATTTTAGCTGCCATTCTTCTCGGGGGGGGGAGAAAAAAAAAAAAAAAAAAAAAAGAAAAGAACAAACCACACCATCTTTTGATTAATTCTCAATACAGTCAGAAATAGGGCAAGGTATTTAGATTTATTCCACACCAGCTGTTGCTCGTGACTTACAGGTGATGGCTATGATCAACATACTCGCTTTTCAGCCTCAAAGCCTCACTCCCTCCCAACATTTCTCAACTTCCGTTTCAAAAGTACTGGATTTCTTTGTTTAACCACAAATTATGTCACTCGGAGGGAATGAGGCTGACTGAATCGCGACCCCAACCTCTAGCCAAGTGCTAAGCAAGCTCCTTTAAGCCTTATCAAGGACACGATACTCTTCCCATGCCAAGACAGTTCTCCTTGTTCACAAGATGCAAATGGTGAGTTTTTCATAGCAGTGGTTTGCCAGAGACTGAAACTGAAGCTGTACCCAAAACAGTAAGTGCTGGTATAGATCAGAATCAGGTGAGATATCCTACCCCATGCAGTTTAAGAAGAACAGCCAACTGGCTAAACAATAAGGAGCCTTATGCTAGGACTGGTTTATGTCTTTTTGTGGGTTTAGGTGGGTTTTTTGGCTGGGCTTTTGATTTTTTGCTTTCGCGGTGTTTTTGTTGTTTGGTTTTTAGTGTATTAAAATCATACTTTTCTGGTTAAAAAAAACAGCACATAAAGGCACCTTAATTTCTGGCCAAGGAAACTAAGCTACATCTTCCTCGATGACAAACATGACCTTCTGTGCATCAAATGCAATTCTTTACTCATTAGATTCAACATACAAAAAAAAAAAAGCTGATGCAGAAAACAATGTGGAAATGGAAAAGTGGCTTTTTAGGAAGTGCTTGTATGTGTGTGCTTCTCATGAGTAATTTTTACGTTGTGAAATAAAGATAGGGCTGCAAGCCAAAGTTCCAGATGAAGGGCAACAAGGCTTTTGCAGGTCAGGACACATGACAGGTAGAATGGCAACTGCAGGAGACATACTAAGGAAGTCTCTGAGCTACATGCTCCAACTGCCTCTTGGTACTTACCACTGAACATGGCATATAAGCAAATGCCATATCAGAACATACTAGAGACAAGGGAAAAGGAAATAAAAAATAAGTATTAATAGAGCTCAATTGATCACAGTGTTGCTGTACATTTCCAATACAGGAGAACATCTAACCTGCATTTTCAGATCTTCCAAAGAAGCTTCTCCTGCTATTTCTATACTGCCAGCATAACAGAGATCCATGTCTGTGTGGATGGATTCTGGTGAATCTTTAGATGGGGGAGAGGAAGAAAGAAACAACAGAAGAGTCAACATGATTTTGTTTATCATCCTAAGAGCTAACAGTCACTTCAAGGTGAGATTTCACTTACAGAAGGGACCTGACCTCAATTTTTTTTGGAGGGCAGTTCAAGAAACATAATATATAGTTGATAAAATGTATTCTGTTAGTTGCCAAACAGGAAGAGTTCCACCTGAACCCATACTGCAAATTTTACAGTTACTCACATTTGTAAATAGTATTAATTATTGGTTCGGACCCTGAAACGTAGAGCGTGTTGCAAGGAAACTTAGGTCTGCTCTTACCTATGCTACTGAAATCATCAGGGGAGAAAGTAAAACTCAGAAGACATTTGAGAGAAAAGGAGAAAAATGTGAATAAATCTTCTAAGAGGAGAGAAATCCTGCCCTGCAACACCACTTGGTAGCAAAGGAAGAATATTATTTTTCCTGTAAAAAGGAAAATCAGTTTGTTTCCCATTTTCCAATTTGCAGTTGTCCCCACTTCATTTTCTTCTTTTTTAACCCTCACTTGATTTTCCTACCATAGCTGGCTTTTTATTTCGATTTGAACTTCAGAAAAATAAATGCAGGTTAAAATACTGAATGTATTGTCTTTCATTCTCTGTAAGATTTACTCATCCCTCCCTTTTTACAGCTTCTCAAAAAGCAACAAGCAAAAAGCCTGAAGGGAATGAGATGTGATCACCTGTACGCTGAGTGGATGCTTCACAATACTGCCACTGCTTTCAGCTCTGGAGAAGCCATTGAATTTACTGACAAGTAAACTGCCCTGCTTCAAAATTTAGTGGAGGTCTCACCCTTGAACAGATGTCGCTAAGGAACATCTGAATAGTACTATCCAGCATTCGTGGCCTTAGGAAACAGATGCAATTTTTTTTAAGAAGTGGCTCCTTTCACCATAAACTTGCTGAAATTTGAACAGTGACTCCTAGGTTTCAGGAGGATTTTACACCTTTGGACTAATATTTGGATTTTGACTCAAAGCCCTCAGTGCGATCACGGACAATCAGGCCACAGAGCTGCTTTCAAAAACCACATCAAGCTTACCTTCTGCAGGTGACATCTGCAAAGCATCCATCTTGCAGGTCACCCCATTCACTTGGTCTTGTGCATTCTCTCCGTGTTTCATATGACTCAAAGACTTGAGCCACCAGATAGGTATTTTCAGGAAACCCTGAAACAAGCAAACAGAAAGTACTGGGTAGCTCGTGTGTTTCAACACAGACAAAAATGTTCCCTTCATCTCAGGAAGAAGGAAAAGAAAGACTTCTTCAAATCTGAGCTTTCATAATGGCATTGACATCCATCTAAGATCACACCTCGTCAACTCTCACTTCCTACTTTTACAGGGACTAAAGTGAAAAAGAAGTCCAGCTGCACCCAGCCTAGCAACCCCATCCTGACTCTGCTGCCCTGGCATCCAACATCATGGATGCAACTCAGTGGCTCCCAGCCCTCCTGGAACACTCTTGCCACCATCTCATTGAGGGCACAGAGGCATCTGATGAGGGCACACAAGGTGAGGTAAAGGGCAGTCCCTGTGCCCAAGGGGCAGCAGAATGACACAGGGAAGCAATCCCCAAAAAAGGCATCCTTAACCTCCCCCCAAACCCTCCTCCTTCTCCCACATTAGGGCATCTTCTAGGTCACAGGCCCCTCAGCTCCCAAAACAGCCATATTTGGCAACATGTGCCACCATCATGGTGGTCTCTCTTGATGTTACAAGCCAACTTGCTGCCTTATGTTCTGGGGCCTATAAAGACCCTGGCAACTAGCCCACAATTGATCTTCAAGGTTCTCTAGTGCCGTCTATGCAGGTGGTGGTGTGAAGCCCTTGGAGGTAGAGCTACCTGAAGACCAAGAAGAGCCAATGGAAGTGGACCCACCTCCAGCACGGCTGTCCTGGTACCACTACGCCATGCCAGGCTCCCCTCCATGACACCACACCATCTCCTCTGCTCTGAGCCCTAAGAAAACCTGGCCGGACAACATGGCTTCTGTGGCCAAGGGGGCAGAAGTCATCCCTCAGAGGACCACTGAGGACCCCGGGGCCTGGAGGTGGGGTCCCCTCACACTGAGAATGATGATGATTGAAGATGAAGCCAGACCCTCTGTGACAATACATGAAGCAAAGAAGTTAGCGAGACAGCTGCTCCTCTGGAGAGGCAGAAAACCACACGTCTGCCAGGAAGCAGTGCTGGCTTTTGGCATTAAGGTCCCTTCTAGCTGTTTCATGAGCAGTTCTTTCCAAGATTGAGTACTGCCTAATTTAAAAAAACAAAACAATAAAACAAGAACAGTAAAGATGCTTTCCTCCTTTCTGATCTGGAACTCTGGCAACTGCATGTGGACTCCTCTGTCTCCTCCTGGTCTTTCCAGTCCAGGCTAAGGGAACTGCCTCTGGTTACAAGGGTGGTGAGACACCGGCCCAAGTTGCCCAGAGAAGTTGTGGATGCCCCATCCCTGCAAATGTTCAAGGGCAGGTTGGATGGGGCTTTGAGCAACTTGGTCTAGTGAAAGATCAAAACTAGGCGATCTTTAAAGGTCCCTCCAACCCAAACCGTTCTATGATGCTGCTTGAGGTTTCTTAGGAAAAAATCCTTCCGTTTATATAACTATCCCTGATAAGAAGGTCTCTCAGCAGGGTCCTCTGTTTTCAAACACCATACTCAGTAAAAACCTTAACTGAAGGCAAACACTTCAGCTCCTCTATCTTTATGATTTTCTGAGCAAGTAGTAGTGTAAGAGCCGTGCCTTCACAAGAACGTTGCATGCGAGAAATACTGATTTCCTCCAGATCTGTCAACCTTAACAGACTTTTAAGCAAAGAAGCTGCAGTGGGCAAGCCTTCTACTACAGAAGTTGAAAGAAGAAGAAATCTAGACAGACTAAGAATATTGTAAATGTTGATTGAAATAAAAAAAAAAGCTGTAAAACTACAAAAAGCTTTATTCATTATTGCTGACCGGAAAAAAAAAAATAAACCAACCCACACAACTACTAGCACATTAAAGTCTTCAGACACTGTCAACCGACTGAAGAACACAATCTCTCTTGTTTTACCTTTGGGGGAAGCTTCCCTTCAGTTATAACCAAAGTATCTCCTCTGCAAACATTCAGCTCCTTCAGAGTGGCATTCTGCAGGAAGAGAAAGCACAGCATGCCTGTAAGTCTACACATTCTTTTGCTTTGTTTCCTAAAGCAAATATTGGTGGGTTTTTTAGCCAAGCACGCCAAAGGGCCAAGGTGTTTCGCTTTTTCCAAAGAGCAAAGAGATATCCATTTAGCATCCCCTGCTCGGAGATTGTTTTGCAGCAGCACACAAATATTACACCTACAGGAGTCTGCTCTGCTGGGGTTCCTTCCAGAGCATCCTTTGCACCTCCACATCTCACCAACCGAATACTTTGGGCTTCTTTGTAGATGTATCTTTAAAGTATTGTAAGCCTAGACTTCAGGGAAAAAAAGCTTATGTGGATAGGGCTTAATCCTAGTCCCTGAAAATAAGAGGCAGGTGCACGAGATTTGCATTTTAACCACACGTATCCCAACGCTGTCTTTTTAAGGCCCTGTGAAAGTAAAACAGGGTGCCTACTAACGTCGCACACACAAAATCACCACACATTTGCTTTACTGCAGCTCTTTTCAGGGAGAGGCTCTCCAGAAAAAAAGGAGTAAATAAACTACCGCATGCGTCAAGTCAAAAATAGGATCCTCTTACTTCCTGACTTAACGCTTCTCCTGCTTCATAGCACCAGTCAATCCTTCTCAAGTGCCAGTTGTCACCTACCAAAACACAAAAACATACATATGGAAAAGCAATTAGCTAACAATGCTGCTTAAAAAAAAAAACAAACCAAAACAACCACCAAAAAAAAACCCACCCCAAATTACAAAACATTTAGTAAGTTAAGGGGTTCTCTTGCTTGGTTTTTGATTGATTGGATTTTTTTAAATGCATATCTGACACACTGAATGAAGTACCACCTTCATGTTCTTCCCCAGGCCCTAAAAACACTTTCCTGTTTGGAAATGGTCTTCTCTTATTTGTAATAAATATCTCTTCCTGATTGATTTCCCTGGTTTAAAAAGAAAGCAAAGGAATTGGGTTGACAACACTTAGCCAAAAAGAAAACCAAAAACCAACACCGCAGGGGAAAGAAAATTAAAATGTTGAGAATGGAAAAAAGTCTGGAAACGCTGACTGTGAATTGATGATGAAATTCCCATGTCAATATACCATTTGAATCAACAACAGGCTCCTTAAAATAAAAACTATTAGGAAAAATCCAGCTTCCCCTCTCCAAGTGTCTACCAGGAGACCTCACACCGGAGGGGCAAAAAAAACCCAAACAAAAAATCATGGTGTAGTCCAGAAGCTACAATACTTTAGATTTAGCACCTACATAGAAAATGCATCAGGGACAGAAGGAACAAATACAATTGAACTTTTCAATTTGACCAAATTAACCAATGAAAATGCACTTTATTCTTTGCAAGGTAAAAAAATTTGACTTTCATAACTAGTAAAACCCAAGCCCAGAAGGCATCTCATCAATAAATTCTGCAGGAAAAAAAAAAAAAAATCCCTTGCAGTGTTTTTAAACAACAAAAGCATCAAAATCCACTGAAGTCTGACATTTCTTTGAATGAGAGGAGTCAGATCATGAATCGCTACACAAGGCCAAATGCGATTTTTTTGCAAAAATAGTAATATAAACCAAAGCAAAAAAAAATAGAACCGTTGTTTCTTGGCAGTAAATCTGTTGTTCGACCAGGAAATTTATGTGTGCTGCTTGCGCTGTCTAGATCTGTTCCTCAATCCTCAGGTAAAAGCTTAGTACCGAGAACCACTAGCACCAAATAATGGCCAAACTGTGATCTCATTTTTGAATAACTTGTTCTTGCAAAGCGACCAAAAAAGTGCTTTTCACAGTTCATCTCATGGAGTGGCTCCCACTGCCACAGCAAATCTTGTCAAAACAGCCAAACACCTCCACCTGCACCCAAGCAAATAGCCCAGGAACTGTGAATTTTGCCCTATTTTGATTACACAGAAAGCTTGAAACTGATTTCCAAGAGCAACTGCGCAGCCAGCTTTTAAAAGAGCAAAAAGTTTGTAATTCTTTCCTCTACTCACATGAAAATAACACTGTAACAAACTTACGACTTACAAGTTTTAGAGTAGCAAGAGTATCTTAGAAATGTAGGAATTCCTTTAAAAAAAAATAATGAATTAACAATGTAATAGAACTAACCTGATAATCCAGATTTTTCCAGCATTAAATTTAGACACTGGAAAAAAAAAGAAACAGACTTGTCTCAGGGCACAGGTTGGGAAATGAAGTTTTCAGCAAATCTACATGAGGATTTTCTACCATAAGAACTGAGTGACCGACTCCTGGTCAATTCCTAAAAAATAGGATTGCATAAACATGGTGTATTTGAGCTATATTTAAAACCTTCAAGTAGGAGATTGTTTTCAGGCAAGAAATCTACGTCTTCAGGTAAATCAGCTTTTATGCTGTTAACAAAAAAATAAATCTGTGCTGTCACTTTGTTGCTTCGCTTGAACAAATTCTGCGCTGGTGTTTGAAAGTGGCACTTTTTGAAAAAAAGAAAAAAAAAAAGAAAGTTTGAAAATTAAACCTGCAAACTCAACGCTTTCCAGCCACTACTCGCAGATGTTGTTCTGTACGTTCAGAGTTTGATGAACTACAACAGAACCGGGGCAGGCTCTGCCATGACTGAGTATATAAAAGGATATGATATGTGCATGTACATATATATGTAGAATCATAGAATTGTCTAGGTTGGAAGAGACCTTTCAGGTCATCTAGTCCAACCATCAACCCAACACTGACAAAAAACATCACTAAACCATCTCTCTAAGCACTATGTCCACCCGTCTCTTAAATACCAAGAGGGATGGTGATTCCACCACTTCCCTGGGCAGCCTGTTCCAATGTTTGACAACCCTTTCAGTGTAGAAATTTTTCTTAATATCCAGTCTAAACCTCCCCTGGTGGAACTTGAGGCCATTTCCTCTTGTCCTATCACCTGTTCCTTGGGACCAACCCCCACCTCTCCACACCCTCCTTTCAGGGAGTTGGAGAGAGCGAGAAGGTCTCCCCTCAGCCTCCTTTTCTCCAGGCTGAACACCCCCAGCTCCCTCAGCCTCTCCTCACAAGACTTGTGCTCCAGACCCCTCACCAGCTCCGTTGCCCTTCTCTGGACCCGCTCCAGCCCCTCAATGTCTTTTTTGTAGGGCCCAAAACTGGACACAGTACTCAAGGTAGGAAGCTTTCAGGCTATGTTCATCCTTGGGGAAAAAAGCAAGGATGTCTCTTTACTACTTGGTGACAGATCAAGGCATTCTTCCCACTGGTCTTCTGGACTTGAAACACTTCCTTTGCCTCCGTGTCTCTTGGTGGCCTGAAGTGACACTCAGGTATAAGGCAAAGTTCTCCAGAAGCAGCAGACCTGTCCCAGGCACGGCAAAAGCTTTCAAAAGCAGCCAGACTTACCTCTTTGACAGAGGCAGTCTCTTCCACAACGATCTCCATCTCAGGGCTTGCGTTTTGGTCACTCCCAACAATAAAATATAAGAAGAGCTAAAAAGGCAAATATAAGCAATCAGAATATATGTTTAAGTACGGAAATACTGTGAAATAACACCTCCTAATGCACACATACACATACAGCAACTGAATGGGTTGAAGTGATAAATTTAAGCAGGACAGAGGAGCAGAAACAAGTGAGCTCTGGCCATCAACACAGCTTTATTAACCAGCTGTTCGTGTACTTACCTGCTGCAAATGAGAGATAAAACCTGCTAGAATTCTGATCTTTAGAAATATACAACTATTTTTTTTCCTTGAATATTTGAAACTTATAGATATCAAGAGCCAGCTCTCCCTTCTCTTACTTCATGCTCTTTACAAAAGCATACACATTATCAAAGCACAGAAGTTGGACAACCACAAACGGATGAATGATAAGTGATTTATCATTAGTCAAATGAGCTCCATCAACTGCTCTCTGTCGTCTACAACTGAGATAAATGGTGTGAGCCTTCATGCTGATATGTGTAATTCTCAGTGTTACTGAGCACTTTTTCCATGCCGTTTGCAACCATTACAAGATAAAAAAAAATGACTACATGAAATAGTGGGAAATATAAGCAAAGCATAAAAAAGCAGCACGAGGCTCTCTTCAGTCACAGCACTACTATACCTGAGTGGAAGTTGGAGCTTTCCCACGACACAGCCCTAGCAAGCTGCCCATTTTCAGTTCTGCTTCCTTGACAGTGTAATCTTCAGGCACTTCAGGGAGGACAAAAACAAGGAGAACATCATAAGCTGCTGCTTGCTGAAAATATACGTTCTATTACGCTGCTCTTTAGAATAAGATATGAAGTTCAGTGACATTGAGAGAACTTTCGCTTCCACAGTGTTGACATCAGATCTGTAAGCCTCCTATGACTAAAGCAAAGCCATATTTGTATAAAGGTTCCTCCCCACCACTTCTGGTATATGGACTGGCAGAAGAATTTAGGCTGGAAGGGATCTTTGGAGGTTTCCTGCTCCAGACCTCTTCTCAAAGCAGGACCAACTCTGAAGCCAAATCAGTTCACTCTGGGCTTTTTCTGGTCAAGCTCTGGATACCCCTCAGCTTCCCAGGGCTCCGTGTCTATTGTTCGACCTCTCCCAATGTGAATTCCTTTTCCCACCACCACCACCATACCCAGCTGGAATTTCCCTTGCTGAAACTTGTGTTTGCTGCCTCTAATTCTTTCCATGTGCTCCTCTGCGAAGAATCTTGCTCTGCCTGCTCTACAGATCGATGTTAGCGAGTTAAAGACGGCAATTACTCCTCCTCCACTTAAGCCTCTTCTTCTCCAGGTTGGAAAAACCCAGCTTCACTCTTATCTCATATGTTCCAGCTCCCAGACCATTCTGGGTGCTCTCCTCTGGACTGCCTCTACTTAGTAAGGGCTTCTTTCTCACGTTGGGGAGCCCCCAAAATGGACACAATGCTCCAGATGTTGTCTGACAAGCGCTGAATAGAGGGGAATTAATCTTTCCTTGGCTTCCTGGCCATGTTTTACTAATGCAATATATTAGCAAAATATCAAAGACACAGAAAATGTTTCCCAGCAAGCACAAAGCACTCAGTTTCTCACCGCTGCCCCAACAATGGCAAAGCCGGGGGTCCTTTTCTGCTGAACGCTTGCCATCAGGAGCACAGTTAAATAGTGACAAGTGGCACCACATGTTCATGCAAATAAAAGAGCAGGCTACGGCATGAACGTGTTCCTCCACTCTTACAGACGCAGAAATCCACACGTTATTCAGCGTGCTTCACAAACGACAGACACAAGCTGCCTTCTCACAATGAACAGGAACCTAAAGGTGCTTCCTCCATAACCACCTGACTCAAGTTTTCTGCTCAAGTTGTCTTGAAATTCAACCTTATGTATCAATGCTCTCACACATTTAGGCCATTTTGTTTCAGGAAAAATAAGTTAGAAAGACAGGGAACAATGACTTTATTTACTGGAACATCTAGAAAGTTGCTCTGTAATGTGCAGTGGGAAAGTAAAGAAGATGGATGAGGAGGAGTGTAAACGCGCTCAAGTGACTCGCAACTGGGGTGCTGGAGAACACATGTATCACACTAATTGTTGTTTAGTTTTGTGCACTCAACAAGTAGAACATCTGCACTTGGATAACATAAGTCTGGGATGGACTCGGGGGCACCTTATCGAAGATTCCCAGAGATTCCTGCCCTGCTGCTGAAGAGATCAAAGCCCAGCGGAAAACTCTGCCTGCCAGAACCCTGCAAATCCAGGTGAGAGCAGCAAGTGTGAGCTCTCTTGCTCTCTCACTGCCTTCCTAGCAAGGATTCTCTCGCCCCGTGGTGCCTGCGTCCCCTGCTTGCCTGCCTCTGCCTGGGCGCTGCTTTGGAGACTCCCCAACCCATGAGGTATTGAGAATAAATTTGTTCTTTGCCTTTCATCCGTGGTTTTGTGGTTGTTCCTACGTCCTGCCTGCATCGGCTCACAGATTTACTAAATACAATTCCAAACAGACCTTGTAGAGACTTTTCAATTTATACAATAAATAAGGGAAACAGAAATTTCTGCTAAATCCTTGAAGTACATGGCCAGTGGTCAATGAACAACGGCAGGTAAGCTAAGCAGTTTTACTCATTAGGAAAGCAAGTAATAAAAACAAGCTGAGCATTTAAGTTTAACCTCTAGCTTTTTTGCTAATAAGTAATAAATCTGGGGGGAAAAAAACCCCACACATAACTGCTTCAGTTAAGCCTGGAAATTAGTGGAGTTACATGTGTGTACTTCTCCCAGGAAAGGACAGAGCGAAGCTTAAAGTCTCCCGATAAAACTTCTTACAGAAAGATGATTAAATAAATAAATTTACCTGGAGAAAGAAGTTTCCCGTTTCCGTTAACAGGTCTAAGACAGCTGTCATTCGCTGGAACAAGAAGGGCAGGAAAGAGAGAGAGAGGTATTAAGTAATTCAAATAGGAAATCTGGCTCAGAAGTTTAGACAGATAACATATTTAAGATTACTGACAACAACAGGTTTATCTTAGAGGCCTCTCTCTGGAGGTACTACACCAAGTACAATTGGAGAGAGGTTCCTAGAGACTTTGTGAACAGTTTCAGTTTTTATCCTTTCAGTGCACAACTGCCTTCTCTTTGAAACCAGCTGCTAGCCACAACCAGTAGAATACTATGAAACTCATCAAGTGCTTCAAAAGGTAAAGGCACCAACAAAAGCTTTAAAAAAAGAAAACTGGAGTTCCTTAAAACAAGAAATAAGGTTTTAAAACAAAAAAGTCTTCTTCAATTCTTAGTGTAATAGATTATTCCTTCTCTAACAGCTTCTGAAAACTAAGAGCTTCATGAAATGTATTTTAATCAAGATCTACGTTGATTTATTTTTTAAGCTAGGAAAAGTAACACTTTTATTCAAAATTAGATGAAATTTAAGTCCTTTGGACCCTTTTTTCCTCAAAAAACTCCTAATAGCAATGGATTTGCTGTTTTGAATAGACTGATACAAGAAGTGGGAAGCCAGCCACTAAATTCTAACATGATCAGATCTAAAACTAAAGCAGCTGAAGACTTACCTAGTTCCTCCTCTAGCTGCAGCTCCCGTATTGCTTTCATTTTGATATCTGACATCACCTAAAAGAAAGCAATATTAACACCTCTAATGCCAGTAACAAATCTGCCAGTCCACAAAAGGCAGTCTTCACTTGAAATGTATCATAGTTATATTCTTATTCCTGTTAACACTATACATAGCTGAGAAAACATTTCCTTAACGTTATCGTATCAAATATGTATAATAAATAAAGATACTGGTATCATAACACATGTGTGTAATACTGTTTTCAAGGAATATTTTCAAAGAAAATAAAGTGGCATTTACTTTATCAAAAAAACCTAATATTTCACAAATAGTAATTTTGTGAGCAAAAGTGAGTAGCATTTCATATTTTGTGTAACAAAAACTAATTTAAACGGCAGAAAAGATACCAGAGAAGTCCACCGCTTGGGGAAAATCAGCATTTTTTCTATCCTGTGTTGAAAGGAAGATATAATACTTTCCTCCCCTTTTATCTTTTGTTTACTGACATAGCCTCACCAAACATACATTTACAGGATGGTCCAAACAGGAAACTCTTTCACACTAAAACACACGAACGTAAACCGCACTGGTTTAAATTACAAACATTACAGTCTTATTATACAGCAAAGCATTCCAGCAACAGTAACTCCAAGTTGCATACTTTTGTGATCACAGAAAAACTGCAGCCCTGAGGCTAAATCCACTCCTCATTAATTGGCCCGAGTGCAGTGGCCAAGCTTTTCCGGGAAACAAGCTATGTTATATCGGACTTCTTACCGTTTCAATAGTGGCAGTAATTTTAACATGATTCTCCTCATCATCTGTTCCGCAGAAGTTTTTAACCTGGAGCCAGCTGATGTCATACGTAAAAGCAGTCAAATTGCCACTTGACGCATTCACGAAGCTGTAAAAATGAGAAGTGCAAAGATGATCAAAGACAGGAAAATTACACCTTATCTGGGTTACATTGCTAAATACCAAAGCTTGCAAATAAACCACAGAATCACAGAATGACATGGGGTTGGAAGGGAGCTCTGGAGATCATCCACTCCAACCCCCTGCCAAAGCAGGTCCACCCAGAGGAGGTCCCACAGGAATGTGTCCAGGCAGGTTTGAACATCCCCAGAGAAGGAGACTCCACCACCTCCCTAGGCAGCCTCTGCCAGGGCTCTGCCACCCTCACAGCAAAGAAGGTCCTCCTCATGTTGAGGTGGAACTTCCTCTATTCAAGTTTGTGCCCATTTCCCCTTGTCCTGTCCCTGGGCACCACTGAAAAAAGACCAGCCCCATCCTCCTGACACCCTCCCTTTGAGTATTTATAAGCACTGAAAGCAAATCAATAATGCCTAGGTCATTAATAGTGATGGCATGTTGTAGAGTAAGAGTCAGAGGCCTCAGGCAGCATCCAGGCACCTCTGGACTATGTTTTGGTAACTGGCTTTAATAGGACTTGAGCTCCTGAAGGTATTTCAGAGTTTAAGTCACTTTCTGAGGCTGGATTTAAGGCTTCTGGGGAAAAAAAAAAATATGGTAAAGGCATACCTAGTCATAACTAAAATTTGAGATTTTCTGTGTCTCTCTGCTACCATATACAAACACAGAACCAGTTCTTGGTGAAGAACCCTCATTGCTTGATTTAATTTCAATTTTACAATACTATTTCAACTACAAAGTCAGTAACAATGTATGTAACAAGCATACCCGTGTCTCTGAGAACAGGAGCCTGACCTCAGGGCTATACACTGGGAAGTGAAATTTAAGACCAGAAATTTGCCCTTAGCAACTTCAGATTCAAGTGGGAGGTTCAGCAGAGCTGCATATTCTTCTGATACTGCTGTGTCCTCTCATCCCACCAAGTCCCCCAGAGATCCACGCAACTCAAACCTCCGAAATTCAGGTTATGCCAAAGATGTGCCAGCAGACTGGGCAGAAATTGTTTTCTCCAGGTTTTTCCCTTTACAAGTGTAAGTCAAAGGATGTGACTGCATCTGCGCTTCGAGAGCAGAGAAATATCTAATAGTTGGTAAGTACCTGATCCCCAAAATTTAAGATTACATTATCTTGAATGAAAAAGCTCAAAGTGACAATTAGTTAAAAAAATATATATGTAGCTAGCATAATTTAATTCAAAAGATTCTGTCAGAATTCATTTTTTGTTTAATTATACTTGTTATCAAAATGGTTACCTCTGGTCATGGCTGTCTAAGATTAGTACTGAGCATCCATCCGCGAGACCAACACTTCTGAGTGTCTCCTTCATATCTTCTTCAAGAAAAACTTCCCAGTTCTTGGCTTCTTTATCTGGTCCCGAGCCGTTCTTTAAGATGATTCCTCCTGACGGTGCCAAGGCTCTGCGCAGATCACCTAGTTTCGTGCTGCATGAAAAGACGTGCTGCGATTCTGTGAAATGCTGACCCTTCCCTCCTTCGTTATACTCCGCTAAACGAAGAACGTTTACGACCACAGGTTCGTGATCAGGGCCTGTCATCACCTTTGTGCCACCAACCTGAAGTTAAGGAATGCAAGATTTATGCAGAGGTGATCAATAAAATACAGAAAAGACTGGCCAGCAATAAATGACAACAATAATATGATTGAGAGACAAAGATGGATGCTCTCTCCTCATTAGAAATAAACCACCTTTATCCAAATGCCTACTGAACAAACAACTAGAGGAAGTCAAAGGTGTTAGGAAGAGAAGGAATAATGTTAAAGGTCTGTTCCAAGTCTGCATGTACAGCAAATGTATTGATAACAGTAGCTGGGAAACCAGTGGACACTTGGTCTCCATCAGATTAAGAATAGAGGAATTCAGCCTGTCGAGATATTAAAGAACTACCCTAAAGCGTGACTGAGGCAGGTCAAAAGAGTTAGATTTTAAAATCTGATCTTTCTGATATTTCAACCAAAAATACAGTCCCTTGACAAAAGCAGTTTGATCAAGCAGGAAGCTGGAGTAGTGAAGACCATATTAAAAGTACAAGCACGACAAGAACAATTGTGTTACTAGATGTTTTCTTTTCATTTTTGGGGCTGGGTGATAATTGAGGAAGAAAACGTATACTTTTATAACAAAAATATTTTAAAAGTAAAATTTTATTCCAGTACAGAGATGGAATAAAACGCTATGCTGCATAACCACTAAGGCAAGTATTTGAAAGTTATGCAGAAGCCTTGATATTAAAAGGAAGATGCAACACTAGAAAAGGAGCAAAGTACATTAGGGAGACCATACATAGAACTAGTCATTCATAAGTCTAATTTTAAATGTGGAATGATTCACTACAGGGCATTAAGTTTTTGTTCGCGCATTGCTATTAATCAATTCTCCTTCCAAAAGGCACCAGGTGTTTTCAGAACACACTCCAATGTAACTGACAGTGGACATCTACAGGTGCCTATCAATCTGACAATATGACACTGCAGAGTATAATTCTATTTCTAATTTTATCAGGCAGCACACTGTACACCACACAAGGTATGCTGACAAGCTGTTAAAACACAGTATCCTAGATGAAGCTGAAGCAGTGTCCCCAGTGCCAAAACTGGGATGTCAGCAGCCCAACTGCAGAACAAATCAGTATTTCCAAAACCATGTCTGGAAACTGCATCTTATTTCTTCAGAATTGTCAAGAAGAGAGGGTTTTGGTGCTTTTACCTCTTTGCCATTCCACACGAAGATGTCTGCTCCATCAGCCAGCCCAATGCCATCCAGTGTCCGTTCATCTCCTAAAAAGGAGCAAATCATCAAGTTGTTGCCCTCCCCGAAACAGATAAGGAGGGTCAGCTAGTCAATGAAAAATAATTGAAATAATACATTTTAAAAATGAAAAATAAACCACGCTGGCTCAAGTGTAGCATTACAAAAGCTGCTGTGCAACTGGCATTTACAGAGGGTAATTAGGGTTCACTCACGTAGCAAGAGCGACACAAGTGGATACACACCCCTTTGGCACTCTCATTAAGCAGAGGGCTGCAGCTTAATCAAATACTGTAATGTAAGATTATAGTACATTATACCATACAAATACTAAAATATAATATAATAACCATAATCCAAATGCTGGGTTTCAATTCAATTTCCCTTGCAAACTGAGGCTCAAGTTAGCACTCGGCAAAGTTGTTTGGTCAGGATTATCTACCTGAGATTTAACAGTGAATCGGTAATTTAAAATAAAAAGCTTGGATTTAATAAACGAGTTACATACTGTACATTCCAAGCTCATTCTTTGCAATACTAATGCCCCTGCTGCAGTTTCTTTTACCTTCCTGCTACAGGTGAGATTCAGATTTTTTTAAAAGCCCCTGTCATTTAAAGAACATGTACTAGTATGTGGAGGAATATTGACAGCAGCTGTGAGTGCCACAAAGACTATAAAATTCAAAAATGGCTCAATAATAGGTTTTTAAAGACTAACACCTAGAATTGCTGCAGACAGAACTCACGATTTTAATTTATTAAGAGCATGTTAGTATTTTAATGTCCTCCTTATGTAAACACTTTCCTTTACAGAATTCCTACTTCAGCTCAGATTTAACCTACGTTTTTGTTAGGTCACCCTGGCTCCTCTCTTCTACCCTATCCTCTAGCTACCAGGTAAATGCTATGAAAGCAAACATTCATAAGCAAATCAAGGTCAAAACACAGACTGATACATTTTTGTCAGCAAACGTGTTTAACTTGCATAACATCTGCAGCCTTACTGCACTTCACAGCAAAGGTTATGTACAAACGTCTCAAAAACTTTCATTTCATTAATAAAGTGTCCTAAATAACAGCAGTGGACTTGCACTAAGTTTGAGGTTGAAGAGTGTTCAGTAATACACAACTCCAAGATGATTTACATATGAAATCCTCGATGTCTGCAGTAAATACACTGTCTAACTAACACGGAAGCCTTGTATGCAGTAGTCTTACCATCAAGTATCTGGTAAAGATGCAGTCCTGCTGGTAAAGGCCTGGCAATACTGAGAATCATGTCTCCTTCCCAAGATTCCAACATCTAATTGGGAAGAATTAAAAAAAAATATAATACTGAATAATTAAAAAAAATAATAATACTTTGCTGAAAGCTGCTACAGCCTGGCTACTGAGCTCACTTCGCCACTTAACAAATCACAGCTATTTAATTCTACAAGCCTAATAACACGGAAAACAGGCAAGCATTTAGGACTTGACCTTTCCGGCTAGTCACCACACAGACAAAAATAAAGTTTCAACTGGACACTAACTGAAGGTTGTGAGGCACAAGAAAAGCAAACAGCACTTCCTGAAATTGAGTTAGTTTTGATTTAAAAAGCATTTTACCAACTGTAATATTCCTGTAACACAGTAGAGAATAAATGCAAAGATACCACATTCAATAGTTAAGCTAAATATTTCCTTTAACTACTTTTCTTTTTTCTTAATCTACTCTGTTTCCTTTTAAGCCCAGCTAGCTCCCTGAAAATGCAAACACAAATCTGTCAAAATGGAACGTGAAGAATAAACCTGGAGTTTTGTAAAGCATCAATCCGTGCCCATGAACAAGCTGCCCAAATTACAAATAATTTGCTTATGAGGCCTTTAAAGCCTTCATAGTTAAAGTTTCATCAATTTCATGGCTTCTTCAATACTTCAAGAACAGACCTCAAACCAATGTTTCCTTCTGTGTAAATTCATCTAGCTTTTAGCCTCCTAAAAGAACATTTCCTGTTGAAAAGTTATCATCGAGATAAAAATTGTGGCATAAATACATAACTAAATGTTGTTGCAGCTCACGTAGAAATAAGGTGTTTGAGTTCATTTAATGCAGCAAATACCTGGAATACTGATTGTCGAAGGTCTCCCAGAGTTTTTCTCCTATCAATAGTCAAATCCACAACACTCTCTCTCCAAGTACGCGAAGGATGCAGAGCCCCATTGTGAAATTTATAACACGAGCTCAAATGGAGATGCAAATCAACACCGTTGTTTGCCGAGTCACATTCCGCTCTTTGAAAGAATAACACAATAACACAGCAGTGAATTCAACACCTGACAAATGGGTAGTTTATCTCAGAGATGCTTCTGGGCAGTTGTGCTGGAACCAATACCCCCATGGCTAAGTTCACTGTCACATTCCTCCCTCCATCAAGGGGTGCAAAGAGGTGCTCAAAGATGACAGTGATTTCCATGTTATACAACAGAGAGCTAGCACAGACATCCTCCCCATAAGCACTAGAATAGTGCATTCTGTGTGTTTCTACACCTTGCTTCTACCTTTCTAAACAGAACGGCAAACTTCATCTGTAGGAATGTGGAGATTATAGGGTTCGGGTTTTTTTTTCAGGCTGTGTTCCAGTTCAGTATGGTTGGAAATGCAGAGAGAGGAAAAACTGGATGGAAAGGGAGTCAGGACAGACACGACCATGCCTTCCAACTTTATACCTGCATCCAGCTGTACTAGCTAAACACGGCAGCAAACACACCATTTAAAAAAATAAAGGAGTGACATTCACCCAGTACAGAGAGGTCCCACAAGACTTGTGGCTCTTGTGCAGGTCTGTATTTTGATAGCTTAACTGCCAATCGGGCATATCGTCTGTTCTGTGTGTTCCTCAACAGCAGGAAAAATTTCAACCAACCTGAATACCACTAGCTTTTCCCTTCCACGTTTCTGGCAAAGGATACCATTTATCTATTGTTTCACAGAAAAGCAAGTCATTCCTCCTCCCAATGGAGAGCTCCCTCTATAAACGTAATTAAGAAAGCGTTCCAGAGTTGCACTGATTTTCATAAAAAATTGGTGCAATTTTAAATTGCAAGTAACTTTCCATTGAAATTCTGTAGAACGCCCAGGTACACCACTAACAGGGAGGCAGGGAACCAGTAGAAGGCAGAATCTGGATGTACAAATTGTATTCCTCAATTAACCTCTATGACATTGCATCATTTTAGTATCTGACTCCACTCAATGAGTTTCTTTCCTTTTAAATCACTGTGGAAATCTGCAGATTAAGAATGCTGTTTAAGAGAGTGGTACATTTACATTAATATACCTCTTCATTTGCAGCTCAGTATTAGCAGCATTCATTTCATTCAGAAGGTGTTCAGGAATTTGGTACCTTGGATTTCCTCGCGCTGTAACAAATAATATAGGCTAGTTTGGCCTCAGCTGCTTAACACGTGTTTTGGCAAACAAGAAAAGTGATCAAGATGCGACATTATGGTACAGTAATCATTGAAAATTCAGAGCAATGATGTTGCAGTCTTTCATAATAGAGAAAATTAAACGGCAAGATGATACAAAGAATAAAACAAGCGCTTTTACTTCTTCCCATCAGTCTTTCCCCAAGGGAAACTGATATGTGAATGCTCTCAGCAACAACTTCTATTTGTGCCAGCAGGAGAGGTTCTGCTAATATTTCTGAAGCGTACTAGAAAAGAGTTAGTGTCAGCCACAGCCAATTAACCGGTCACTACTTCCTTGGAGGTAACCTCCATCTATCTTAGTTAACCCTTTTTTCAAATGAGCACTAGAAAGAAAACTGTATCTTCAGTTCTCGGTGAGGACAGAAAGGCCCAACAGCCTTTTCCCTCCAGAAAACAAACTGTCAATGAAGGAAGCCCCCAGAATACCAAGATGAGCTTTGTGTACCTTCAGGCGGTCTCTTTAACTGAGATTTTCGATAAAACAGCATGTAGGCACTCTCTTTACCCTGAAATTGTTTCTCAATATCCTTCTCCTTGATTGGCTGGACTTTTGAATCATTCAGATCAAACCAATGGCAACCAGCAGAACTGTCCCTTAGCCTTGTAGGGTTTTTTTCTGAATTCCACTGGACATCGTTCTTCTGAGGAGGGCTTTGGAGATCTTGTCCTTGAGAATCTGACTTAAACAGGACCTTGTGTTTTTCCTTCAAACCAACCTTATTTTCATCAGGACTGAACTGAAAGATCTGAGGGTGGTTCTGCAAAAACTAAAATGAAAGCAAGGACAAGATTAAGAAGATACCTGGTTTTAAATACAGCAGCCTGCATTAGCTACTTCACCCGATTCATCCTCAAATTGATACCCAAAACTCATCCGTTCAAACTTAATTTTATGGTGCCTCTTCATCTCTTTCTAAGTTTAGACAGAAAAATGTAATTTTCCTACCACCACTTATTTGTCTGATCTTTTATATTCTGTTGCTGGCTTCAATTCTTATATAACTTCGAACCATCGTGCAAGACACTGCAAAATAATTATTTTTAACATCAGTAAGAATTAAAGCAGACTAACTTCTGGATTTGAAGGACTGTTTCAGACACTCGAGTGCTTTCAAAACACTTCTCACAAGTGCATATGCTCTGTCCCTGGAAAGGCAGCATAGGGAGTGATGGGTGCTCTATAGGCAACCAAAAAGCTTCTGCTTTATCAGACACACAGAGTACCATCCCAACCAGTTCAGCACCCAGCACTGGTACTTTAGAATCCCTAGAGTCTCTGCAGAAAAGTGTCCTTGTGGCCAAGAATGCCAATGGCCTCCTGGGGTGCATGAAAAAGAGCATGGCCAGCACGACGAGAGAGGTCACCCTCCCCCTCTACTCTGCCCTGGTGAGGCCACATCTGGAGAACTGTGTCCAGTTCTGGGTCCCCCAGTTCAAGTAGGACAGGCAACTACTGGAAAGAGTCCAGTGGAGGCTACAAAGATGAAGGGAATGGAGCACCTCTCTGATGAGGAAAGGCTAAGAGACCTGGGTCTGTTTAACCTGGAGAAGAAAAGACTGAGAGGGGATCTCATCAATGCTTAATCTAAAGGGTGGTTGCCAAGAGGATGGGGTCAGGCTCTTCTTAGTGGTGCCCAGTGACAGGACAAGGGGAAAAGGACACAAGCTGGAACACAGGAAGCTCTGTCTGAACATGCGGAAAACCTTCTTTACTTTGAGGGTCAGAGCCCTGGCACAGACTGCCCAGAGAGGGTTGTAGATTCTCCTTCTCTGGAGATACCCAAAACCTGCCTGGACATGTTCCTGTCCAACTGCTCTGTGTGACCCTGCTCTGGCAGGGGGGGTGGACTAGATGATCTCCAAAGGTCCCTTCCAACCTGTACCATTCTGTGATTTTGTGAGAAATGCTCCCTTCTATGTTTGCCAGGCAGGGACATTGAGCTCAATCCTCATCTGCTGAGCTGTACCCTACGCAAATTAACGCTGCCCATTGTGGCATCTCAAGAACTTAAAACTTCCTCACACTGTTTTGCCCAGCTTATCCACTTGGTTCTCTACTTGCATTTTAGCAGCATGCAGATACTTCAAACAAGCTTGGTGTCCAAATGACACAAAACAAAACCATGGCTCCTGAGAGATTGGGATGGACACCAACTACCCTACACTTTCAGTAGACTGTTCCTTGAGAGTCTTGTCCATGTTTCCCGTTTACTATCTTACAAACCTCCTACACATGCTCTATTTCACTAGTCCAAGTGCCAGTATTTTCAATCACCATCCTACGGACTATTCAATAGGAATATAAAATTATCATAACAGTAAAATACACATGTATCACCTTCCGTAACGCTCCACATTGTTTTCGGTATTTCTTATTCCAGGACACTCCATTTTTCTCCAAAAATTTCTGCCCTAATTGATCCACAGGAATTTGTTTAGATTCTTCCTACAGACAAATTAAAACAAAGGCTACAAAAGTCAATTCTGAAGTTCTGAAGTGCTTAAATCTTTCCTACTTGTTAACAAGACAAGGTGACATCACATTTTGCAACAGCTTAGGTAAGCAAATTAAATACTCAAAAATGGCTGATTTCTGTATGAAGAGACACTGTTAAAAGTCAGGTTAAGTTACAAATTTTATATGCTTCACAACAAGTTCTGAAGAGTTCTGTACACTTAAACCTGCCCACTCTCACATACACTAACCCCTTCCGGGTTCCTAGACACCAAAATCAAAGCAGTAAACCCCTTACATACCATACCTCTGATAAAATCCTTTTCAAGACAGCCAACGGATTTTCTATTTCTTTGCCATTTTCGGTATCTCTTAAAGTCTTATCTTCAATCAGTCTATCCTCTTCTTCCTGTAGAAGAAAAATAAAAGGCTCACAAATACTGTTGTTTCACACAGAAGTAGCTGTTTTCTATTATAATCTGTATTAACAGTAGGATGCACAATTTCGAAGTGTGGAGGAAGTTCTGGTAAGCTGTCTCTGGCACCTGCTACAGACTGTATAATGTCATACAGAATATCAACTATCAGTTTTTTTTAAGAGAAAAAGGCTTTATTTACAAACAGCCATCCAAAGTCACCCATTCAAATGACTGTGCTGCTCTTGAGCAAAGATTAATTCATGTATAGTGAGCCTGGTAACATGAGATAGTTTAGCAGATCCAAAAGCTAAAATTTGTTACAAAATCTTAACAGATACCACATACGGTGGAAAACTACCCTTCTCCATGAGGTAGGAGACCAAAATATTAATCAGTTTGGATGTACATTTTGTCCACTAGGTCCTAATACTTTTCTGAAAAATGAGACATATCAAGCAAGGAAGAAGAACCTTCAGGACTTACTTGTAACTGCCAGTTTCCTAATTCATCCACATCTCTGATATAAACATGATAGTGTCCTCCATAGCAGCCACCTTTATGTATAATAACAGAGAAGAGCTCATACATGTACTCTGAATCATCCATTTCAGTCTTTAAAAAGAAAAACAATAATAACAACAATAATATATATCAGTAACTCTTTCACACAAGGTCAGTTTTATACCATCAGCATGGCTTCAGATAGAAGCAACAGACAAAAAAAAATAGGTTTATTAAGCAAATTTTTAGGCATGACTGTGAACAATATTGGAAATTTAAAATAATTAAATATTGATACAAATAATAGAACAGCTCAACCTGTCTGTTGAAAAATTGCTTTTTCAATAACAGTGCCTCTATTATGTATATCAAGCACTAGTATAGCTCTTTATAATCAAAATACATATAGATGAATGCAAAGACAGATTCCTAAAATAATGAAATAACTACATGCCTGTAAAAAATATATAGCCAAATTTACACATGACGTTATCAGACAGTGACAATATAAACCCAAATTTAATTTCAGTTTCCAGGTGATCATCTTCAAGAAAATGTCAGACTAAGTTTTAAGTAATTATTATACCCTTTCCCCTTTCCATAGCTACAAGGTATTTCCCATTCAGTTAGAAACTGGATTTTTCAGAAACAAACCAGAATGCAAAGAATTTCAAATTAGGGACAGAAGAAAACCCCACAAAGTTTCTCAAATTCTTTGACCTGACAAAATGCAAAACAAAAGATAACTTTGCCTTGAGATATTGGTTCTCTGCAGGTTATATAGAAACTTTAACAAATATAAACAGTACAAACCTGCTCACAGAAAGGCCTCAGGTTTATCTGGATAGGGAATGTGTAGCAGCTCGTTTCCTTGTATCGTTCACACTTCTCAAAGTCAAAGTTGAATCTCAGGAGAGAAATAGTGAGAAACGGTGGCAACTTGCGTAGTTTAGCAGACTGCAAAATGATTTTTAAAAGTTGTAAGCACATGGTTATACAGAATAATGTTTCTACTTTGCTATGGTCAACTCTTTACTTTCCATCAAATCAGTGTTTTAATTTTTAAACTGTCTTCCTTAATTCTGAATTTCCCACCAACTAGACATTCTAAAAGCAATCCAGATCCTTCCCCTCCGTAAAGTCCTACACCTTCCCCGAATGGTGATCACCAGTCCCATACTTTATCCTCCTACAGGCAATGAAGGAGGGCATTGCTGAAATTCAAGTCAGTAAATACATTTCCGTAGCCCAGGTGTTCTTCGCAAGAGGATTTTCTTGATTTTTATACTAAGAAGCAATTGCTTCAAACCCCTGGGTTTGTGCTTAGGCATGAAGTCAGACCATATAACATCTTCCCAGCCATCAGCCTAAATGTGTTTAAGGGACGTTTAGATGCGGTACTGAGGGATATGGTGTAGGGGAGGACTTTGTAGAGTAGGGTAGATGGTTGGACTCGATGATCCCATGGGTCTCTTCCAACCTCAATGATTCTATGATTCTATGATCAGCATCTCCCACAGCACCTACCACCAATGGTCCCACACCAACCCTGGGAGCCCCGAGAAAAAACACAAACTCAACTCCTGCTGAGCAGCAGGTGCTGCAGAAGAGCAACACGTGTGTCCTGGGTTGAGTGATGTTGGGGAAAACTGCACTTTTAGAAGGTTCAAATGTCTGAATTTGTGAAAATATTTACTTTATAGCCAGCTCTGGGATGTGGGATTCAAAGTCTCAGTGTTTGAGTCTTGTCACGTGCAGGGATGAGGAGAAGTGAAGCCTGGGCACTTGACCCAGGCTGGGCAGCAGCATTATTTCATACCATGAATGTCACATTCAATATAAAATTAGAAAAGTTTGCTGTGTGGTTTGCTCTCTCCATTGATGGTGGTGGCCCAGAGAACTCCTTGCCCCGGTGCCAGACCCTTGAGCCCTTTCCTTCCTCCCAAAGCCATGGCACTCACAGTGTCCCACATTTGCTGTCCCCTGCTGAGGGCACACAGCTTCCTGCTGAGAGAACTGGCCGAGTACAATTCTTGTATATCTTATATTAGTATCAGGATTAATACCGGTTCTTTAGTATTGTTAATTATTTAGTCTAATCCTATTAAATGTATTTATATTTCTGTGACTCTTGCGGTCCCTCCTGATCATGTCCTCCAAACACAGCATTTCTACTTCACCTGAGGTTTATTCCAATGACCATTGAGGAGTTTCCCAGTTCTTTGGGGTTGTGTGACCCCAAGCACCGGTCAGGGCTCGTACAGGAACAGTGTTTTCAAATGTGGAAGTCAGAAATCATCCTGTATCTAATATAACTATCTCTGACAGGTGTATATTGTCCAGAAAAAAAGAGATCATTCCCGCATGTCCTGTTAGGCTGCCTCCAAATGCAACAGAAATGGTCTGAAAAATGTCACCAGAATATATCACAGTGGCATTTTGCCTAAGATCTGCCAGCCTGCTTGAAGAAAAGGGTCTTGATTAAGATCTGTGGGCTACAGTAAACGAGCACAATGCTGTGCAGCGCAGTGTAGGTGTATCCTGGAAGACCCTAAAGTCAGCCACAGAATAACCAAGCAAGTGATACATCTCCCTCATTTATCCAGGAGAGGACCTTCAAGGCAGGAAAGTCAACATAATCCACTTTAGCAAGGAAAATATTAATCAAGATTGAACAACTTCGTGTGTGAGCACATCAGGAACCCTGGTGTGAAGTAAAACCAACCACTTTTATCACCTGTGAATCCAAGTGTTGGTTCAACAGACACACTTCCGAGCCTTTCCAATGTCTCCATCCAACTCTCCACCTGCAGAGCCATAACAGACCCTCGCAGGAACACACATAGGGTGTAAAAAACCCCCTGATTTTGACACACATGAAATGCCTATCACAAAGACTACATTGCTGAGCCTAGTGGCACATAGGATTTGCACGTTCTTCCAAGTTAAGGGTGAAAATCAGACTGTATAATTAAAATTTGATAAAGTTCTGGACCATGAGATTGTTCAACTCTTTCTTGAGATTGTCCATTCACACCCTGGCATCTCCCAGCTATGTGACTTCTTACCCAGTATCAGAGTCCCCACAGGCTTCTTGCACAGATAAGCACATTTGAGAGGTAAATAACTCTTCCCTTGCACTCCCTTGAACCCAGCAAAGTTTAACGCAAATAAGCCTTTACAGATCAAGCCACATGAGGCACTGGCAGATGCTTCTGAACTCCTGAGTCACTGATTAACTTCATCTCTCCTCAGCTTGCCTTTGCATCCACTCCCTTCTACATTAATGTCAACAGTTCTCTGTTGAACGCTGAGGAACTCTGATGACTCAGCAAAGGAAAAGGGTCACTGCATTTGGCTGTACAAGTAATTTTACCAAAAAAAACCCACCAAAACTCCAAAGTAACAGTTCTCACCCATAGCTGAGCAGAGATCAAAGCAGTAAATCATTCACTAGACTATGACAAAGCAGCAACAACTCCACAGATAGACCCATTGGCTTCCTTCAAAAGCATCTTCAAGCTACTACCTGAAGGAGAAGACCTTCACAGTCCATATTCTGACCATGGGAACACGCCTTTGCAGCTTTGCTGCCTGGACTTTTATCCTCCTCCTTCTTGGCCTCTTTCCCTCCTTCCCAGGAGGGAAACTCCTGGGGGTGCCCATGGATGGAAGCTACTGGCTTAGCATGTGGCGAGTGGCTGAAAAGCTCACCAAGAGAGGACACAAAGTGCTGGTGGTTATACCAGAAGCTGGCAGATGGAAACAGCACAGGCGAACACTGTGAAAACACACCTGGTGTCTTACAAATTAGAAGAGCTGGATGGTTCCTTGCATGAATACATTCTTACTTACCTGAAGGCTCTAGCACACAGAATATACAATATAGAATGTATTTCAACACAGAACATATTGAAAACACCTACTAAAGCGTTAATTTATCACTGCAAGACCCTCATCCACATCAGAGAAACAATGCAATACCTGGATCAACACATGCCATTTGCCTGTGCGGAGTAACGGTTGTTCATTATCTTTCTCTCCCATTTGGATTCTTCAGGAGAGAATGTCCATTGTTTTCTTAATTACATGGAGCCATTTATTTATTTAATTTTTATATTCTAGCTTATCTTTTAGCCTATCCTCTAAAATGCCCAAAGCCAGGTGCCTGTAGAGGTGATTGAAGCAATACTCTCGAAACTACACGCCACTCCATTCACCATTAGCTGGATTAAAGACTGCAACAACATTCAAGTCAAGAAATGAGTCACGTGAGCTTTGCTTGACATAGTTGTTGAGGTTTAAAACACAGGTCAGATTTTGGCATTCTCTTGCTATATACTATCTGATTAAAGATATAGATTAAAGATAAAGATATAGACACAGCAACGTAAACAAAGTTCCTAATGGTTAGCAAACTGAACACTGAGAATCACCAATGCATTACCTTCGAAGCTTCAACAAGTTTATCACAGGTTCCACATTGATACAAATTCTCATTTTCAAAGTACTCTTCTTCTACATACATGTTCCACAGGGCCTCCTCCAAGCCAGCAACACCTTTTACAGCCACTGTTAGGTCTAAGAAATCTTCCTATGCAGAAGTACAAGAAGAAGTAAGGTAGTAAGCAGTGTAAGTTCACAGTACCGTAGAAAAATATTCATCTCATTCACCACAGCAGATCTAAGCATTCCTTTTGCCTTCATTGCTGATGGAGAAAAAAACCCACACATCCACATAAGAGAAAGTAATTTAAAAAAAAAACAAAAAAACAAAAAAAACCCCAAACAAATAGACCTTTCCAAATTACAAAGAGCATAAAAGACTGTAAAGATATGTTTTACTGTTGTTACCCCACTGTTCAGCTCTCTTGCTAACTACATCTACTAAAGGCAATGCTTGCCAACTCAGAAGATGCAATAACACTTGCTTTTTACCTGAGTCACAGCCTGATGTAGGTGGTTTAGAAAATGCCAGCCAAGACTTAACAACAGTCCTACATAATTTCCACATTTTCAAGCCTGCAGCACTCTAACCGATAAACACTACCTAGATTCAACAAGGCCACCAGTAACACTCAAGATATAAGTAATTATTTTTGGAATTTAAAAAAAAAAAAAAAAAAGAACATTACTTAAAGTATCTTCAACAGACTGAACAAAATCTATCCTGGAAAATCATCTGGCTTTACCTGTCTCTCACTGATATTCTTGCATTCTTTACAAACAATCTGGTTGACAACAATCCCATGGTACAATCGGTTAATGAGGTCGTGACCTGAAGTGCCCACAAGAGAAGTTTCCAAAGCACTGAACAGAATCCGATTTAGTTCCTGCACATCATGCTGCCTCATTTCCTGCATGATAAAAAAAATACGAAGTAGGGCCATCTGCTTTGCTTATTGCTTAAAAACAACATATATTAGCTGTGACAAAGACAGCTGCCTCAATGACCACCCATATATTTACTACCTTGAGTAGTAAATTACTACCATTATTATAATTCGTTATTCTTAATTAAGGTATGCTCTCTGAGGAGCTACATAAACTATAACCCACATAAGACACCTTCACTTGGGTAGATTTAGACTAAACGCTGAGTTACACAGTTCAATTTAGGTAAGAATCTAAGTATTTGAAGGACAAGAACACTAACTACTGTGGGAAAAACATTCCTCTAAGAAGAAAGGAAAAGCTACTGAAGTTGTATCTAACAACAATTTTATTCTGTTTCTCACTGTAAACAATTGGCACGGACTCTACGTGGAGATACAATAGCATACAACAGTAGCTGACCCAGGTCAATGTTATCTCTGCAGCTTGAAGTATTTTAAGATATTTCTTAAATGTCAAATTTGAAAAACATCTCCATTCAGAAAGAAGTTTACCAATTATAGTATCACTGACAGTGATTTGTACCTCCTGACTGTTCCACCCAAAGCTCTCCGTAAGGTCTGTCGTAGATGCAGCCTGCTGGTCCAAGAGCAGAAGCTGAGCAAATAACCGTTGAAGCTGTAAAGGAATTATTCGAACCTAGAAATAAAACCCAAAATACACCCAACAAATCAGAAAGTCTTCAAACGAATCATTTAAATAAAAAGAAAAATAATTTACTACAAAACTTGTCATAAACCACTGCTCTCTATGGCTTTCATAATACAAGTTACTCAGTTCACACCAAAACATCAGTCAGACTTGGTTCCCCAAAATCTACAGGGACTCACCTTACTCGTTTTGTGATAAAGGAAAACTGTGTGGATTAAATTAAGCCACCACCACAGCGAAAAAGGACAGCTTCCTCTGATGTTTTTCATAATACTAAACCCTAAGAACAGCTACGAGATATCATGGCATACAGATTTAACACGTGCTACGCCTTGCTCAGTAAAGGGTTTGGTGGTGGGGTGGAATGAGAGGGGAAGGAGAATGGTCAATGTCAACAAGCTTGATTTTTGATATTTATCTTTGACTTACAAAGAAAAAAAAATTTCCGAGCAATCAGTTGTGTCACTTTAACTCAAAAACTAAAGAATGATATTCTGTCGTCAACTTTAGTAAGCACTTTTTAAACAAAGATTTCATTCCAATCCCATAGCATCTCGTGTGTGAGTAGAAAGGAAATCAAAGAATCAAAGAAAGGACTGTAAAGACTTTGAGATTGTTCCTGCACCCCTTGGAAAGAAAAAAAAAAAAAAAAGAAAAATTATCTCTGCTATGAACTTCAGCAGAAAAAGGCTCGATATCTTACTTTTGCAGCAAAAGCTTATGGCACTGAAAACTTACATCTGCCTGCAAAATCATGTATCAAACTGCCTTTCATCACCAAAGTTAGGTTTTCATTCATTCTCATAAGAAGTTTCATGCAAATTGAAACAGTATTCTTCCGAATCAACGCTCAGCAGTGACTAAGGACAAGAAAATTTTAAATACCTTTGCATCTGGTTTACCGCTATCCCCCAGAGTCCCGAGTTCTTCGGGTCCTAGAGAGAACAGCGCCTCTGCAAATGTAAAGAAAAATGCCTATTTAAGAGAAAAAAATCTCCTCTTTAAAGATTTATTATGTTTTAACTATCAAGAACGACGATGCTATTCTTTTTCTGCAAATTAAGACACTAAGCAACATTTCTGAACATCATTCATCCTTACAATGGGTTCAAGCTATAAAAATAAAGCATAATAAGTAAAAAAAAAGTGTTTAGATGGCAAAATAGCTATTTAATTTTTTTAAGAACTGTGGTGGTTGCATTAAAAAATGAACGATGCTTTACGGACAGCAGTAACCACTCTTAGGTCCACAAACTGTAGACTCTTTACCTGTAAGAAAATGTAATGTTTATAACTTATATGTTGTGCAGAAGTGGCGATATTAATTCTACAGACCAATAGCTCCAAGTATTCCGTAGTGACTTATTTGAAGTAAAAGAAACACCACAGTTTATATCAGTTAATATATAACTAGAAACGCAAGTCACTGTAAAATATCGATTCCAACATAATTTTGAAAACATTCTGAACACGTTACCTCTAAATTCAGGTGTGAAAAGCAGAGTCTGCAGAAGGGAATTGAGGTAGCAGGTTCCACCCTGATTTTTGATACCACTTAGGTTGGTGAAATCCCTGGGAGCTGGAGGCTCAGAATCTCTGGGCTTTGATTTCTTCCCTTTTTCACAATGATTGTTTGAAATAAAGGAAAAATCCTCTTCAAATAAGTCCCCAAACATTGTGAAGGCAAAACAGTCCTTAAAAACATATAAAACAATCTATTTACTATAAAAAATGCAATTGACTCCATCCACCTCGACTCTCCCAAGATGAACCTTTCATCCCTGAAGAATTTGTTTATAACAGTTTTTACCTTATTCTGCTCATTCTAAAAATGTATTCATTCCATACAAAAATGTGCACTAATATAGCAAAAAAAAAAAAGGATGAATTAAAAGCACTTCTGTTAGCACAGGTATGAAGCGAATTTTAACCCGAATCAAATACATCACATTTGAAATTTGCATAAGAAAAAACACACATAGCGAAAGAAATAGGTCCTTCTAAACACCTATAATTAACTAGTGCTCAAGTTACCCTGTTTCCTGCAGGAAAGGTATGTAAAGTCTCTCAATCTCATCAAAATCCCAACACCGTCTCTCAACAACTCCATATGGACAAGTAACCTGCCTCTAGTATTTGCCAGTTCAGATAGGGAGAGTAAAGAATGGGAAGAATAAGAAGTCAAAGATATATTGATATTTTATGAACACGTTACCTGTTCTTCCAGGTGTTTGAGCCAGAAACTCAATGGCAACTAACTTAGAGACATTTTTAGAAGCCTTGAGACCTCGCAGCACGTACCAGGACTCCCAAAACCAACTCCCTTTTGTTTTGTACTTGTCACCCTGTAATTTCATTTGGTAAGCTGTAGCTCTTGTATTAGCAGCGAGTAATCAATAAGTTATACTGAAGCAGTGGATAATCATTCCCTCATTTACCTTCACTCCACGTGCAAATTTGCAGATCTTTACCACATTCCACTTAGATACCTCTTCCAGACTAAAGCTTCCCCAAAGATGCATTCATTCCTACAACTGAACTTGTCCCCATATCTTCAGTTCTCCTTATCCACGTTCTCTGAACATCTTACACTTCTCCTTTACCTGTTTCTGAGATGAGGACCATATCTGCCTACAATGTTCAAGATGAGTGCAAACCACAGCTATCTAAATATAATATACATTTTATTTTTACATATGTATCATATATAGTTTGTGGTTTATATATAATTTCTGTATTTATAAATAATGTTTGGGGTTGGTTTTTTTTTTTTTACAACTGCTGAGCACTAAACTGCTTTTGTTTTTTTTTTAAGAAATGTTTATTATTACCCCAAGGTCTCACTCCTGAATGTTCACATCAATCCCAAATATTATATACACACTTAACACAAATATGTGCACAAATACATAAAGTTGTGATTGTCTCTGCCCCATGCTGCATGTCTTTGCATTCATCTACAGTTAATATTATCTGCCACTGTATCATTCAGTCATCCATGAGCATAAAGACTTTAAAGCTTCACATCAGTGAAGCACTCATGAAATAAACTGATATATTGCAGTTTATTTCTGAAATAAACTGATATATTGCAGTAAAAGACAGAATAAACTAGTTATTTCAGCATTCATTAGTTTTTTTTCCTGACAGTTTATGGTATGTTGAACATAGGCCCTAGCAAAGGCAGAAAAAAAAACCCTCCCCCTCACTCCCCTCTGTGATGGGTCACCTTCTGTTTCCCATCTTTTTGCTAATTATTTCATCAAGCAACAACTTCCTTCTCCTGTGCCAACTTAATTTCTTTAAAAGCCTTTAGTGGCAAACCTTGTTCAATACCCTTTGAAAATCCCAACATGGTTTGCAGCTCCTCATTCAACCAACTGGTAGTTCTTCAGGCATCTCCTTTTTATAAATCAGCACTACATTAAGCTCATTTTAGTCCTTCCCATGGCTTTTAGGCAAAAGGCTACGCTTAAAGCAGTTGACTACGAACCAGCGTGGTGGCGTTCACTGTGCTTGCTCTGCAGTGCTGCTTCAGCATTTCATCTAGAGATACTCCCTTATAAATCCCCACAAAATAAAATTATGTGGCTGGAGATCCCTCTTAATGAACACAGAAGAGAAAGAAATCATTTTGATCTCTTTGCATTAGGTTTTTCTTCTCTGAATACAGCTTTTATGCCCTGATCGCCTACAATAAAACCCAAAGCCTATAAAGGTCCTAACTCCCATACTTCAAGACATATTTGTTTGGGACTCTTTCCAAACAGACTCTCAGCCTTCACTTATTTTTCAGTCAGGCCTACTGCACTTTAGTATTTAACCTTCCAAAGATGATGACTCTTCCTATTTTTCCTCACCCAAATGCACAACAGCTTGCTCCTAACAGGTTGTTCACCACAAAAGAAGGCACATATCCAGGAAACAGCAATCATCTTACTGACAGTCTGCTGTACCCACCCACCACTCCAGAACAGCACTTCAGCAGGACAGTGCCAAATCCTCCCTCGCTCCTTATTTTTGGATCCTCAAAGCACTGCTGCTAGCAGCTTTCTTCCCTTAAAAAACAAAAAATAAAGAAAATTCACACAATAATATAGATTAGAACAAATCTCTGCATTATGTCTGTGATCCACTGTCCTCACAAAGCTGGTCCAACTTAGACCGTATTGTTTATTAGGCCCTTGCCCTATCAAAACTGGAATACTTCCATAAAAGGCAGATCCCAAACCCCACAGAAGTCTCTGCCTCCTATTCCTCCTCTCTGATGGGTACCTCCCCTGTTGTAGCTTGGGTCTGGCACCTCTCGTCCTACCCCAGGGCACCTCCCATGGGTGGGATGTTGTACCTGATGGGGACCTCCCATGGGTACCTCGGGTCTGGCACCTCTCATCCTACCCCAGGGGCACCCCCTACAAAATCAGGCAGCACCCACGCCCTGCCAACAGCAACACGGTGTCCCCCCCATCGCCTTCTCTTCCTCAGGCTGATCTCACCCGGCTCCTCCCGCCTGTCTCCACCTCCCGTGAGCTCCAGTCCCGCAGCCCCCACGGAGCTGGGCCCAGTCTTCAGGCTCGGTCTCTCCGGTACTGAAGAGAGGGCCGGGACCGCTACGCTAGATCTACCGCCCGCACCCCCACCGGCCCGCAGCCCCGGAGCTGGCAGGTCACGGCTCCCCGCCGCCGCCCGCCTAGCCCGACTCACCGCTCGGAACCAGCGCCTGGAGCCGAGCCGGCACCTACCGCCACGGCCCCGCGGCCGCCGCCATCTTTGTTATGGGACCGCGCAAAGCACGCTGGGACCTGAAGGCCGCTGCGCAAAGCAGGCTGGGACCTGAAGGCCGCCGCGGCTCCGGGCCTCCACGCAGCTGGCCAAGCCCCGGAAAGAGAACAGCGGCGGCCCCTCGCTGCTCCAGCCGCTTCCCCGATCCACAGAGCAAGAAGTATGGAAGGAGACGCCGGGCACGGGCGCCGATGCGAAGCGAAGCGAAGACCGGCCAGCAAAGGCGGGCGCGCACAGCCTGCCGGGAATCGTAGTGCGGCGCTGTGCTGGCGACGGAGCGCGCACTGCCTGCTGGGAGGGCGGGGTCACCTCCGCAAGGCCTTCTGGGGATTGTAGTTTTCTGTCTGCCGCGGTGCGCGGCGGGAGTCAGCCTGCTGGTGTCACCTCCCGGCCGCGGGGGGTGAGGGGTTGCCATGGCGACCGCGGGGCCTGCGCTGCCTGGCCGGCTTCAGGGCCAGACGGAGGCTCAGCTTCTACTGGGTGGCGGGCCTGGCAGGGGAGGAGAGCAAGGAACCTCCACCATCACCCAGAGCTCTCAGGCAACCCCTAGGGACAGGCCCCACTGAAGTGCTCTGAAAAAACGAGACAGGGATGAAGCACAATATGACAAAGGCTGGGGCTGCTTCTCCTCCTGCCCCTTCTGGTCCCATTCCTTCCCTGAGGTTGTGAGGCCCAGTCAGGTGCAGGCCAGGGCTCGTACTGTCACTGCAAACGGGCAGATAAAACTTTCCAAGACTCAATTTAAAGTTTCAGAAAGCAGGCATACTGCAGTGCCGGGTGCACAGGGGATCGCTCCTGCTATTGTGCACACCGAATGCTGTTGTCAAATTAAATTTATACACAACAGGTATACATATTCAATGTAATTCCAAGAAAATATTAGCATATTCATTAATTTTCTGAGAGTTTATTTACATATTATAATAAGCTTTAGGGCATGCGTACTCGTGCATTCTGGTGGTCCTAATTTTGAGACAGAGTCGTGTCTTCCTCAATCTTCATCTTCTTCACCTGTCCTTTGGCTCACTTTTCATGTTGGCAATACAATTCTGACTCCTTAATTGCTCATTAAAACTAATGATCTCCCTTCTACCACCTGTTCTGACAGACAATGTCCATATTTATTGCATCCCTGTCTCAGGTCACCATGTTCTCAGGGCCACATACATCCTTTCTTATCTTACTAAGTCCTTCACAGAATCACAGAATTGTCAGAGCTGGAAGGGACCTTCTAGGACCATCTAGTCCAACTCCCCTGCCAAAGCAGGGTTGCCCAGAGCACATCACTCAGGAGCATCCAGGTGGGGCTTGAAGATCTCCAGAGAAGGGGACTCCACGCCGTCCCTGGGCAGCCTCTTCCAGGGCTTGAGTGGAACTTCCCCTGGTCCAGCTTGTGCCCATTGCCCCTTGTCCTGTCACTGGGAACCACTGGAAAGAGTCCGGCTCCATCCTCCCTCAACCCACCCTTTAGATACTTGTAAACGTAGATAAGGTCTCCCTTCAGCCTTCTCTTCTCCAGGCTCAAGAGCCCCAGCTCTCTCAGCCTTTCCTCATCAGGGAGATGCTCCAACCCCTCCATCATCTTTGTTGCCCTACGCTGGACTCTCTCCAGCAGTTCCCTGTCTCTCTTAAACTGAGGAGCCCAGAACTGGACGCAGGATTCCAGTTGTGGCCTCCCCAGTGCAGAGCAGAGGGGGAGAATGACCTCCCTCCACCTACTGGCCACACTCTTCCCTA
>QJSC01005338.1:4978141-5014292 GCA_003697955.1 Calidris pygmaea
TGTCAGGCACGATTTGCCTTTGGTGAAGCCATGTTGGTTGTTTCCAATCACCTCCTTATTTTCCATGTGCCTTAGCAAGGATTTCAGGAGGATCTGCTCCATGATCTTGCCAGGCACAGAGGTGAGACTGACCGGCCTGTAGTTCCCCGGGTCCTCTTTGTTCCCTTTTTTGAATATTGGAGTTATGTTCCCTTTTTTCCAATCAGCGGGAACTTCACCAGACTGCCACGATTTCTCAAACATGATGGAGAGGGCTTAGCAGCTTCATCTGCCAGCTCTCTCAGGACCCGTGGATGGATTTCATCAGGTCCCATGGACTTATGCACATTCAGATTCTTTAAGAGGTCACGAACTTCATCTTCTTGTACTGTGGGTGGTTCTTTCAAACACAGATGAGCCTGGCCAGGACTTGGAGAAGACAGACACCCTCTTTGAAACAAGCAGGTGTTTGCAGCTGCCTTCCTAATGCTGCCACCAAGCCTAGGATGGTCCGGCTGGCACCTCACGTGCTGCCAGCATTGAGTCTCACTGTGGCTTTGCTGTGATCACACGCTTCCCCTCTGCTCTGCTCTGGTGAGACCCCACCTGGAACACTGTGTCCAGCTCTGGAGCCGTCAGCGCAGGAAGGACATGGACCTGTTGGAGGACCAGAAGGATGACCAGAGGGCTGGAGCACCTCTCCTTCAAAGACAGGCTGAGAGTGTTGGGGCTATTTGGCTTGGAGAAGAGAAGGCTCCAGGGCGACCTTATAAGTGGCCTTCAAGTACCTGAAGGGGGCCTACAAGAAAGCTGGGGAGGAACTCTTTGCAAGGGCATGTAGCAATAGGATAAGGGGAGTGGTTTTAAACTAGAGCAGGGTAGGTTTAGCTTAGACATTAGGAAGAAGTTCTTCACCATGAGGGTGGTGAGATGCTGGAACAGGTTGCCCAGAGAGGTGGTGGAGGCCCCATCCCTGGAAGTACTCGAGGTCAAGCTTGCTGAGGCTCTGAGCAATCTGGTCTAGTTAAAGATGCCCCTGCTTACTGCAGAGGGGTCAGACTGGGTGACTTTTAAAGGCCCCTTCCAACCCAACACATTCTGTGACCCTATGACTATGCCAGCGGGGCCACAGAGCCACAAGCAGCAGGCGCATGCATGGACATGGTGTCCCTCCTTCCCACTGCAGCCATCCGGTGCAGTCTCTCTTCCTTTGGGGTCATCCATTCCTTCCCCAACTGTGCAGCTTCTCACCCAAATTCAAAGTTCCCACTGCCCCCTCACACCGGTGATTGCCCGTGAGAAGTAAAAGCGACTCTTTATCTCTCTCTCCCTTGATCCCAGCAAAGTTTAACTGACCAAGAAACCCCTGCCACATAACCCAAGCCAACTGGGGGGGGGGGTCACTGGCAAACTCTCAAATGCCCAGAGATGCCTCTAAGGTACTGATTAACCTCGCCCGACCTGCGCTTGCTGTTGCACCCACTCCCTTCACATTAAGGGTGCCGAAAGGCTTGGATTTCGAATCTGTCGTGCTGCAGAAGGGAAGGGAGGGCAGGACATTTCTTTGCCTACCTGTCTTCACCAAATGGGGCGGGCGCCAAAAAAAAGAAAAACCAAACCCTTAAAAAAATATATTCAAATAAACCTTTTCATGGGAAAATGCTTCTTACAAAACCAGTCATTTTTCCAACATAATTTTTAAGTGCAGTTTATATAAAGCTGGAAATAGCAACATTTTAGTTATCACTCACTTTTTTTCCCTCACAGTTCATAATGACGGAAAAGATTTTGAGAGTTTTTTGTTTTTTTCCACTTTTACTTCAGAGCTTCTTCCCCTACTCTGAAGCTCCAATATTTTGTTTTCTGACAAGTTATCAAGTGCTGGAAAGAAAAATGCATTTTGCCGCTTACGCAGTAGTTTCCCTAAGCAAGGAAAAACTTACAGACATGGGTAAAGTGGGAACAAGGAAGAAAAAGGCTTATAGAAAAACACGCAGAAACTGATGTAATTAGTTTCATTGCATTGACCATGGTACAGAAGGGAGCAAAAAGAAGTTGCGTGCCTGAGGGGCAGAGGCGGCAAGTGTCTAAATATCTTTTGCTTCACTATTTTTCCATGTCACGGTGCTATTTAGGCATCTAATCTTTTTTCAGCATTGATAACAGAATCACAGAATGATATGGGGTTGGAAGGGACCTCTGGAGATCATCTAGTCCAACCCTCTGCCAAAGCAGGTCCACCCAGAGCAGGTCCCACAGGAATGTGTCCAGGTGGGGTTTGAATGTCCCCAGAGAAGAAGACTCCACCACCTCCCTGGGCAGCCTCTTCCAGGGCTCTGCCACCCTCACAGGAAAGAAGGTCCTCCTCATGTTGAGGTGGAACTTCTATTCAAGTTTGTGCCCATTTCCTCTTGTCCTGTCCCTGGGCACCACTGGAAAAAGATCAGCCCCATCCTCTTGACACCCTCCCTTTAAGTATTTATAAGCATTGATCAGATCCCCCCTCAGTCTTCTCTTCTCCAGACTAAAAAGACCCAAGTCTCTCAGCCTCTCCTTGTCAAAAGAAAGAACGTCAAAAGAAATGCTGTGAAGCATCTTGCAAACCCACACTTGCACTGAAGCTGCTCATTAGCTAAGTCAGGCCCAATACCTGGGCTCACACCTGAGTCTCTACTGAACAGTTCAAGCCATGCAGGGAGTAGTAGTCTATAAACCACATTTATTACATGACTTACATGGCTGGCCCCAAACTTGCTGTATAGGCAAGTGGTGAGGAGTTTTCAACTGCCTGAGGGCCATATCATAGGCTGTGAAACAACTGGATTACTGCTCTGAAGCAAAAACCTGGGCTTCAGGTTCCATGAACACTTCCCTGGAGGTGTTCAAGACCAGATTGGATGGCATTTTGGACAACCTGGTCTAGTGGGAGGTATCCCTGCCCATGGCAGGGGGGTTGGAACTAGATGGTCTTCAACGTCTCTTCCAACCCAAGCCATTCTATGATCTCTATGGTCTGAGGGGACAACTGAGACTGAACCTCATATTTTATGCTCCATTACATATTTTTGTGGCTGACCAAAATGCCATGACTCTTTGCATGAGTCTGGATCCCAAACAGAAGGAGCCATCAAGGGTTTGACTGCAGAGATTACTGATAGCTCAGAAGAGTTCATCTGCCCTTTCCCCTTACCCTGAGAGTCTCCTGTTCTGTCCTCAGAGAAATTATCTGAACATCCATGTCTCCAACTGCAATGAAATTTCTTGAGAGTATTTTAATTTGTTACTCTGGTGTTGGAGTTGTTTGCACCAGACTTGCATTCCCTGGTCCTGGCCAAGGGATAAGACAGGACACATCAACAACGAAGAGAGAAGTCCTATAAAGTCTGACTAGCATGCTGAGGAGCTCATTCTCCATTGAACACTGAGCAACTCCAATGACTCAGCACAGGAAAGGGTCACCGCACTTGGCTTTACAAGTAAAGAGAAAAAAACCCAAGCTAACAAAACCAAACAATCTACAACCCAAAGCAGTGAATCATTAACTAAAAGGTTATGACAAAGCAGCACAGCTCAACAGATAAACCCACCGGGTTCCTTCAAAAGCATCTTCAGGCTACCGAAGGGGAAAAACTCTTTTAACAACCCGTACTCTGACCACAGAAACATGGCTTTGTGGCTTTGCTGTGCTTGGATTTTCATCCTCCTCCTTCCTGGCCCCTCGGATGGAGGGAAGCTCCTGGTGGTGCCCATGGTTGGAAGCCACTGGCTTAGCATGCAGCAAGTGGTTGAAAAGCTGAGCGAGAAGGGACACGAAGTGGTGGTGCTTATGCCAGAAGTAAGCTGGCAGATGAAGGTGGCACAGGCGTACACGGTGAAAACGTACCCAGTGACTCAAACATTAGAAGAGCTGGATGCTGCCTTTCTCAAGTACGTCGCCACTCACCTGCAGGACCGGCCTTTCCCGCTGAACGTTCTAGCCCAGTACAACATTTCCGTGGAGGTTTTCAGTACGTTCTTTGTTCAGTGCAAGGACCTCTTCAGCAGCAAGGAGACCCTGCAGTACTTGAATCAAAGCGGCTTCGATGCTATCCTAACAGACCCCGTTTTTCTGTGTGGAGCAATACTTGCTAATTATTTTTCTCTTCCATATGTGTTCTTCATGAGAGGATTTCCTTGCAACTTACACTATGAAGCACCCCAGAGCCCAAGCCCTCTGTCCTACATCCCAAGACTATTTACCTTCAACTCGGACCACATGACATTTTTCCAGAGAGTGGAAAATGCACTGGTTTCACTCCTGGAGCTTGAGTACTGTAATGGTTTCTATGCAGATGCTATAAAATTGTCCTCCGAAGTTCTTCAGAGAGATGTATCCCTGCTAGACCTCCTGAACTCTGCTTCTGTTTGGCTTCTGAGATACGACTTCGTGTTTGAGTATGTGAGACCAGTGATGCCCAATATGGTCTTTATTGGAGGTATAAACTGTGCTCAGAAGAAACCGTTGCCTAAGGTATGTTCTTTTTCCTCCAATTTATACATTTGCCAATGAACTGTGATTACATCATTTCTGGAAGTTTAGCGCTATTGAATTTTTCTATTTCTGGTAATGATTTAATACAGCCAGGTTTTGGTAGTTGTTTTCCACTGGCTGAAATAAAATTACCTTGATGAAGGCAGATGACTTATTTGAAGTCTTCAGTGAATGTACATTATTCACCAACCAGACACAGTTTTGATTTCATTTTTGTGGACTCTGACATATATTTCTTTCACCTGACCAGAAACCCAAGGACCATGCTCTGAGAGTCATCTTTTGTTTTTAATTCTAGACTCAGCAAAGACAGTTTATTTGCTTTGATTGTGTTCTCATGACATATGGTTTCCAAACTGCCTGTCTTTAAGTTACATCTATTTGTAAATCATGGTGAAACATAATTGTCATATTGATATGGGAAGAATTAATCTAAAATGTGCATCTGGTGAAAGACACTTGTATGCAAAACTCACATAAGTCTTTGTACCTATTTCTTCAAATTTGCTTTTACCAGAGTTATTCTGCAGGGCTTTTAAAGCTAATCTAGAAACTTAAATCAATTTTGGTAGTTGCCATATAGTCTCCAAAACAATTAGTAGTGCTAGACATTTCTTCCCAGGCATAATGCAGGACACAAACACCTTTCCTTTGAAATTATTCCCTTGTGGATTATGGTCACACAATATCAGTGCACAATTGCAATACAGTATCTTTGAGCTGAAGGTTTGTTTTTTCTTTCTTCTTTCAGCTTTGTTTTATACTCTTTGACAGGTTTATGCAGAGTCCACTGAACTCAATAAAGAATAAGGCAAATAAAGAATAATATTATAAATTAGAACAGTAGAATAATTTTATAAATAAGGCATTCTCTCACATTAGGCTCAAGAGAGTGGCATTTAAATTTAGGGATTTAAGAGACAAATTCTTGCTGGTTGCATGCCATAAGTCTTTACTTTTACAACTTGAAGGTCAGAGCTACAAACAGGTTGTAGCTTGCTGCAGGTGTGGAACAGCCCTGTCCTTATTTTATACCTGACATCTACCATCTTCATGCTGACATTTGTCATTTGGTGGAAATCATGTTTTCCAGATCTTGAAAAACCTCATAAATTCCTTCTATATTCAGTCTAGCTTTTCTAGTTACATTTTCTACAGACAGCAGAAGAATTTCTCCTATTTCACTTTGACCGGTGCCCAGGAGCAAGGTGATAATGCAGGAGGTAGAGTGTAAGCAAAAGTGAAGTGATTCATGTAGGAAAAAAAAATCTACCTATCCATACACGTGGTAAGCCTTGGGTTGATCATTACTGTTCAGAAATATAATCATATGATAAGAATAGATAGTTCTTCAAAACCCAGTAGCCCATTGCTCAACAGACAAGAAAACAAAAAGTCAGGATGACTAGGAAAGGGAGCGAGAACAAGAGATTCAAAATGAGGTTTCTTTTCTCAGATAAGGGGCTTAAGCCCCAGACTTTTCTATTACACCACTTTCCACAGGCAGAAAAATCAGGCATTGTGGCCTCATTCCAGAAGAGGGCTCCTTCCTGCCGTATCACACACGGTCCCATGGGAGTACCTGCTCTAGAGCTGAAGGCATCAGGGTGGTGAGGAGCTCTTGCAGAACGGGGCATATGTGTTTTATCCCGCACAGAGATGGGAATTAAATTGCAAGTTCCCTGGCACTCCTGAGCCACAAGCGTTGTCTGCAGCCTGCAGTTTCAGAGGGAGTGGGAGAACATGTGACCACAGGACTGGCCCTGGGGGGAATGCAAACTGCACTTACTCTGACTACGATACCCAGGCTGGCTGCCTCAGGCTTTGTTTCCTCTTGTCCCACTTTGCACAGGCACCTGTCTTAGTAGCAATTACATATTCATTAACAGACACATAAATCCAGTTGCCAAGTCCCGATGCGTCTGGGGGTTTAATACAAGGCTGGAAGGAAATCACACCCAAGATCTTGACTGAGCAGAGGTCCTGTGCCAGCTCACCCTATAATGACTCCAGAAGGACCTGAAGGCTGGCAGCGTGAGTGGTCCCTCATTTAAGGAGCCGTGAACTCAGACTGTGAGCCCTGAGACACTTTGAGAAATATCTCCTCTTTAGCCAAAGTTAATGCAAAGTTGATTTTTTTGGGCAGCTTGTAAAAATAAAGTTCATATGATTTGATTTAAGCAAAGTTCAGAAACGTAAGCTATAGCAACCTTTCACAGTTGTTTGGGTTTTTTTTTTTAACCTAAAACACTCATTACTTATTTAAACAACTGGTTAATTTAAAACATTGAAATTTAAGTTAAGTAGGATTTAAATAGGTAGTTAAGTGAAGGGGAAGTATAAGTGAATACAGACCCTGTGGTTTGTCCCTCCAGCACAAGGATTAAGAAAGCACGTCCTGTTCTGAAGCCCTCCTGCCAGAGCCAGCCGCATCTGGGAAGCTCTGATAAGGAGATATTTCTAACTGGTTCCTCTGAAATATGCAGGCAAAGTGGAATTCAAAGACTTTGGCAAGAAGCCAAAGGATACAGTAAGCAGTACCAGAGCATGCACACGTACCTGCTCCACCCAGACATGCTTGTCATAGAATCATAGAATCATTCAGGTTGGAAAAGATCCTTGGGATCATCGAGTCCAACCATCAACCCCACTCCACAAAGTTCTTCCCTGCACCATATCCCCCAACACCACATCTAAATGACAAACTCATCCAAGGATGGGGACTCAACCACCTCCCTGGGCAGCCTGTTCCAGTGTCTGACCACTCTTTCTGTGAAGAATTGTTTCCTAATGTCCATTCTAAACCTACCCTGTTGCAGCTTGAAGCCATTTCCCCTTGTTCTATCACTAATTGCTTGTGTGAAGAGACCAGCACCAACCTCTCTACAATGTCCTTTCAAGTAGTTGTAGAGAGTGATGAGGTCTCCCCTCAGTCTCCTCTGCCTCAAACTAAACAGTCCCAGCTCTCTCAATCGCTCTTCGTATGATTGATTCTCCAGGCCTTCCACCAGCTTCGTTGCCCTCCTCTGCCCCCGATATCTCCAGCACCTCCATATCTCTCTTGGATTGAGGTGCCCAAAACTGGACACAATACTCCAGGTGTGGCCTCCCCAGGGCTGAGTACAGGGGGACAATCACCTCCCTACTTCCGCTGGTCACACTATTTCTAATACAAGCCAGGATGCTGTTGGCTTTCTTGGCCACCTGGGCACACTGCCGGCTCATATTCAGGCGCTTGTCAATTAGAACCCCCAAGTCCTTTTCCACCAGGCAGCTCCAGCCACCCTTCCCCAAGCCTGTAGCGGTGCAGGGGGTTGGTGTGGCCCAAGTGCAGGACCTGGCACTTGGTCTTGTTGAAGCTTATCCCATTAACATTGGCCCATCGATCCAACCTATCTAAGTCTCTCTGTAGAGCCTTCCTATCCTCCTGCAGATCAACACTCCCGCTTAACTTGGTGTCACCTGCGAACTTACTGATGATACACTCTATGTCATTATCAAGATCATCAATGAAGGTGTTTTCAAAAGCCTGCCTAACCCAAATGTCACTTTGTGTGACTTCAGAAGGGATCCCATCACATCTGTGAGCTCTGTTAATTTGCCGATGTGGGTGGCTAGGTTTAGTACAGGGAGCTCTTCATTTTCAGCACTGGAGCAGTAGTCATCACTCTGTTCACGAACCAAAGACTGAGGGGACTTTTTTTGGTGCAATATTCAAGGTGTTGATGAAACTAGTGGCAGTTCAGAGCAGCTTGGTATCATGTCAGCATCTGTCTATTGTGCTTTGGTAAAGGATGTTGAGCACCTTTAAAGCTGATAATACTGCTCATCTGCCTTGTATTGCAGTGGCAAAATACACAACATCAGGCAAGTCAAAGCAGTGCCTGACTTGAAAAACTTTAAAAAATGAAGTTTAAAAACTTTAAAAAATGAAGTTTGTTGTACATTGTGCATCTTCAATGCACAGTATGTTTCGACCTGAAATGGCTGCTTTAACCAAACAGTTTATCTCCCTGTCCTTTTCAGCTTGCTCTTATCCACATCCCTCTGCCTCCCGTATTCTGAAGAAGAGCTATTGAAGAAAGCTGTAAAACACAGTTCTTTCATCAAAAGTCCCCTCATATCAAACAGAACTACTTCCTTAGTTTCCTTTTCAGTAGGAAGTTTGTCATCTGGTTAAATTAAAACACTTTCTATAACGTGAGTCTAAAGGTACTGTATTTGACTGAGGTCTGTGCACAGAAACCTAGGAAGGCTGTAAGACTATTAAGTTTACAAATGCCAAACACATTGCCCTATAAAAGTTAGGAAATGTTGCAATTACAGTTATCTGGGCAGCCTTAAATGTCACTTGTCTTTCTGTAAGGATACAGTCACTAATTGCAGGAAACGATCTTTTATTTAATATGATTTCTATTCGCTGCTTAGAAAAGAGCTGCCCTAGAAATTATACGTGTTCTGTGGTTTGCTTAGCTCTCTGCTGCTTCTTGCTACCACGAAGACTTAGAGTAAGATTACTTTTCCAACGTGCTGCTCCTATCACAAGGAGCTGCTGGCGTATCCATTTGCCATCCTCTTCCCTTAGTGCCACTTAGTTTGCTGCCCAGGTTAGAAGAAGTCTACGCATCACAACCAGTCCAACTCAGAGATAAGCAGTTGGAGAGAGTTTTAGCTGATGTTTAACATAAATTTTCTGTCCTTCGGTACACAGCGGGGAAGCCTTTCCTCCAAGCTGGCACAGGGCTCTCACCCTTGGAGACCTCTGTTCCTCAAACTACTCTGGTGCACATACAGCAGGAGACCACCACACCCTTCAAACCTGAAAGGCATCCAGGTGCCCTTTGCTGCTGCAAAATGAACAACAAACACATGTAAACCTACATAACCGTGTTATTTTGAAAAACGAGCCAGTGTGTTAATTTTCTGAATAATAATTATCCAGCTTAGATCTGACCTCAGCCGATTGTCTATTAACCTAGGAACTCCGTCCTTTCTTTGCCTGTTTGTCTGTTCTCTGTTTACCTCTAATTTATCTTTTTTTTTTTTTTTTTTTTTTTTAAATCCTGTCCTTCCTGTTGCTGCCTCACCTTTTCCACTGTTTTTACTCTGATGGTCTGGTACAAAAAGTAGGGAGTCTGTTGAGTCCATAAGAAAGTGTAGCCGTATTATCAAGAGACTTGTTCTCTTATAGAAACCGGAAGATGAACTTTGTATTGTCTGTTTTCAGCTGGATAATTTTGCTGTTGAAGATCATACCTAAGTGCAGAGCAAAAAAACACCAAGTAGCAAAAAAACACCGAGTAGCAAGTTCCAAATGGATTTGGCCAGCTCCTGTCACAGCAGTTGCAATAAACTCTTTCTCTCCAAACTTCCAGCATTTAAGCAGAATTATTTGTAAATCTGGTCAGTCTCTCGCTTTCAGTCTGTGCCTTGAAAAACTGTCTCTCCCCTCTCACTCCCCTGTATTTGACCCTCTCTAGAAATTAGTTCTCCAGGTCCAAAGGTGGTTCTTCCATGTCAGCATGACAGTGTGGAATTCCGCAGAGCAGTGCTAGCACCTTGTAGGTGCCTACTGAGACAAACTCTGTTGCCTAAGGTTGTAAAAGTTTGTTTCTCCGTAGTGAAGATGCAGGGAATCCCACCACCAATTATCAAAGGAAGGAACAGGAAAAACTTTGGGCTGCTGATAGTTTTGCATCAGAGCTATTCTTCACAAGGACCTCTTCCTTAGTGCCAACCAAAAGACTTTGGTCTGGCGTTGCTTTTGCTTGCAGAAAGACAAACATTCCTCCAGCAAAGCCCTGAGGGGCTCAGTTCACTGTTTCCAGAGGATAGCAGTGAAAACCAGCAAACAAGGGGTCACACCACCCTAGTAAAGCTTTCTTTGGAAACCCAAGTTGGGGTATTACCACCTAGTTTCTTTATTATGGCCCAGCAGTAAGTTCCTCCCTCAGAAAACATGAACTCTAAGGACAGCTTGTGCCTTCCTCTGAGTAGATTCAAACTCACAGGTCCAACCATCAAGTTCCTGGCTAATTTAATCAAGAGAGGATCTCTCTTCTTATCAAATCTGGGCTGCTGCTCAGGAGAGGAGAGGTGAGTTTGCAGCTCAGTCAGGGCTCAGCTGAAGAGGCCCAGGAGACACCTATATGTGGTGTCTGTGAAAAGAGGATAACTCAGAAACCTAGTTTGCTTGTTGGGGTTTTCTCTGTGTGTGTTATCAGTGGAATTAGTAAAAGATAGCATATCTCCTCCTAAATTTTGTCTTGCTCAATATATCAAAAGAGTTTTCAGGACAGTGACCAAAGACCAAGACTCCTTTTTTGTGTCCCAAAAGGTCTATGCCAGCCTCCTTTCCCTTGACTTCCCCTGAACCCATCATTTAGTTCATTTTTTTTTTTTTTTGTCTAGTACCATGGGGAGAAAAGCCAAACAGGATTGTCCTTCTCCTCCTCAGATTTGGGATTGCATGGCACGTCCTGGTAGCTGTGATATATTCCTAAAACATAGAGGTTTGACTTCTTCCAGGAGGTGGGAATTTTAACATCAGCCTTCTACATACCGGTTAGGTGTTCTCAGTTAGGCTAGTCCATAAAAGAAATTATGTTGAAATTTACATTCTTTCTGCTGGGTGTATTTTGAAAGCCTTTTGAAAGCAAAACCAGGCTTATTTTCTCACTGGGCACTTACCAAGGCAACGGTATTAACCACAATTATTATTACAAGATGACATCCCTGGTCTTAGTGTCATGAAGGAAGCAAAGTGCTGACGTAATTCCAAACTTAAAAATTAACAAAAAGTACAAAGGCAGGCACCTTTTTTCAAGAATTATTTGCTCTCCTTCCCCCTTGTACAAGCAATTGCAATGTTAAAAGTTAACCACAACAATATTGGGAAGTTAAATATTTATTTCTGCAGTCAATAAGTTCACCGCAGAAAAGTTAAAGCTTGCGTGGACCTTCATATGAAAGACTGTGGTGGATGCCTCCAGAGCAGAACTCTCAAATTTTTTTTCCACCAAAATGGCTCTTACATTTCAGCGTTTTTACCAACTTACCGGGATACTTCTTCTTCTGACATCGTCTTTAATCTTTGCTGAAGGTGGAAAGATCCTGGTGATACCTCAGGATGGAAGTCACTGGCTCAGCATGCGCCCAGTGGTGGGGAAACTCCAGCAAAATGGACATGAAGTTGTTGTGGTTGTACCATCAACAAGTTTGCACATGAAGCCAAAGGAGCCACAGAATTATACAGTGAAAGTATATCCAATACCTTATGCAGAGGAACATTTAGCTGCTGTGCTCAAGTCATTTGTTAATGCTCATTTTATTGAACAATCTGTTTTGAATGTTATTATTACTATGTATCAAAGCATATTAGAAATTTCCAAGTTCTTTTTCACCAGCTGTAAGAGCCTTTTGCACAACGAAGACATGATGAAGTATTTGAGGGAGAGCAAATTTGATGTGGTTTTCACAGATCCAGTTGTGATATGCGGACCAATAATTGCTGAGTATCTTTCAGTTCCTTCTGTCTACTTCTTGCGGGGTCTTCCTTGCAGTACGGATTTTGAAGCTACTCAGTGTCCAAACCCTCCTTCCTATGTCCCCAGACTTTTCCTAAATAATTCAGATAGCATGACATTTGCTCAACGTGTGAAGAACATGCTGGTCCGCATGCTGGAGTTTGTTTACTGTAAGCCTCTATTCAGTCCATTTGAAGAACTTGCATACGAGATAATTCAAAAGAAAGTTACAGTTGCAGACATTCTAAGCCATGGATCTGTTTGGCTAATGAGGTATGATTTTGTGTTTGAGTTCCCGAGACCGGTCATGCCAAACATGGTTTTTATTGGAGGGATAAACTGTGGTGAGAAGAAGAAACTGTCTCAGGTATAAAATTTAAATTTTTTTTTAATTGAAAAGGCAAGAACATAAATGTTTAAACATCCTTACATCAGAACCTAGCTGACAACACTTTGGCATTTAAAAATAGAAAGCTAATGAGAAATCCTGCATGATACAGAAATGTTATTTCCTAGTATCCAGCATTCAGATTAAATCACATCCTGGTAAACCTAAAGTCTTATCAGATATGAAAATTTAAGTGACATGTAACTTTTATGCAAATGATAAGCTGTTTTGTTGAACTGAAGCTCACCTGCATTTTGATGAGTTGCAAAATTTCCTCCCAAACAGGAGCCAGACCTGTTAGCTTCCATTTCAGCTAAGTTTCTTATGCCATGTCCATCTCCATAAGAGCTGTCTCTGTGACCAAAGTCTGCTTTCTGTCTGTCCCGTGGTGTCCTTCCTTTCCAGGTGTCTCATGGACTGTCTGTCCATACTTCTGGGTACCCGTTCTCCTTTCATAGACATTGAAAGCTATAGGACTTAAGATTTTAGCTATTCATCAGTTCTTTTTCTGTCATGTCCATCTGCCAGATTGATTAATTTACATCTTTCCCATTATGTCAAGGTGTCAATATCTAATCCCCAAAAGATTAAAATGTAGAAGGTCTAAGAAGAATAGCCCGTCTTTCATAGGCTATTTAATTAGGTTTTAAGCTTTTCTGGGTGAGGATGTCTTCTGCAAATTCCTGTTCAGTGTTTTGGGGACCAACCAGGTCTCTGAATCAAGTATAGCATATTCTATAGCAGATCAAAGCAGGAAAGGGATATTCAAGTATTGCAAGTTGTGAGTACACCTGAAACAGGGTAGTATAGAAGAAAGACCTAATATCCTCCACTTTTGTCCAAATAAGTATGTTTAGTGCTTGTGTTGGAAGTGGCAGAGCCAATCCTCTTACCAGGATAGTCTCTAGTGCCACTTGGTTCTCTCTAACTGGTTACATCTATTCAAATGAAGGAGGAGTAGCAGTTGCTCACAAGGGGTCTTTCAAAAGGACATGGAGTCAGGAGCAGGAAAGATTGCTGATCGGATGTTAAAGACCCACAGATGTCTGTAAATGCCCCACATCAGAAATTCATGACTCTCTTTCTTCATCTATCAGCCTAACTTGAACACATCTTCATCTTGTCTAGTGTTCATTTGCCAGCCTTTTCAGAGGTGAAGAGCAACAGATCTGTTTCTGTGCATCACCTTATCCTGAGCTGTTTGTAAAATTCCCATTAGGTTAATCCTGTGTGGTAAACTACCAATATGGGGACAGTGCGGGTGATGGAGCTAGTTGCTCTTTTTTGAGTGCATGTTCTCTAGAAGGTCAAAGCTTTCCCACTCAGGCTTGAAAATAAATAAGTGTACAGAAACTGCATGTGAAAGAAAGCTCCACCAGTGATGTAGAGCCTTGAATGCCCTGGAGGAGCAAATGCTATCCCAAAGGCATCCGTCACCTACTTATAAATTTCATAGAATCATAGAATCATTCAGGTTGGAAAAGACCCTTGGGATCATCGAGTCCAACCATCTACCCCACTCTACAAAGTTCTCCCCTACACCATATCCCCCAACACCACATCTAAACAACTCTTCAACACATTCAGGAATGTGGGCTCAACCACCTCCCTGGGCAGCCTATTCCAGTGTCTTTTTCTGTGAAGAATTGTTTCCTAATGTCCATTCTAACCCTACCCTGTTGCAGCTTGAAGCCATTCCCCCTTGTTCTACTGCTATTTTCCTGTGAGAAGAGACCAGCACCAACCTCTCTACAATGTCCTTTCAAGTAGTTGCAGAGAGTGATGAGGTCTCCCCTCAGTCTCCTCTGCCTCAAACTAAACAGTCCCAGCTCCTTCAATCGTTCTTCATAAGATTTATTCTCCAGGACCTTCACCAGTTTTGTTGCCCTCCTCTGCACCTGCTCCAGTTGGTGACCCCCATACGAGGGAGCGGTGCAGGAGCCTGACAGGGAGTGGAAAGGTCAGAAATTCTTTTCTAAGAACAAAAGAGAGATTATCACCAACGTTTTAAAAGCTAGCAATTTACAGCTGAGAAGGATCTGGGACCCAAGAGTTGATGAACTGTTGCAGTCATGAACTGAACTGACATTGGCCGTGACCTCGTGAGTGAATTCATGAGTTAGAAACATGGTGTTGGTTTAGGTTATCTGTGGTACAACGGTGAACTGCAGTTTTGCAATTTAGTTTTTATACCCCACTGGATAAGAGGTTAGATGGAAGTTAGAGGTAGAGATGTGGATAGATTTTCTGTTGGCTACGTCTCTTAAAAAAAATGCACATTTGCACCAATGAAAAAAAAAAATAATTCATTTTTGTCAGTTGTACCAACAGATTTTGGTTATTAAAAAAAAAGGCAAGAAACAAAACCCAGGTACTTCAACACTGATTTCCCATATTTATCTTTACTATAAGCTGTATTTCACTGTACAACTTGCCTCAGCTTCATTAGAAAAGAAACTACTTATAAAAAAAATTACCAAATGACTACACTCTGTGACAGCTCTGTTGGCCTTCAGTGGCACAGAGAACTCCAACACTAGATGGAAAAGAGTAACTTTAAGTGTGCTTTTTGCAGACCTGGTACTACCATGTGGGCTCAGCAGTGTTTCTGTCTATCTTCTCTGTGTATGCATTTCTTTCGTGGATTCCCATGCACCTTAGAGCGTGTTGTCAGGCAACATCAGCAAAAGTTGCTGGGTTGCTGATGGCAAGAAGTGTCATGAGGCTGTGGTCCTACTATGGGAAGAAGAAGAGAAGGCTGAGGCGTCGAGCTGTAGTGTCAGCTCAGGCAAGCGAAGTGTGTGATAGGAGACATACCTTTCTTGTCCTCATGCCAAGCCGCTTTTGAAATGCAAACCTCATCTCTTTTATAACCATTCATAACCATCTCTTTTATAAGCTTTTATAACCATTAGTCACCTGCTGTGACTCCGTTGCGTGCAAACTTCTGAACACCTGACATGTGAGGCGAGTCAAAAGGGCAGAGGTATCACCAGAAAGCCTTGCCAAGCGGTGTGTTTGCATAGGTGGAGCACAGCTACAAAAAGCTTGCGAACCACCCCTGCCTGGCCTCTCTCGGGCACGAGCTCCTGCCCGTCCAGCTCACAACATGCTGGTGGCAGTGCTGCTTCTCTTCTTGTGCTGCCTGGGTCCTGCCGGGGCTGGGAAACTGCTGGTGGTCCCGATGGAGGGCAGCCACTGGCTCAGCATGAAGGAAGTGTTGGCGGAGCTGAGCAGGAGAGGACATGAAATAGTTGTTGTTGCACCAGACAGCAAAATGCTGATAGATTCCTCGGGGATGTATGAATTGAAAACATATCCTGTGCCTTTCAAAAAGGAAGAGATGGAAGAACTTATACGCTCATTTGGTGCAAACTGTTTTAGCGAAGAGCCTTTTCTGATCAGATTTTTGAATACTTGGGATAATTTCTGAAAGACCTCTGCCATGTTTCAAGTTTCCTGCAGTTCCTTACTGTACAACAAAGGCATGATGAAATACATCAAAGAAAGTAAATTTGATGCCATCTTTACAGACCCCCTGACACCCTGTGGACAGATAATTGCTTTGCACTTTTCTATCCCTTCTGTTTTCTTCTTGCGGGGCGTTCCGTGCGCTATAGACATTCATGCTGCTCAGAGTCCAAACCCACCATCCTATATCCCACGAATGTTCTCACTCAATACGGATCACATGACGTTCCCTCAGAGAGTGAAGAACTTCCTGCTTGACATTTCAGAGTCTTTCACCTGCAGTATGGTCTTTTCACCATTTGAAAGCCTGGCCTCAGACTTTCTCCAAAAGCCAATGACAATTACGCAGCTTTTAAGTCACGGATCCATTTGGCTGAAGAGACTTGACTTTGTCTTTGAATATCCCATGCCTGTAATGCCCAATATGATTTTCATTGGAGGCATAAACTGCGGACAGAAGAAACCATTATCTCAGGTCAGTGACTGGCTGGGAAGGGTATCACAAGGGAAAAGTTCTGGCAGTCGTACACCTGCATGATCTGAGCGCGGTTTAATAGTGTGTTTGATAGGGACATTTCTTACCTAAAGACATAATTTAGATTAATGCATTCCGTGTAGACAATCCACATGAAAAACAGAGCAGGCAAACAAGATGTGATTCCACCTCCTTTCCTTGGGTCTCCCCATCACGGGGATTTTGTTAGGTGTAGGGACTACATGCTGTATTGTGTTTAATTCCAGCTAAAGTCAGGTATACACAAACGTCATCTCGCCCAGGAATTATGGCAAAAAGGACAGGTGAATTACAACAGCTCTTCCAAAAAATCAAAGCCTCACATAAGAAGCAGTAGAATATTTCTTCAAGAACATTAGCTCCTTAACCAGTCAGAAAAATAATGCACTGGGTTATGTGCAGTAGCATCTTTTCTGTAACAGTAGTTACAGAGTCGAAGTAGTTGTGTGTGAGTCAAAGGCCGATACTTTGTCCTGAAAGTTGTTGGTCTAACAACAACTTCCATCACAAAAACTAGACAGCTGAATTCTCAACTGTGTTTTTAGGAGACATCCAGTTTCGATAGAGAAATGGTGGGTGGTTGCTTGGGTATCTGTGGTCTAAAAAGTACTTGATAAAGGCATGCATGTGATGTACAGGAGCTTATTGCTGCATGTGATGTACATTCTTGCTTGCTTGTGCTGTAAGCAGAACAGCCTCATGTGAAGCCAGAGATTAAGTGGAAAAGGAGATATAGGAGGAAACAGCTCTCCTCAGCAGATGACTAGAATCATAGAATTGTCTAGATTTGAAGGGACCTTCAAGATCATCTAGTCCAACCATCAACCTAACTCTGACAAAAACCATCACTAAACCATACCTCTAAGCACTATGTCAACCCATCATTTAAATACCTCCAGGGATGGTGCTTCAACAACTTCCCTGGGCAGCCCATTCCAAGGCTTGATAACCCTTTCCGTGTAAAAATTGTTCCTAATATCCATCCTGAACCTCCCCTGGGGCAACCTGAGGCCACTTCCTCTTGTCCCATCGCCTGTTCCTTGGGAGAAGAGACCGCCCCCCCCTGTCTACACCCTCCTTTCAGGGAGTTGGAGAGAACGAGAAGGTCTCCCCTCAGCCTCCTTTTCTCCAGGCTGAACACCCCCAGCTCCCTCAGCCTCTCCTCATAGGACTTGTGCTCCAGACCCCTCACCAGCTCCGTTGCCCTTCTCTGGACCTGCTCCAGCCCCTCAATGTCCCTTCTGTAGTGAGGTGCCCAAAACTGGACACAGCACTTGAAGTGGGGCCTCACCAGTGCCCAGTACAGGGGGACCATCACCTCCCGAGTCCTACTCCCCACGCTGTTCCTGACACAGGCCAGGATGCTGGTGGCCTTCTTGGCCACCTGGGCACACTGCTGGCTCATGTTCAGCCGACAGTCAACCAACACCCCCAGGTCCTTTTCTGCCAGGCAGCTCCAGCCACTCTGCCCCCAGCCTGTAGCGCTGCAGGGGGTTGGTGGGACCCAAGGGCAGGACCCGGCACTTGGCCTTGTTGAACCTCATCCTATTGGCCTCGGCCCATCCATCCAGCCTGCCCATATCCCTCTGCAAAGCCTCTCTACCCTCCAGCAGGTTGACACTCCCACCCAACGTGGTGTTGTCTGTGAACTGACTGAGGGTGCACTCGATCCCCTCGTCCAGATCATTGATAAGGATGTTAAAGAGAATGGGTCCCAGTACCCAGCCCTGGGGACACCACTCGTGACCAACCACCAACTGGATTTAACTCCATTCCCCACCGCTCTCTGGGCCCGGCCTCCAGCCAGTTTTAACCCAGCGGAGAGTCATCCCATCCAAGCCATGGGCAGCTGTTTTCTCCAGGAGGATACTATGGGAGACTGTATCAAAAGCCCTACTAAAGTCCAAGTAAACATCCACAGCCTTTTCCTCATCCCTCATCCACCAAGCGGGTCACCTTGTCATAGAAGGAGATCAGGTTTGTCAAGCAGGGTCTGCCTTTCACGAACCCGTGTTGCCTGGGCCTGATCACCTGAGCGTCCTTCATGCGCTGCATAATGGCACTCAGGGTGATCTGTTCCATGGCCTTCCCAGTCACCGAGGTCAGACTGACAGGCCTGGAGTTCCCCAGATCATCCTTCTGACCCTTCTTGTGGATGGGCATCACATTTGCTAGACACCATTCAGCTGGGACCTCCCCAGTTTGCTGGTAAGTGATGGCAAGTGGCTCAGTGAGCCCTTCTGCCAGCTCCCTCAGCACCCGCGGGGGGATCCCATCCAGTCCCATGGACTCCAGGGGTTGGAGCAGGTCCCTCACCACCTCCCCTTGGATTACGGGGGCTTCATTCTGCTCCCCGCCCCTATCATCTGCTGCTTCAGGGGTCTGGGTACTCAGGAAACAACCAACTCTACTACTAAAGACCAAGGCAAAGAAGGAATTAAGTACCTCAGCCTTCTCTTCATCCTTTGTCACTCTGTTACCTCCCGCATCCAGTAGAGGATGGAGACTCTCCCGAGTCCTCCTCTTGTTTCTAATATATTTATAGAAATTCTTTTTATTGTTCTTAACATCAGGGCCAGGTTAAGTTCTAGTTGGACTTTGGCCTTTCTAATCTTTTTCCTACATAGCCTTACAACACCTTTGTAATCTTCTGAGTGGCCTGCCCCTTTTTCCATAAATTCTCCTTTTTTCCCTGAATTGTGACCGTATCTCTTTGTCCAGCCAAGATTCTGGCTAATAGATCAGAATCTAAGTACAGATGATTCTGATTCATTCTGATGAATCTGTAGTTAGTGTTATCCAAGAGTTTCAGCAATAAATTACATTGTTTCCTAGAAAGGATAAAGTTTTATCCTTTGTGAGCATTATTTAAAAATAAACAGACTCTCCTCTACTCTTTCCTTGAGGTTATTTCACTTGCCAGCCTTCTGTTACTCTTAGGGAATGGATTCCTCCTGCCTATCACCACTCTTACTCTTCCCCCAAATTCATAGGCATTTGTGAAGCTTCACAACAAAATAGATTTACATTTTAGAAGCCTGGCACGATTTCCCCAGAGGCAACCTTATCTAGCCTTAGGCTCTGCTTTGCTCCTCCTGGTGCTTCGCCTGATGCTGCCCATTTAAAGTAGTGTTTATTTCTGTTAAGCTGCAATCCCTTCTTATCTCGCTTTTTCACAAAAGTCTCTTTCAAATGGCCTGTCACCCTCCCACATGGCCACTTTTATCAAGGTGGTGCTTCTTCCTATCTGTTCTGTCCATCAGAGCTGCTTAAGTGTGTCCTCGGGGACACACTGGGGCAGATCCTCTGGGAAAGCAGCATCCTGCCCAGAGGTGAGGCCGTGTGGCAGCTCCAGGTTAAAATCAGACTTTCCTCTGAAGAAAAAGCTCACTCTTATTCTCATCTTGCTCAGGGACTAAAGACCGTACTCCAGCAGCAACATTCATTGCAGAAGTACTGATTCTTTGGTCCTGATTTCTTGTTGTCTTCCAACTGTGTCTCTGAATCGCGGTTACATCAAAGGGCGAAATACAATCCTGCAGCTTGAGAAGTTTATGAGCTTGAGTCAGACTCTTCAGTTTTTCATCTGAAGTAATAACACCACCCCCTACCATTTAAAATCAGTTCCTGGCCTGAAACAAGAGGGCTGTTACTGGCTACTTTGGGATTTGTACATTTGTATATGGACAGGCTTTCCTGTATTTAATTAGGGGAACCGAGGGGCTTTTCCTCCCTATTGCTCCTAGAAGAAAATGGTGAGAGGCACAGAAAGATAGGTCAGGATGAGAACAAAGAAGTGTTGTGCACAAAACCACCAGATACGGTGGTTTTCCTTCACTGATGCAAGACTTTGCTGCAGTGTGGCTTATTATAATAAATTTGTACCCCGTGATGAACCTCGCACCAGTGCTGAGCTGTATGTCAATCACAGAGCCACCTCCTTAGGCTATGCACAGATATTGTGCTGTATAGCGGCATAATTTTATAATATCAAACATAACCTCAGCAAGCATTTCAGAACAGCTGTAAAATGCCTATCAAAAAGATAGAAAGAAAAGAAGGGAAGCGAGAAATTATTTAAACGCTTGCTTTCAGCAAGCCCAATTACTTCCAAGTGCCAGCATTATTAAAAAAAAAACTTGGGATTTTGTTTTTGCGAAGTCTGATTTTCTTTTCAATCTAACATCAGTCAGCCCTGGGAGCCAATCTGAAAGGACACATCCCAAGGGAGCCTCAGATACCAAGCCCAGTTCTGCCCAACCCAGGCTGATTTATCACTTTCCTTAAATGATTCATCAATACCTTGAATGGCTACTGGTGACTGGTTTTGCTGGAAAAGCAGGATCGTTAAAGGGGAATGTGGGAATCTGGCAGGGGGCTGGGAGTCTACTTAAAGTCGGTTAGGTCAGGGCAAGTGAAGAGACTTTGGATTTCTAGGAACATGGCTCATGTAGGTAAATACAGTCGCTTAGTTTCGGCAGGGGTTTTGGTTTTCCTGTCTCTGTTTTGCTTGGCCGATGGTGGAAAGCTGCTGGTGGTGCCAATGGATGGGAGTCACTGGCTCAGCATGCGCTCAGTGCTGGTGGCCCTCAGCCAGAAAGAGCACAAGATTGTCGTCGTCACACCAGAAGTGAACCTGAACGTGAAGGCGTCTGGATATTACACTCTCAAAACGTATCCCGTGCCTTTAACGAGGAAAGAACTGGGAGCAAGCATGCGCTCATTTGCGAATGATCTTTTGGAAAGAAGACCTTTTCTTCAAAGAATTACTGCGCTTTATGAAAAAGTTCAGGTCATCACTGGTACCTATGTCTCCTCCTGTACCAGTTTACTGCACGATCAGGATCTGATGCAATATCTTGAAGGGAGTAAATTTGATGCTGTTCTCACGGATCCTATTGTACCATGTGGACAAATACTGGCTCTGCATCTCTCTATCCCATCTGTTTTCTTTTTACGGGGGCTCCCCTGCAGTTTTGATTTGCAAGCTACCCAGTGTCCAGACCCCCCTTCCTACATTCCAAGAACATTTTCAGGCAACTCAGACCACATGACGTTTATCCAGCGTGTGGAAAACGTATTTCTGAAATCATCAGAATTCTTTCTTTGCAATTTTGCCTATTTACCATTTGAACTTCTAGCCTCAGATGTTCTCCGCAGACCGGTAACAATGAAGGAGCTCTTAAGCCATGGGTCCATTTGGCTTAAAAGAATGGATTTTGTTTTTGAGTATCCCATGCCGGTGATGCCCAACATAGTTTTCATTGGAGGTATAAACTGTGGAAAGAAAAAGCCGTTATCTCAGGTCAGTGATTTACTTGGTAAAATATATTAAGGTTTGAAGAAAGAAGGCTGTTTGCAAATACTTTCTCTGCGTGTATATAATTGTATGCGTGACTTTGTGGGATTTATACGTGCAGTAAGTTGTACTGTAAAGACAAAGAAAGTCGGTGAAAAAACTGAGTTGATTTTAATTCTCTCTCATTCTTGCAGAAACTCTTCTATAACATTAGCAGTACCTCAGCATTTTTGCTTACACAGTTGTTTTTCTTTGGACTAGTTGGAAGTAGTTAATCACTGCACTCTCTGCACACACCCACCAGTGAGGGTGATCCCTGGCTTTGTAGGCAGGTCTGCTGCTTGCATTTGCCAGATGGGTATTATTATCCGAAACTATTGGTTTTACTCTCACAATTGATTTTTAAAAGCAATGAATCTTTTCGGTTAATAGAACCATCCTTTCATAATTAAGAGGTAACGTGTCCGTCGGCTGGTTGCTTTGTCAGTCTAGGCTTATCCTTTCACCGCCTGCATTCCTTACACAATTTTCTGCAAAACTGGTGGAGGTTTATGTCGGTGTGAGGCAGCACTGAGCCATCTGCAACAGCTTGTGCTGCCTTCTCAAAACTTTCCTACAAAAGATGTACCTAGAGCTGCAGTAATTTTGTAAATGTCCTTAAAAAAACCCAACCAACCAACCAAAAAACCTGGTGCATATTATCAATCTTCATAGTAAATTACTGTATGGTCAAAATTACTTCTGTGCAAAAATGTTCATAATCAGGGCTGATTGACTGCAAATCTTGTCTGCATGTTAGGGGTGGTTTTGCTTTCATGGCCCTGGGGTGTCATCTCCTCAGGCTGGTCCTGAACAGCATTTCTGAGTTGCTAATCCAGTTTTAAATATATCTGGCAAAAAACCATGCCCTTGTCCTTCCTCCTTCCAGCCCCTACCTCATTCTTCCAAAAAGAGACCTTTCAGAGAAGAGACCTAGGGTAGCCAGTCTCCTGTTTTCATTACAATGTCAAGGTATAAAGCTGATAAAGAAACCAGACCATTTCCACATATGAAGCATTAATAATTTTCTAATCTTTTACAAATAGAAAATTATTCGGGCTGGCAGGAGGGGAGAGATTTTCCCTATGCTGACAAGCCTTGTTGGAGCAATTAATGATCTGTTACGGAGCAGACCACTTGTTGAAGTATCCCTCACTTCCCTAAATCCCAGTGCCCTTCAATACAAAGCAGTGGGTGTTTCCCAGCCGAGCTCCTGCTCCGATTACTGTCTGCCAAACTGGCTGAACTTTAACACCTCTTATGCCATCCTTGCTATACCCATGATTATACATTTACCACATGGCAAATGAGTCTAAAGATCATCCAGAGAACCGCAGCACAGATTGCTTTAGAGCGTGGAGCGGGATACATACTTTCTGGGCAGCCCTCACCAGATTTCTGCAGAAATGGCCCCTGTGCTTAGTGCTCGTCCCCAGGTCACGGCGCCGCTGGTTCTGCTCCTGTCTGTGCTGGGTTTGGCTGCTGGTGGGAAGCTGCTGGTGATACCGGTGGATGGGAGTCGTTGGCTCAGCATGCGGGAGGTGTTGGACGGACTCAGGCAGAAGGGGCACGAGATAGTCGTCGTTGCACCTGAAATAAATATACATATAAAACCATCAGAGAATTTTATTATGAAATTGTATCCAATACCTTTCACAAAGGAAGAGGTGGATGCAAGTGTCCATTCTTTTTCACGGGAAGTATTTGAAGAAGAATCTTTTCTGGAAAGATTTCTTAAAGTATACCGAAGACTGAAAAGCATCTCTGCCATGTCAGCCTCTACCTGTGCGCACTTATTGTACAACAAAGAGCTTATGAGATATCTCGAAAAGAGCAAGTTTGATGCTGTATTTACAGACCCTGTAGTACCCTGCGGGCAAATATTGGCTGAACATCTTTCGATCCCTTCGGTGTTTTTTTTGCGGGTAATGCCATGTGGTTTAGATTTTGATGCCGCTCAATGCCCCAGTCCTCCTTCTTATGTGCCCAGGCTATTTACAGGGAATACAGACCGCATGAACTTTTTCCAGCGAGTGAAGAATCTGCTCTCTGACATCCCAAACTTTTTTCTCTGTGATTTTGTCTTTCAACCGTACACAAAACTGGCTTCTGAGTTCCTCCAGAGGGACGTGACTTTGGCGGATCTTTTACGCCAGGCTTCCATTTGGCTCATGAGGTTAGATTTTGTGTTAGATTACCCAAGACCTTTAATGCCCAACATCATTGTAATTGGAGGAGTTAACTGTGCTCACAAGAAGCTATCTGAGGTGGGTCGTGCTCTGTTTTTAATTCATGCTCTGACAGACTTCTGTGTTCACAAGGGTGGAATGTTGTGTTGCAGATAGGAGTCAGGGTCCTGTTTGGGATGAGTTAGGCAAATATTCACAAAAGAAGTCATTTTTCTCTCACTTTCTTCCTCACTTTCCATTTTCTGTGCAGATAGCTGTATCTCTTCATTTATAAAGTATGCTCAGTTGAAGAGAAACTCTTCTAGTGAAGGTCTGTGATGGGACAGTCTCTCCACCAGACAAAGTGTTTCTGGACAGTAAGCCCGAGGTGCAGTATTTGTCTTACAAGCAGCTCCCATGAGACAGCCTTCAAAATCTTAAAAGATCTGTCTGGGCTCAAAAACCCAGTCCTAATGAATTTGTCTCCATTTGAAAACATCCAGCACAGTATGACTAGCAGCAAGGGGATGGATGCAGCCCTGGTGATAATGCTCACCTCTCAGATGTGGCTTGAGTGCCTCAGACATAGAAGACAGCAACGCACACAGTTCTTACTGAAGAGCCTCCTCTGCTGCTTTGTGGGAGAGCCTGGAGAATTGGGCTATTCATTTTGGTGCCCTGGCTTTATCTCCAGTCATATTATTCAGGACTTGTGCGCTATGGGGTAAGGTCACCACGGCTGCATGGGATTTCCACCCATCTCCAAGTGGCAGAGGTGGCTGTGGCGTCTTACAGACACCCCCGTGCACATTGTAATTTGCCACCTGAGCTTTCATACAATCCCACTGCTGCTGGACACCATGCAAGATTTGCCAGTGACAGAGAAGAAGCCAGAATTAGGCACTCAATTGTTTCACGGGAAGTGCCCCTCAAAGAGTGTTCAGACATCTCTGCTTTCTGCGACCACAAAGCCAACCCCTCCGTCCCCTGAGGCAGGTCTCAGGTACTGGAAGTACAGTGTAGTGCAGGTGACGTGTCTGGCAGACAAACCTGGCATCCTGCCTCCACCTTCATCAGTCTTCTCAGTCTAGAAACAAACTTAAACAGCACTTCCACAATGCTATGGGGGCCATAGGCCTCCTGCAGATGAGTCTTCAAAGTGAGAGTGAAATGGGGCAGGTCATGCCAGAGGGAAGGGAGCAGCCTGGGCTGAATGGTGATGTGGATGTGACACATCTCCTGCACCTGCAAAAAGTACAGCCAGAGGGAAGATCTCAGAAGTCCCACCCAGAGCCACCCCTGCCTCCTTCCTGGGACACTCTTTACTGCTCCTCTAAGAGGAACAGATGGAGGTTCCTTGGAGGGTCCACCAAACACCGCCAGCCTGTGGCCTTGGCTGGAATTAAATGCTTATTACGCAGCCTGTTGTCAGATTAATGATTATCCATTTACCGCACAACAAATAACTCGAAGGATCAAAAGTTGGGCTGTCCCACAGATTGCTTTACAGGGCAAAGCTGGAGCTGGTGCTTCAGTGCTGCCGGAGGATTTCTTCCCGGGCAGCCCTCACCAGATTTCTGCAGAAATGGCCCTGGTGCTTAGTGCTCATCCCCAGGTCACGGCGATGCTGGTTCTGCTCCTGTCTGTGCTGGGTTTGGCTGCTGGTGGGAAGCTGCTGGTGATACCGGTGGACGGGAGTCATTGGCTCAGCATGCGGGAGGTGTTGGACGGACTCAGGCAGAAAGGGCACGAGATAGTCGTCGTTGCACCCGAAGTCAGCATGTACATAAAGCCAACAAAGAACGTTGTGATGAAAATGTACCCAGTCCCTTTCACAAAGGAAGAGATGGATGGAAATTTCCGGGCTTTTGTACAAAATGCACTTGAAGAAGGTTCTTTTTTGGAAAGATTCCTTAGAATATACCAAGGTCTGAAAAAAGTGGCTTATTTGGGAGTCTCCAGCTGTGAACACTTACTGAACAACAAAGAGCTTGTCAGATATCTTGAGGAGAGCAAGTTCGACGCTGTCTTTACAGACCCTGTACAACCCTGCGGGCAGATACTGGCTGAACATCTTTCGATCCCTTCGGTGTTTTTTTTACGAGGAATACCATGTGGTTTAGATTTAGAAGCCACTCAATGCCCCAGTCCTCCTTCTTATGTGCCCAGAATATTTACAGACCATACAGACCACATGGACTTTTTCCAGCGAGTGAAGAATCTGCTCTTTGACATCCCAAACTTATTTCTCTGTGATTTTGCCTTTCAACCATATGCAAAACTGGCTTCTGAGTTCCTCCAGAGGGACATGACTTTGGCGGATCTTTTACGCCAGGCTTCCATTTGGCTCATGAGGTTAGATTTTGTGTTAGATTACCCAAGACCTTTAATGCCCAACATCATTGTAATTGGAGGAGTTAACTGTGCTCACAAGAAGCTATCTCAGGTGGGTCATGCTCTGTTTTTAATTCATGCTCTGACAGACTTCTGTGTTCACAAGGGTGGAATGTTGTGTTGCAGATAGGAGTCAGGGTCCTGTTTGGGGTGAGTAAGGCAAATATTCACAAAAGAAGTCATTTTTCTCTCACTTTTTCCTCACTTTCCATTTTCTGTGTAGGGTCTGGTGTTTACAGAGAAATACATGTCATGCTTCTGTCCTGGGGCACCCTTGCTGCCTGACCACTTCTATCTTTGTCAATGAGTTTGTCTGCTCCTTCACACATGGGTATTTCCAAAGCTAGACTCAGCAGGAACGTGGCAGGTTCTGGACTCTCAGGCTAAGTAGCACCATCTCTGTGCCTCAGAAGATTGTGCCTTGGTGATGGCTATGTGAGATCTGAGAAGAAAATCAGTCTCAATGAGCCTGAAGGACCTGTGGTGGCTTGACAGGTCCTGCTCAACGGTGACAGAGCGGCCAAAACTTTTCTAATAGAAACAGATGGGGCTTATCTGATGCATCCACCACCTTTGCCTCTCACGTGTGTAGATTGCTGAACTCTAGTGGTTTTTAATCAACCTTTTGGCAAAACAGTGATTATATGTTTACAGCACAGCAAATACCTCCAAGGATCAAAAGGGCAGATACTGCTGAGCGTCCTTCAATCCCTTCTGGGTTTTTTTTTTGCAGCAAACGCTGCGTGGTTTAGAATTTGAAGCCACTCAGTGTCCCAGTGCCCCCTCCTATGTCCTCAGGGTATTCACAGACCTTACAGACCGCATCAACTTTTTGCCATCGAGGAGGTCTCAGAGGAAAAGTTGGTCTAGAAGAAGTCTTAACAGGCTGAGGAGGGAGCAGCCCTGTCCTACAAGTCCACCAGCATTCATGGTGGGGGTCGGCACATTGTATAACGAAAGAGCACACCTTCTGCACCAGTCTCAACAGGTTATTGGGAGTCCAGCTCTTCACGCCACTGTCACACATCTCGTGGGGGAACTTCATCACACTCCTCGTTCATTTGTGCCTTTGCAGGGACTTGTAGTACTTCCCTGATGCTTAACATCATTTTTGTCGCACTTTCATCTTCATCAGCTTTCTCACCCCAGAAAAAAAACTTAAACAGCTCTTCCACGTCTGCTCGGGGGCCATAGGTCTCCTAGAGATGAGTCTTCAAAGCGACAGGAGGGTGAGGGTGTTGCTCAGGGGGAGGGAAGCAGTCTCTGCTAGGTTGAATAGTGATGAGGATGTGACACATCTCCTGCCCCTTGCAAAACGTTCAGCCAGAGGAAAGCTCTTGGAAATGCAGTCCCACCCAGAGCAACCCCTGCCTCTTTGCTGGGACACTCTTTACTGCTCCTCTAAGAGGAACAGATGGGGCTTATCCAGTGCATCCACCTCACAGCACGTGTCTGTGGACGGGGCTGAACTTAGTACTTGTTCTGCAGCCTTTTATCAAATGAATGATTTACCACACAGCAAATAATCGAAGGATCAAAAGTTGGGCTGTCCCACAGATTGCTTTAAAGGGCAGAGCTGGTGCTGGTGCTTCAGTGCTGCCGGAGGATTTCTTCCCGGGCAGCCCTCACCAGATTTCTGCAGAAATGGCCCCGGTGCTTAGTGCTCGTCCCCAGGTCACGGCGCCGCTGGTTCTGCTCCTGTCTGTGCTGGGTTTGGCTGCTGGTGGGAAGCTGCTGGTGGTACCGATGGATGGGAGTCATTGGCTCAGCATGAGGGAGGTGTTGGACGGACTCAGGCAGAAGGGGCACGAGATAGTCGTCGTTGCACCCGAAGTCAGTTTCTACATAAAGCCAACAAAGAACGTTGTGATGAAAATGTACCCAGTCCCTTTCACACAGGAAGAACTGGATTACCTGTTCTGGAGAACTAGCCAGAATGTGTTTGAAGAAGGATCTTTGCTGGAAAGGATTGTTAAAACATATGAAGGAGTGAAAAATACTTCTGCCATGTTCCTGGCTACCTGTACACATTTACTGCACAACAAAGAGCTTGTCAGGTATCTTGAGGAGAGCAAATTTGATGCTGTCTTTACAGATCCACTACTACCCTGCGGGCAGATACTGGCTGAATATCTTTCAGTCCCTTCGGTGTTTTTTTTGCAGCAAATACCCTGTGGTTTAGAATTTGAGGCCACTCAGTGTCCCAATCCCCCTTCTTATGTGCCCAGGGTATTTACAGACCATACAGACCGCATGAACTTTTTCCAGCGAGTGAACAATCTGCTCTTTGAACTCCCAAATTTTTTCCTCTGTGATTTTGTCTTTCAACCGTACGCAAAACTGGCTTCTGAGTTCCTTCAGAGGGACGTGACTGTGCCAGATCTTTTGCGCAAGGCTTCCATTTGGCTCATGAAGCTAGACTTTGTTTTACACTACCCAAGACCATTGATGCCCAACATGATTTTGGTTAGTGGAGTAAACTGTGCCCACAAGAAGCTAACTCAGGTGGGTCATACTTTGTCTTTTTCATGTCATTCTTGCCAGCTTTTACATCCTCTGAAAAGTTGTTAACACAGGTTTTGTTAGAAAGGTCCCTTTTTGGTGGTAAAAGTATTTCAAATGGCTTTTGCTTTGCAACAACGTGTCAGTATTCCTTTCAGTGAAGGCATCCATGTATCACAGTATAAAATAATAAGGCTTATTTTTCAGAAACAGAAGAATCTCGCGCAGTAAAAATGAAGCATTTTTAAGAGGATACAAACTTGGCACTCAGTCCAGGAAAGCAGAGACGGAATAAACCAAATAGTTAAACCTACGAAAACACCTATGACACGGGATCTATAGATCTATAAAATCCTGAAAAGTGTAGGGAAGGTGAAAGGAGGTGGCAGTTTCTCCCAATACTTGACCTATGACTAACACTGAAATGAGGCAGCAGCAAGCTTAAAGCAAACAAAAGGCAGTACTTTTCCACACCATACATAAAATTTAAAAAAAAAAAAATTAATCTGCCTCTCAACACCAGCAGATTTTTTTTTTTTTTTTTGGTCGACAAAACCTATGAATTTGAAAGGATTTGGGTGGTTAACAAGAGTGTCATGATCTAGGCGATTTCCACCCTGGCCCCCAGCATCTCCCCCAGCTCTATGCTGAGCATGATTCCCATGGTATGGAGCACCCCTTTAGATAATTTGCGTCAGCCTCCCGTCCCAGATATGTCCTGTCCCCGTTCCTTGTGAAAATCATCCTTGTCCCCTCCAGAACCAGGACAAAGAGGTACATTCTGACTGCCAGGATTTGTAGACTTACGAAAGAGGTACTCGTGGATTCGCCAAACTGGAATTTTTGGACCATTTCCAGCCAGTACAACCTTGGCACTCAACTCTGTACTTTAGCTTTACTTTCTTCTGGTAGCTACCTCTTTTCACCCTTGCCTTTGGACTAGGCTGAAGTTGTGGACTTCATTCAGTCTCTGGACTCATAAACCACATGAAAAGGTGTTCTTTGCTCAAAGTCCGGTGAATGGGACTGTATTGATGTCTGAAACTCCTGCCTCTTCATTGCAGTTTCCTTAGACATTGCAGAGCTCCTCGCTGTCTAGAGAATGGCTTTTGAGAGTCACCTTTTTTTTAACGTGCCAGACTTCTATCAAAATAAACTTTTTAGGACACACATAGTATTAGCCTTGGAATGTGCTTATCATGCCCAGGTACCTTTAGCAAAGGTAGACGTTTCATGAACCAGATTTCCCATCACTCCTACCCTCTCCAAGACAACTCTTCCAGGCTGCTGCACAGCATGAAGAAACCATTCAGAGCTCTCTCCAATCAGATGGTGTTGGTTGGGGACTCTAAACTGGTCTCTCTTCTCCAGCCAGCAATTGCTCCTGTGCAGCTACCGTTCCTGTATCTTTTTTTTTCGCTTTTGCAAACTTGCAAACTTTCTGATCCAGCTTTTCCCTTTCCATGAAATATGCCTTAATGGCAGGTGAGATCTGCTTGGTCAGGCACTTCTTTTAAGCACAAACTGCAGATATCTGCTTTTCTAGGTTTATCTTAAAAGTTTTCATGTGCCTTGGCATGTTCTCCCTGTCTAAGGATATTGCTTTTTTTATAGGTGCCTATTTCTTTCCCACATCTACCCATTGGGTTTCATTTGCAGCAGATTCAAGCAGGTTCTCAAGAGTAATTAAACTCTTAAATCCCATTCAGATCAACCTAATTTGGGTATCTAAACAGGTTCCTAGAGTGGGACACTCTTCCACATCAGATCACATCAGCCATGCTGTTATACAGGCAAACTTTCAAAACCTCAGAGGTAAAAAGCTTTATCCAAATGTTCTTTGTGACTCTCTCAAGCTGCTCTTTGTGGCCCTGATTATACTATTTACTGCTACCCAGAAAAAAATGGCATCATCACTGTTCCTCCCCATCAAGTAGCTATAGTCTACTGTTGAGTGCTATAGAGAAGAGGACTTCCAATAAGGATGTTATTAGGTTTTTTTGCCTTAAAAATCTTATCATAGCATATGCAGAAACTCTGTTCTCCCCTTCTTTTGGTAAGCACAGGACACAAGTGTGGACTTCCCACTGGCTCATATCACAGCCAAGCCTTGGTAGTTTCTTTTGAAAAGTAGCTATTACTAAAAACTTTAAAAAATGTTTGGCCCATAGCCTCTCAACTATGAATTCTTATGGCCCCTCTTGAGCAAGGACTGCATATTCTGCTGCATCACTGCTTTCAAAAAGATGTTTGTCCTTCAGCCACTCCCCTATGAACTCTTATGGCCTCTCTTGACCAAGAACTGTGTATTCTGCTGCATCATTGTTTTCAAAAAAATGTTTGGCCTTGAGCCACTTACCTACAAACTCTTATGGCCCCTCTTGAGCAAGAAGCACATACTCTGCTACATCACTGTTTACATAAAAAGGTGACTTTGGTGACACCACTACTTGGCGTGCCAGCTCCTGCTTACCGTCTAGAACATTGTGCATGAACTCCAGGGACCTTTCTGGGCAAAAGCGTAAGGAGAAAGTTGGAGCTTTGGGTCTTTCATGTCAGTAGTGCAACATGCTTCTTGCATTACAAGCTCTCTGGAGTAGCTCAGTGGCCATGAAAATTGATTCCTGACTTGAATCTGGCATGGCACAGAAAAATCCCTGTAATAACAACTGCTACCTCTGCTAATCAAAGACCCTGCTAATTGTTCTGTGGCTTACATGCATGGAAATGCTTCTTGCTTTAGGTCCCTTGATAGCACTCTTATCACCGTTTAAAACCCGATCTTTGACCTCCAACAACCTGTCTTAGCAAACACTTTCTAGAGATAAAGATTAATGACCATCAAGTTATAAATGCAGTCCAACTATTTTTTGCTTTCATATGCTCCGTGGAAGAAGTAGGAAGGAACAGTTGATTTCTTTTCCTGCCGACAGCCCCATGACAGTTATGTGGAGGCATCAGACATGCGCTGGGATTGTTCTTTTTCTGTCTTTCTGGAGTTTGGCAGAAGGTGGGAAGCTTTTGGTCGTGCCTCAGGATGGAAGTCACTGGCTGAGCATGCGAGTGGTTCTAGAGAGACTCTGGGAGAGGGGGCATGAAATCGTTGCAGTGATCCCTGAAGCTACTTTGCTCATGAAAAGCTCACAATCTTTCACCATCAAAACATACTCAGTGCCTTACACACAGGAGTTTCTGGATAGATTCTACCATTCCATCGGCGAAAAAAGTTTTGATAACCCTTCCTTCCTAGAAAAAGTTACATATTTTCTCAGAAATGTATCAGAAGTGGCCGACATGTTCTCTTCTGCTTGTCGGCATCTCTTGTATGATGAAGAACTAATGAATTACCTCCATGACAGCAAATTTGATGCCATTATGGTGGATCCTGTGTTGCCCTGTGGACCAATTCTTGCTGAGCATCTCTCTCTCCCTTCAGCGTACTTCATGCGTGGTCTTCCATGTACCTTAGACTACAAAGCCACGGGGTGTCCCAGTCCCTCCTCTTATGTGCCGAGGACTTTCATGTCCACTTCAGATCACATGACCTTTACGGAGCGTGTGAAGAACCTTCTGGTTGCACTTGCAGAGCCTTTGTCTTGCCATCTGTTTTATGCAAAATTCGAGAGCTTAGCTTCTGAGTTTCTTCACAGAGAAGTTACAATACTGGAACTGTTTAGCAAAGCGTCCATTTGGCTGATGAGATATGACTTTGTTTTTGAGTACCCGCGCCCAGTAATGCCAAACATGGTCTATATAGGAGGCATCAACTGTAAGCAGAAGCAGCCGTTGACAAAGGTATGTCATTGTTTACTTTGAGGGTATTATAGCAATTATTAGCGATTATTTAAGATTTGCTTTTCTAAGTGCTTCCTATAGTAGTAGTTGTGCTTGAGCCAATCCATGATTGAATACCAGGATGGCATGATTTGGAAGTGGGAACCTCAGGCTCTGGGAGAGGATCACAAGACCTTGGTTGCAGTGCAAGCAGCTGAAGTGTTTCTCTCTGGAAGAGCTTAGGTGAAGTTGTCCAAGCTGCGCAGCTTGCTGTCACCATAGTATCAGACAATCATGGCATGTATGCTATATCTAGATAAATGACAAAATAATTCTAGGTCATATGATTTTAATATCCCTGATGGTTGTGGAATACTGATTAATTGCTGGAGACTTGATTGGGCAAAAAATGGAAACGTGGAACTAACTCTTTGAATGTGCCCAGGCACTTAGAGGCTGATCATGGGGGTAAATAAAGAGCAGAGGGAGCTCTTTTGCCTCTGAATTTGTGTAAGAAGGACTGTAAGATGGCGTATAAGAAGGTGACTGGGAAAAGGAGCCTTCTACCCTCCCTCCCTAGCATCTTTAAGCTGTGCAAATAGTGCAGATGTCGGTCATTTATTCTGTTTTTCCAGACCGCAGTGGTGTTGCAAGAGCAGAAGTTATTGCTGAGCTTTCATCACGTTTACTACTCTAGACTCGGGGCTTTCACTTTGATAACTGGTATGATAGAGAAACAAATCGGAAGATAAACCTTATCAGCCCCCAGTATATCAAATCTCTGTCAATCATTGCTTCTCGTTCAGACTCTTGAGAGCGCAGGGTAATCCAGCTTCTGTTCCGAGCTCTGCCTCCAATCAGCTGAGCGGACTCCAGGCAGGGAGTTCATCATTAACTGGATGTCAATAAGGTAGTGATTGCTTGGCCAGGTGTCCATTCATAACTCCGCTCCGCCAACCGATTGCAGCTTCTCCCTCAAGCACTCGAATCCCCCAGTGTTAACTCAAACGTTTGACTTTCCCTTGCGGTGTCCGCTTACTCAAAGCCTTCACTGGCACAGGCGATAAACCCAACCTTTACCCACAGTTAAAAATTACCCTTCTTTCTGCCCACAAACATGCAGTCCTTTAAAAGTTAAACACTTACCTTAGTTAAGATTAAAGTGCAAAGTACCCCCCGACGATTCATTCCTCGTCCCCTGCAGCAGTTTTGCAACTGTTTGAAACTTTGCTGAGGGCGCAAGGAGAATGACTTCTTCAAATCCAGGATTTAATTCTCCTACCTCCTGGGTTGTGTTTTTCCTGCTCCTGTGGACCTTTTCTGAAGGTGGGAAGCTTTTGGTTGTACCTATCGATGGCAGCCACTGGCTCAGCATGCGCCCGGTTGTGGAGCGGCTCGGACAGAGGGGACATGAAATCGTGGTGGTTCCGCCAGAGATAAATCTGCGGATAGGTTCCTCGGTGCATTACACCATGAAACCATACTCTGTGCCTTATACCAAGGAGTATGTGGAGGCGGAATTTAAAAAGCTGGGATATAGAAGTTTCACACCTCAACCCCTCTTGGAAAAATTCTCGAAAATGGCAAATATTTCAACCATGTTCTTTGAATCCTGCAAGCGCCTTCTGTCTAACAAAGAGCTGATCCAATACCTCGAAGAAAGTAAATTCGATGCTGTCTTTATGGATCCTTTCTTTCCATGTGGACAGATAGTGGCAGAACACCTCTCCCTACCTTCGGTGTACCTTGTACGGGGACTGCCGTGCAGCCTAGACTTCCACGCCACCCTCTGCCCAAATCCTCCCTCTTACGTTCCCAGGTTCTTCACCCGCTACACGGACCGCATGGCCTTCCTCCAGCGCGTGGGCAACCTCCTAGCTAGCCTGAGCAGTTCCCTGGTTTGCAGCGTTCTTTATTCTCCATATGATCAGTTGATCAAAGAATTCCTCCAGCGAGAGGCGACAGTGCTTGAACTGTTCAGCCACGCGTCTGTTTGGCTCATGAAATATGACTTTGTGTTTGAGTACCCCAGGCCCCTCATGCCTAACATGGTCTTGATCGGAGGCATAAGCTGCACTCGGGGAAAAGCATTATCAGAGGTTAGTTACCTTTTTTTTCCCCTGGCTTAGCTATGACTGCACTGTTGGCTGTCACCATAAGATAGGAGCTCCTGGCAGTACGAATGGCCTCAAGTTGTGCCAGGGGAGGTTTAGATTGGATATTAGGAAAAATTTCTTCACGGAAAGGGTTATCAGGCATTGGAATGGGCTGCCCAGGGAAGTGGTTGAGGCACCATCCCTGGAGGTGTTCAAAAGAAGCATTGACGTGGTCCTCAGGAATATGGTTTAGTGGTTTGGTTTTTTCTTATTTTTTTTTGTCTGAGTTAGGTTGATGGTTGGACTAGATGATCTTTGAAGGTCCCTTCCAACCTAGACGATTCTATGATTCTGTGATTCTGTGAATAATAACAGGAGAAAGAGCGAGGTGGAAGCGCTTAGGAAAGCACTTCGCACCCCTGCATCCCTTGCACGATGAGGTGTGAGTTCCTTTGCGTGAGATCTCCGGATTCCCAGGCAAGCATGCAGGAAAATCTGGGCTTTTCCAGGTTTTCTCACAGTATTTTCTGACTGCCTATTTCCAGTGACTTCGTTTCGTATACCTGTTTACAATACTTGGTGCTAGCTGGGGTAAATGCAGCAGGCCAAATCATCCTCGTCCTCTGCCCTTGAGCAGCAGACAGGAGCAGAGGACAGAGCTCTTGAGCAGAGGGCTCAGTTTCTGCAGCAATTTCAGAAGCCGTGGCAGACCTGAACAATATAGAATCATAGAATCGTCTAGGTTGGAAGGGACCTTAAAGATCATCTAGTCCAACCATCAACCTAATTCTGACCCAAAAAAAACCCCAAAAACCACACAACACAATTGCTGCTCCAATGAAGCATCAAGAGATCTCCTTCTTTTGCGCAAAATACGTTGTCCCAGATCTCGACTGACACGTGTTGCTTGAACTATACCAAACTTCCCAAATATGGGGTAGCTGCCACTTCCCACCAAGAAATCCTCCCTACTCTTAGTGCTTTCTCTTATTTTTCAGTGAGTGTCTGCTGCAGGTACTTCATAAACGTTGTGTGCAGGACCTGCCAATACGCTCAGATTCTGGTTAAAAAGGCTTTACTACAAGCAACCTGCCTATTCCCAAAGCAGGGCTGCAAAAAGTTTCCTGATCGTAGTGGTGCTTCTGAGAAAAAAAGTCAGACCCTGGCACACAAAAACATTTCAAGAACAAACTGGTGTGACTGGTCCCACAGAGGGCTAAATACACCCTGAAATAGCTCCATCTGTTCCACTGCATCAGGAGCTGGAGAAATTCAGCCAAAGAATGTTGTACCAAAGCACATTGGGGGTTGGACTAGATGATCCCTAGAGGTCCCTTCCAACCAAGCTCTGAAAATAGAGTTTACATTTCACCTTAGAATCATAGAATCATAGAATGGTTTGGGTTGGAAGGGACCTCAAAGATCATCGAGTTCCAACCCCCCTGCCATGGGCAGGGACACCTCCCACCA
>QJSC01005338.1:5015695-5062921 GCA_003697955.1 Calidris pygmaea
CTATAGGCCTCCCTCTTGGTCCTAAGCTTGCCCAGCAGTTCCCTGCTCATCCATGCAGGCCTGCGAGCTACTCTGCCCGACTTCGTCTTTTTTGGGATGCACCTCTCCTGAGCTTGGAGGAGGCAATCCCTAAATACCACCCAGCTCTCCTGGGCCCTTCTCCCCTCTAGTTCTTTTCCCCATGGTACCTTGCCAATCAGATTTCTCAGGAGATCAAAGTCTGCTCTTTTGAAGACCTTGTTTGCCCCGAGGAGAGCCTCAGGTTCAGGGTGCAGCTCTCAGCAGACCCTCAATAGCTTCTTCAGTTTGGGGTCCAGTCTGATGCAAAGAGCCACAAAAATATATAATAGAGCATAAACTAAGAGGGTCAGTCTCAGTTATCCCCTCAGACCATAGAGATCATAGAATCATAGAATGGTTTGGGTTGGGAGAGACCTTAAAGATCATCTTGTTCCAACCCCTTTGCCATGGGCAAGGACACCTCCCACTAGACCAGATTACTCAATGTTTCAATTTCCAGACTTATGGAAATATTTAGTTAATTTTATTCCACTCATTTAACTCTGATGCCTGCAGCAATTCCCTCCGGTTTTGTCTTTCCTTTCCCGGCTTTAGTAAATATTTTTCAATGGCATAGGATATTTGCTTCAGCCTTTGGCTGTTTTTATGCTTCAATCCTTATCTTCCTAGATTCCAGCGATAGATCTCCTAGTCCTTCTTTTATTTACATCAAACAAACAAAACAGATTATAAAAACCCCAACCTGGCAGTGGTTCCATATTCTCATACTCAAAGCAGAACCAAATAAATCCAGATATTAGAAGACAGAGCTATCCGCCACCAGAAGACTTTTCAAAAATGTTAATTCTCTCATGCAGCTGCATGGTCTGAAAAGCGGAGCATCAACTCTAAATCCAGAGTATTTGACTTGCAATAAGCGTGACAATAAACCACAACATACTCACCTAGGGATTGGTTGCCAGGGAAAGTATGATGATGAATTGATCTCCTTAATTGGTAAGGCATCTTTTCTATTGTACAGAAACCGATGTCTTTGAGCAGGCAGGCTTTGCTACGTGAAGGTTTTAAATTAACTTTTTTCTCCTGCCCATACTGAATCTCAGGCACTCCCACCCCTCTGTAGCTGTGTTCATCCATCTGTGCCCGTTTGTTTTTTTTTTCCCTGGGACTCATTTTCCTGTAATTTTCTTGTGTTGACTCTTCACCTATCCAGGCAGCTTTTTGGGAACGTGACAGAAATTACAGCACCTGACGTGGAAGGGCTTTTGACTGAGGATGTACTTTGTGTTGGCAGGAATTTGAAGCTATTGTGAATGCCTCCGGAGAACATGGCATTGTTGTCTTCTCGCTGGGCTCCATGGTCTCTGAGATTCCTATGAAGAAAGCCACAGAAATCGCAGATGCCTTGGGATCAGTCCCTCAAACGGTATGGTTTCCCTCTCCTCCTTCCAGCATAGAAATGTAACACTGTTTTCAAATACAGTCTACGATGACCTGTGGCTTTCAGTGTGCTTGGTCCTCCCTTCTTTCTCCTGCTTCCTGATGCCAGAAGAAACGATCCCCCCAGCAGCTCTGCATGACAAAACAGGTTTCGTGCACCAGGGATGCTTTCAGCTCTGCTTTTCAACCCCACTGAGGAGCAGCGAGAGGCCGGCCGCTGAGAACTGACTTTTCTTTTTACTTCTCTTGAAAGGTTTTGTGGCGCTACACGGGAGAGGTGCCCCCCAACCTGCCCAAGAACGTAAAGCTTGTCAAATGGCTGCCACAAAATGATCTTCTAGGTAGGTCTGAGATACTTTGAGGGATACCAGCGTATTTGTTTGACTCCTATACTGCTGTCGTAGGGCTGATTTAGCATCATCTGGGCTGACCGCCTGTGGCACCGTGAGGCTCAGGACTTCCTTACAACCTTTGCTGTTTGAACCAGAGCTCATCTTTTAGGAACTTATCTCATGCAACTTCAAAGTTGCCGAATTATGAAACAACACTGTTTGGAAAGGTGTTCCAACACTTGACTACCCTTAGTGTCAAAAATGGAGATCTTTATCTCTGACTAGCCAGTCTCAACACCCAGCCATGGATTTTTGTCATACCTTTGTCTACTGGACTGAAAAGAAAATATAAGGTTCCCAAGTGGGTGTTTCCAGACAGATCGTCAGGCTTTTCAAGCAGTAAAATTATACGTGCTATTGCCAGGAGTGCATTTTTTGGTTAGACAACAGGGCTGGGCTGTGGGAGATCTGCAAAACCAGCAAATGGAAAACATGGGAAAAAAGTAAGTAATGGCAACATCTTCTTTAACCTCACTTGGCTCTGATTTCATCCAAAAATCTGAGAAGCTCTGGAGGATTATCCAAGGCTCTCCAGAGATTACCCAAACCAAGACAGAGCTCTACAACCCAAGGTTCATACAATCCCCTGCAACATCCTGTTCTCTGCAGCCCTAAGTTTGTCCTTAAGTAATGATGCACATGACAACCCAAAGTTCTTGATTTATAGAATCATAGAATTGTCCAGGCTGGAAGGGACCTCCAAAGGTCATCTAGTCCGACCTCCCCGCAGTCAGCAGGGACACCCCCAACTAGACCAGATTGCCCAGGGCCTCGTCGAGCCTCACCTTGAATATCTCCAGGGATGGGGCCTCAACAACCTCCCTGGGCAACCTGTTCCAGTGCTCCACCACCCTCACAGTAAAGAACTTTCTCCTAAACTTTCTCTTAACTTTCTCCTTATACCTACCAATATCATTTTTATGCAAGTTTTTCCCCGGAGATGTGTTCCTGTGACTTAATAAATCAATTAGCTAAGCAAGCCTTTCTTTCCTCCACAGCTCACCCTAAGGCTCGTGCCTTTATTACCCACGGAGGCTCCCACGGTGTCTACGAGGGCATATGCAACGCGGTGCCAATGGTACTAATGCCATTATTTGGAGACCAGATGGACAACGCGAAGAGAATAGAGTCACGGGGAGCTGGACTGATGCTGAACGTACTTGAAATGACTTCGGAGGACATCTCCACTGCCCTGAAAGCAGTTATTAACGATAAAAGGTCAGTAACAGAAATGCAGCCTTTCTCCTCCTACTGCTGTGTAACACCAGCACGCCAGCTTCCAGCCGAACAGAATGTTGTCTGTTCTTCTATGCCTTCTTGATATACAAAGCTACATCACGGGGGAGGTGATGCTGGCCCTGGGCTGACCTTGTCCTGTCCCTGTAACAGCACCGTCCTTCTCACTGCCTGGGATTATAATCATTAGGTGACAAGAACTGGCTGAGCTGAGAGGATGCAGGTAAGGGAGAAGAGGGGGTGTAAGTGCAATGCCAGAAATCAAGGTGACAAAAGGAGTGTCACCTGCTTAAAGCCAAATTTACCCGGCAGGGAGGTAGAGGGCGCTGACACAACACGGTAGAAAAGCCAAGTGGTGAAGGGAGAAGTGGCAAACCGCTTCTGTTCCCTAAATCGGCGTCGACATGAGCGAGCGGAAAGCCTGAAAAAGTTAAAAGGCTTGGCTGCCTGGCTTGTTTTCTTCGCGTGAAGGTTGCCCGGAGATGCTGTCTGCACAGCAGCGGGAGGAAGAAGACTAGTGGCAGAGCCTTGGTATAGTCCAGAAGCTGGCTGCACTGCATCAGAAAGCTTTGCCTTCCAGCTGGCAGGAACATAGCTATTATCACTCATTTATTTTACAGATGTTTTCCCCCATCTAGTGCTCCCTAAGGAGCTGCTTGAGCACAGCCAGCTGCTGCCTGGCTCAGCAAGGCTGGACAACTCCAGCACAGAGCAGAAGGAATATGCACAGGTATGCTGAGGTGGTACAGGGAACCCCATTAGATGCATTTATTGCGGTCAGCGTGCCCAGGGTGTTTCAAGGCATCACAACAATGGGGAGCTTGAAGACACAGCCTCTTCTTCCCCGCTCCTCTTCTCTGTTGTCATCAGTGCCTCCAAGTCCTTGGCATCCTCTTTCCCATCTTGTTCCTGAGAACTGGCACCTTATTGCCATTGTTTCCTAGCCGTCATTCTTACAGCAATACTTCTACTACTGAGGCGCCTTTTTCTATAGCTGGACAGCTTTTCTATACCCAGTCTCACATTTCAGCCAGATGCCTTCATCCTTCACCACAGAGATTTTCCTGACAGCTCAAACGAAGCTTTTCTGCTCCTTTTACTAATACCTTCTTCTCCTTTCTTTGTCATAGACAACAGTACTTTTCCAGCTCCGTAATTTTGCCGTTATCCTTCTCATGGGAGGGTGGTGGTGGGAAACACCACCAGAGGAGCCCCTGGTGGGCCATCAGACAACTGACACTGCATCCTTTTTTCTTTTTCTGGGGACTCAGTCCCAGCAGCAGAAGTCATTGAAAACACCCAACGTCTTCTCTTGGCAGGTACAAAGAGAACATCAAGCGCCTCTCGGACCTTCACCTCGACAGACCCATCCACCCCCTGGACCTGGCCGTGCACTGGGTGGAGTTTGTCATGAGACACAAAGGGGCCCCACACCTCCGACCTGCTGCTCACGACCTGAACTGGATCCAGTACCACTCCCTGGATGTCATTGCCTTCCTCCTTGCCGTGGTGCTCCTCTCCCTCTTCATTTCCCTGAAGTGCTGCCTGTTCTGCTGCCGCAGGTGCTGCTGTAAGAAGGGAAGGACAAGGAAGCCAACCAAAGCAAAGTCCCACTAGCAGATGAAACCAGTGGTGGGAGCTGTGGCCTCTGGTCTGGACTGGAAGGGTCAGAGAACATCCCAGATTTCACTAAAATAATTGCTGAGTTTTAGTCAAGAAATAATAGCATTCCTTTAAACTAGAGCCACGGGAGGGGTTGTTTCACTGATACAATTTTTGCCTTTTAATTAAGAATCAGTTGTTAAAAATAATTTGCGTAGGAGTGCTTCAGTCACTTGGGAAGAGGTTCGTGTGAAGTCCAAGGCTCCCGGCTTCCATGTCTTGGTGTACAGAGGATTCACAGTCCTCTTTTTTTAACCTCTCTATGCAATGGAGATGTACAGAGATTTCAGAAGACCTTGCTTCAAGGGCTTTGGGAGAACCATTGGTTCTAGGGTAAGACCGTCGGGTTTATCAAGCACTTTGAAATCTTTGTATAGCTGTTGTTATAGAAGAGGCAAATGTTATACACTGACAATACGTGTCACATAGGCCAAGCTAGATGCACATCTTAAATGGGTTTTGCGGGTGTTTACACTACCCTGGACTCATTTAAGGTTTCGGCAGGGAAGTGGTTGTGAAGCCACTGGCGTTTCACCTAAATTCCCCATCAGGCAGAGTGCTGTTAGCTGGAGCTTACCTGTCAGGTGATGAGGCCTTCGTGAACAATATTTATGAAACCCAACTGATTTACCCTTTGTAAGTGATGTTCAAGTAAAGACCCAAACTGCAGTCCTATAAATAAATCACCAATGCTAACAATAATGGCTCTTGTGTTTTCCAACTGATAGATACGGGACTGGATGCTCACCAATCATGGAGAGAGAGCTGGAGAAGGGAAAGATTCAACGCACCACGGTGTGAGAGCCACAAAAGCCAGTTCTCAGCATTAGTATCTCACTACTTGGTGACTTGGTTACGTCCCGAGGCTGCCACAGTCCCCACTACTAGGTACAGAAAAAGCCAGAAAAGAGCTTTAACAGAAGTTACTATTCACATATTAACGTAAGTTAATATTCACCCGGGGAGGAATAACCCCCTGCACCAGGACAGGTTGGGGGTGACCTGCTGGAGAGCAGCCCTGAGGAGAAAGACCTGGGAGTCCTGGTGGACAATAGGATGCCCATGAGCCAGCAATGTGCCCTTGTGGCCAAGAAGGTCAATGGCATCCTGGGGGGCATCAGCAAGTGTGAGCAGCAGGTGGAGGGAGGTCATCCTGCCCCTCTGCTCTGCCCTGGGGAGGCCCCATCTGGAGCACTGGGACCAGTTCTGGGCTCCCCAGTTCCAGAAGGACAGGGAACTGCTGGAGAGGGGACAGCAGAGGGCTACAAAGATGATGAGGGGCCTGGAGCATCTCTCTTATGAGGAGAGACTGAGGGACTTGGGTCTTTTTAGTCTGGAGAAGAGAAGGCTGAGGGGGGATCTGATCAATGCTTTTAAATACTTAAAGGTGGGGTGTCAGGAGGATGGCGCCAGACTTTTTTCAGTGGTGCCCAGGGACAGGACAAGAGGAAATGGGCACAAACTTGAATAGAAGAAGTTCCACCTGAACATGAGGAGGACCTTCTTTGCTGTGAGGGTGGCAGAGCCCTGGAAGAGGCTGCCCAGGGAGGTGGTGGAGTCTCCTTCTCTGGAGACATTCAAACCCCACCTGGACACGTTCCTGTGGGACCTGCTCTGGGTGGCCCTGCTTTGGCAGGGTGGTTGGACTAGATGATCTCCAGAGGTCCCTTCCCACCCCATGTGATTCTGTGATTCAGGGCTCAAAACAGGCTGGGCCATCCTGGTACATGATGGCAACCCTCCCTGGCACAGGTGGCCGGCTGAGTACCTGGTACTGTTATTTTCTACTGCTGTTTGAAAAAACAGGTACTTCAGGGAAAGCTCAGTTCCAGAAGAGAGTCCCTCTCCTCCTCAGCCTGTCCCCATTGCAGGGCCTAATCCTCATGGGCATCCACACCACCTGCAAACTGCCCAGGACCCACACCAGCTGTTGCTTTTCATCCTCTGCCTTTCCCTCTCCCCTCCTCCTGCCCCCAGTAAACAGAAGGAAATCCTTCTGTCCCCACGGGGTCTGAGAGCTGACCTGCTTTTAAAAAAAAAAAATGCAGGTTTTGCATTTCCACATATTCCTGAAAGTGACAGCTCTGGCTGTCCTGGCAGGAGCCAGGTGACAGCAGAGCATCTGTGCAAAGTCACACGGTGCCTCTGGACCTCGCAGCGCCCATCACACCACCAACCACCGTGTTTCCAGTCATCTCTGGCCATGGGGCTGGCTTCCAGCAGCTGCCTGATGAGAAACCCACCTAAAATGTCCTTACGGAGAAGTTCTGCTGCAAACAGGCTCTGGATTGATCCAGTGACTTCCCCTGCGTGGACAAGAGATAAACCCCTTGATTTCAGATCAGATGAACGGAATTTAAAAAAAATAACAATAATCCCAATTGCAACTGGGTGGGGTTTTTTTGTTGTGGTTGGTTGTTTGGGTTTTTTTTTTTTCAACGTTTTGTGTAGGTGGAGAAAAGGAGCGAAGAGAAAGACGGGAGGATGCAAAATGCCCATCCCATGGCTTTCATTTCAGAGAGATCTCTAGCAAAGCTGGGGCAAGACAGCAGCAGAAACCAGGGTATCCTCCTCCTCTCCTTTTCCCTTCACCCTCCTCAGCCTCGACTAGTTTGTCCTGTTCTTTGTCTCCCCTAAAGCTCCTCTGAGAAAGCAGAGAGGACTCTTAGAGGGGGTGCAGGGCCAGGACTGCATGATGTGTCCTGTTCCCATTTCAACCATGCCCAGCAGAGGACACTACGACATCACTAACAGAAGGGAAGAAGGACAAGAACCACCCCTTCCCCTTCAAACCAGCCCAAGTAGGTTGGTTTGAAGCTGACAGCAACTTGTATTATCCCTCTGTGCCCCAGGAATATGGACCCCGCTGAAGGAAGACAATTTTGGGAGTGAATTTGGGGTCTAAGCACGTGGGACAAGCAGCTTTGGGGCAGAGGAGGGAGCCGGAGGGGCTGCAGCATCCCCACAACAGCCTCCCCAGCCCTTCTGAAGGGAAGAGTTATGCTTGAGGGAACCATCCCTTGGGGCACAGAGCCCCAAGCCCCCGCTTCCCTTACTGAGGGGAGAAGACATCATAGCCCACCGTGCATTTCTAAGCGACAGAGCTGAGTCTGGGGCACTCCCCAAAGAGGGGAAACCGAGGCAGGGCCAGCCATCCCTTCTCTCCCTGAGCTCCACGGGCTCCACTTGGCATCGTGCAGGGCTCTGGGCACTGCAGCTCAAGCTTTGCCAGCAAACCCTCCAAATCTCTGGTTTTAAAGCCCCGCTAAAAAGGCAGCCGCCAAAAAAATCCCTTTGCTGCCCGTGGAGAACGGTGGCACGAAGGTCCCCCGCCTCCGACAGCCTCTTGGCATCACCGATGGAGGAGAGAGGAAGGAGAGCTGGTGCTTCCCGCTCTCACGTGGGGACTCTTTTAGTGTTTATTGTATTTTTTTTGCCTGGATTTTTAACATCCAGGCCTGCAACAGCAAGGCTGGGTTAAAAAAAAAAAAAAAAAAAAAAAAACACAAAAAACCCCAAAAAAGCAGTGCAAGCCGGTGCTGCTGCTGCCTCTTCTGATGACCCTTGGACCAAAACATGGGTGAGAACCTCTTTGGCTTCAGGATGAAGGTGTCCCAGGGGACACAGTAGCCCTGGCTCTGGTGGGAGGATGCACTCAGCATCTCCTGCTGCTTCCCACCAGCCGGACCACGGGAAATTACAGGAATTGCTGACATTCTTCTGCAAACCGCAGGGTTTCTGCAGCCTCACCCCAGCCCTCCAGTCCCCAGGGGCAATGGAGAGGGTCTTCCACTGCCATGGGAGCTCTTGGGCATCTTCACCGCCCCGGCATGTGGTCCAAGAAGACCCGTGGCCCACGGGGACACAGCGCTCAGAGGGGAACTTCTCCCCTCGCAAGACACACCGAGAAGTGGAATATGCTCATTATCCAAGGGCAGAGCAAGAAACAGGAGACAAAACTCCCTCCTCCTCCCCCAGGTAGGGCTTCCAGGGCCAGAGACCTGCAGGTGGGTCCCAGCGCCGCTTCGCCCCCTGTGCCTTCAACTCAGACCTGCAATTACTTGATTTTTTTTTTTTTTAAAGATCTGTCTTTTGGGTGTATTTTGTCAAAATAAATACTTACTGCTGCTGGCAAGCATCCATGGCGTCAGTCGGGGAGGTGTCACAGGAGCTCCCAAAGCCCCTTTGAGCACTGAAAGCTTGAGATGAGCAAGCACGATGTTGAGTGCCCGCTTCCCCGAGGAGTGTGGATGAGGGATGCTGACCTGCCAGGAGCTGGAAAAGCCTCATTTAAAGAAAAATACAAAAAACAAACACCAAAAAACCCACCCCAAAACCAAGAAAAGCCAACTCAAAAAACAAGGCTGCTTTAGGGTTGCAGGTGCGATGACTGCAAAAGTCCAGAGCCCTGTTCTCCTCCCTGGAGAGAGCCTGAGGAGCTGCACAGGGGTAATGCTGACATGGGCAGTCCCCCACTGTCCCCATGGAAGGGGTTGTCTTCCCGCAGCATGCCCAGGACCTGCATCATTCTCCAGATCTATCCCTGCAGCATCCCAGTGGGTGAGCTGTACCCTAGAGCTTCGTACTGGAGATATCCTGCTCCAGATGCCAGCAGTGCCTGGAGGATGATGAGGAGCCGACACGAGGGAGCCAGGTACTTTTAGCTGGCGCAGCCACACAGGTCTCCAATTAATTATCACCTGCAGAAGTGTTTTTAGGAGTTATTTACAGGTGAGCATGGTGGAACCTGGGGAAAGCAACTGCCAAAGCGAAGCAGGCACAAAATGCAGGACAGGGACTCTTGAGGGACTCTTTGTCAGGGAGTGCAGTGACAGGACAAGGGGGAACGGCTTTAAATTGGAAGAGGGGAGATTTAGATGAGATACCAGAAAGAAATTCGTTGCTGTGAGGGTGGTGAGGCACTGGAACAGGTTGCCCAGAGAAGTTGTGGCTGCCCCATCCCTGGAGGGGTCCAAGGCCAGGCTGGATGGGGCTTGGAGCAACCTGGTCTGGTGGGAGGTGTCCCTGCCCAGGGCAGGGGGGTTGGAACTGGATGGTCTTTAAGTCCCTTCCAACTCTAACCATTCTATGATTCTATGACAGCCTCTCCCTCCTCAGAGAGGGAGCAAACTGCTCTGGTGTTAGCATTTAGAATCATAGAATCGCCTAGGTTGGATCTTTTGATCATTGAGTCCAATGTAACACTGACAACACCCATCACTAAATCATGTCTCTAAGCACTATGTCCACCCATGTTCTAAATCCCTCCAGGGATGGTGCCTCAACCACTTCCCTGGACAGCCCATTCCAAGGCTTAATAACCTTTTCAGTGTAAAATTTTTTTCCTAGTATCCAATCTGAACCCCCCCTGGTGCAACTAGAGGCCGTTTCCTCTTGTCCTAGGCTCGATGATCCCGGTTAAGCCCACGTGGCAGCTGAGCTTGGTCCATGACCAGGTCCATAACCAGGCTTAGAAAGGAAAGAGAAAACAAAATCTCCCTCCACAAATGTTTCCTCGTTGTCTGAGGATGCTAGTATTTCTGGGACAGGCAATGCTGTCTCTGAGCTCTCCTTTCCCAGAGGAAACTCCTGCCCTGCCTGTGGCGGGTGTCCCGGCTCATGCTAACCATGGAGAAAAAAAATCTGCTGCCACATGATTCTGCTTTGACAGGTACTATCAAGTGCTCCCAGCATCAATTCCCTTTCTATTAAGGCTGAATGAAAGGCTTCATACGCCAGATCTGATTGCCCGGGGTGATAACAACAAGTCATCAGCACAGGCTGCACCAGGCACCAGCAAATCCTCAATCCCCCCAGTGGGATATTGGCTGCCTTCATCTCAAGGCGTTGACCTCTCTTCAAAAAGCCAGCCTGAACAAATGGAGCAGATTTCTTCCCTGAAATGCTACCAGCCTAGACTATCTCGGGGCGGGGGACACACGACATGGTTCCCCCCTTCGCTGGGGCAGATCCAAGCAAGGATCCAACAAGGGAGGGGACGGCATCCCAGGGACTCGCTTTGTGCCAGGCAGAGACTCTGCTGGAAGCTTTAATTAACAATCGGTGGGGGGTAATCAAAGCAGGGCAGGAACCCAACGTTCGTTTCTCTTCCGGAGGCCGGTGGGGGCTGTTCCTTTGAGTTTTAGCCTTAAACGGTTGGTGCGACCTCCTTGGGAGGTCTGGGTCCAGGATGATTTTAGCCTTCCGCGTGGGATGCTGCAGGATGGATTAGGTGATGGGCAGTGGAAGGAAGGGGAAACCATCACCAGTGGCACTCCTGTCATTGAGTTGTTAACAAAAATAACACATTCATCTCCCCAGCCAGCAGGTTTTTTTTTCCTTTTCATGCAGGACATCAGGGTCCTTCCACCCCAAATCAATCAATCAATCAATCAATCAATCACTCACCCCTTGCAGAACTGACTGCTCAATGAATGAAGCTTGCCCCATTGTTTGGACAGGAATCCTCTGCACGCAGCCTTTGGGGAAAAACATGCCTTTATCTTCTGCTCCCCCTCTCCCCGTTATAATAAAAAAGCCCACATGTGTCCTTTGTTGCTTGGAAGTCCCTGAATTTCACCGAGGGATTAAGCCCTGCCGAGTTGTGAAGAGGTGAACCCCAGGGGATGCTTTGCGTAAAGCCTGTTATCCAAAAAAAAAAAAAAAAGAAGAACTTTTGAAAGGAGGTGTGAATGGGTCATGGATGCCGATGGGAGTTACATTTCTAGGGACAATGAGCATCTCTGTTACTTTACAGTCATCCAAGCCTACGTTTTTTGAGGGATCAAGGCCGATTAAGTTGGCTGGTGGGAAGGTTGTAAGAGTCCAGTAGACAAGGATCCCCAAACCTGGAACAGGACTGCTGAGCCAGATGTGCCTGGGATGCAGACAAAACCCAGCACTCGGGGCAGAAGTCCAAGAAATGCATCATCATCCTCGCTGAAGTTGTTTTCTGCCCTGGTTTTACACAAAGCAAACCATCGTGCCTCCGCCTGGCACAGGGGACATGGCCATCAGAGGAGGGCAGGTGCAGGAGACAGAACTGGGAATGATGGCCTTCTGGAAGCAAAAGAAACCTGCCAACAAGAGAAAGACCTACGAGCAGCTCTTTAACCAACTGGTCTCCTCAAAGCACCCATAACCAGCTCCTCATACGGTAAGGCAGGGGTGTCCTGACAGCAGATAGTCCACAACAAGCATTTCATTGGAAGGAAGGAAAGCAAAGCCACAGGAGTGGCTTCTGTGAGAAGCTGATAGAAGCTCCTCCTATGTCCAACAGAGCCAACGCCAGGCGGCTCCAAGACAGACCTACCACTGGCCAAGACCGACCCCATCAGTGACAGTGTCTCTATCATAACATACACAGAAAGTTACTGGACAAGGGAAACTGCAGCCCAAGAGAGGAGCAAGAATATGTGATAGGAACAGCTCTGCAGAAACCAAGGTCAGTGAAGAATGAGGGGGAGGAGGTGCTCCAGAAGCCAGAGCAGAGGTTCCCCTGCAGCCCGTGGTGAAGACCATGGTGAGGCAGGCTGTCCTCCCACGGAGGTTGACAGTGGAGCAGAGATCCACCTGCAGCCCATGAAGGACTCCACACACGGACCAGGTGGATGCACCCGAAGGAAGCTGTGACCCCATGGGAAGCTCACGCTGGATCAGGCTCCTGGCAGGACCTGTGGACCCACGGAGAGAGAAGCCCACGCTGGAGCAGGTTTGCTGGCAGGACTTGTAACCCCATGGGAGACCCACACTGGAGCAGTCTGGTCCTGAAGGTCCCTGCGGAAGGGACCCCTGCTGGAGCAGTTCATGAAGAACTACAGCCCATGGGAAGGACTCACGTTGGAGAAGTTCGCAGAGAACTGGCTCCCATGGGAGTTAACCCCACGCTGGAGCAGGGGCAGAGTGTGAGGAGTCCTCCTCCTGAGGAGGAAGGAGTGGCAGAGACAACATGTGATGAACTGACCCCAACCCACATTCCTCGTCCCCCCTGCACTGCTGGGGGGAGGCAGTGGAGAATTCAGGAGTAAAGTAAAACCAGAAAAGAAGGGAAGGGTAGGGGAAAGGTGTTTTTAAGACCTGGTTTTATTTCTCATTATCCTACTCTGATGCGACTGGTAATAAATTAACTAATTTCCCCAAGCCAAGTCTGTTTTGTCTGTGAAGGTCACTGCTGAGTGATTTACCTCAACCCACCAGCATTTTGCTATAGTTTCTCCCCCGTGTTCAGCCGAGGAGGGGGAGTGACAGAGCAGCTTTGGTGGGCACCTGGTGTCCAGCCAGGGTCAGCCCACCACAGGGATAAAAAGAGATGCCCCGAGGCCTTTATTCAGAAACTCTAGTTTTTCCCCGCAAACTGAGCTGGCTCTGAGACCTGGTGAGGACAAAGCAAAAGTCACAGACACAGCAGCTCTTCTGTACAGACACCAGTAACCCAGCGGTTGCTTTCATTTCTCCTCCCCTTCTGACACATCTTCTTCAGTCATTTAGCGTTGAGCTAAGCTGATACAAGAAGATGATTCAAATTTGATGCCTGAAGTGGAGGAGAAAATGTTGTGAATGCATTTCCAAGGTGACCTGTGCTGAAGCAGTTCATTCCCTTGATTACCCGAGGGGAAAAAAAAAGCCAACTCCTTTCCTTGAAGTTGAAATATTAGAGGGAGTCAGTCGGCAGTGAAGCAGCTAATGGGGAACTGCTCAAATCAAGATAGCTGGTGCCCTTCTAGCTCAGACCATGTAGGAGCAAGGCAGCACACAGAGAGGCATCCATGGTGGGACATCATCTGTCCCCATCCTGGTGGTGATCTACAGCGCTGGGACAGACAGGAAGGGACCGATAACCCCAGCAGAAAGCAACCCTTTATGCAAATAATTCAGAAATCATTCAGAAAACACCACCACGGACCATCACCAGGACATCACCTTACATGTCACCAGGACATCATCTTACATGTGATCTTTTTTTGCCTCCCGCAGTGCCTGTGCTGGAGGGTGGGTTTTCACACTACACTACCTTGTGAAGCTCCTAACATTAACCACCAGCCCAGCCACGGGTCACCAGCACTTCCCAATTTCATAGAGGAAAGGAAAGAAGTAAGGACAAGCAGCCGAGTTAAGAGACCTTCTTACCAGAAGATACCTGCTAGCAGTTGGAAATGAGGGAAGAGAAAGGCAGGCAAAGGAATCCACGGGAAACTGCAGGTTTCAACGAAGCCAGCCAAAGCATTATAGAATCATAGAATGGTTAGAGTTGGGAGGGACCTTAAAGATCATCAAGTTCCAACCCCCCTGCCCTGGGCAGGGACACCTCCCACCACACCAGGTTGCTCCAAGCCCCATCCAGCCTGGCCTTGAACACCTCCAGGGATGGGGCAGCCACAGCTGCTCTGGGCAACCTGTTCCAGTGGGCTGCCAAGATCAGGGGACCACGAGAGGATGGTGCCAATAGCTGGCTCTAGGCGCATCATCCCTGGAACAGTCTGGGAAGAACTTGTTTGCTCATTCTCTCTATAATGCAAAGGGATGTTCAGTACCTTTCTTAGTTCATGAGTTCCACAAAAAAGTTACTTATTATTTTCCCCCACTCTCTCCACCATTTCCTAGACTAGACCTTGGTTTTGCGCTGGAAATCACGTTCCATTCTGCCAGGAAGGAAATTTCCAGCCTCTTTCCATGAACCAGAAGACCTGGTATCAGCAGGGACTGGTACCCAGCCCTGTACACTCATTAGCCACCAGCGTGCATCCTCCTGCAAGCTCATCCTCCTCCTCAGGAGGGGCCAAGGCACTCAGGGGAGGACACAGAATCACAGAATCTTCATGGTTGGAAGGGACCATTGAGATCATCGAGTCCAACCACAAAAAAAAAAATAATCAAGCAAACAAAAAAACCCAAAAAAACACCCCACAAACAGACACAACCCAACAATCTCAGGCACTAGAGCATGCCCTGAAGTGCCACCTCTACATGTTTCTTAAATACCTCCAGGGATGGTGACTCCACCACTTCCCTGGGCAGGCTGTTCCAGTGCCTGACCACCCTCTCAGGAAAGTCATTCTTCCTGATATCTCATCTAAACCTCCCCTGCCCCAACTTCAGACCATTCCCTCTGCTCCTGTCACTATTCCCTTGGGAGAAGTGAATACACTGGGGAGAAGTGACACAATACTACCTTATCCAGAAACGGATGAAGCAACGGGTACCACGGAAGGTCCAAGCACATCCCTGCGCATGGGACATACTCCTCATGGCTGGTGAGACACAATGGGCCTGGCTCAGCTGCCCAGATGTGCCTTGCTGCGACAGACCACAAGATGTGTTCGCCAAAGATGACATCAAACTGTTGTGTCTCCACCCTTGGCAAACTGAAGCCACAGCTAGAGCCAGGTAGCTGCATATTTCACTTGCACGGCCTCAAATACAAACTCTGCCCATACCAGGGGCACCACAAGCACCTTGGTTAAATACAAACAAGGAATTTTTTTGCCCATTCAGAAAATAGCCAGAAAAAAGCATCTTTGCACCAAAACAAATCCTGCAACTGAATCTTTTCCCACTTCACAAAGTTTCTTACCTGGTGCTTGGGCGTAAGCGGCGCTTCGGAAGGCCAGACTGTTTCCAAGGACTTTCCCCCAGAGCGGGCAGGACGGAAAGCCCTTCTTGGAACACAGGAAGTTCCGTCTCAACATATGGAAAAAGTTCTTTCCTGTGAGGGTGGCAGAGCCCTGGAAGAGGCTGCCCAGGGAGGTGGTGGAGTCTCCTTCTCTGGAGACATTCAAACCCCACCTGGATGCCACCCTGTCCAACCTGCTCTTGGTGGACCTGCTCTGGCAGGGGGTTGGGCTGGATGATCTCCAGAGGTTCCTTCCCACCCCTACCATTCTGTGGTTCTGAAAGGCATGGGGAAGGAGGATCGGATTGAGATCAGACCTGGAGAACTGCTGGCTCTAGGTGGGGAAATGCACTTTGAGAAGCATGCTGAACTGCATGGTGGAAACCCCACTAAATTAACCCCACGTATCCAAGCTGCTTTGAGATGAAGAGACAACAGTAGATGATGTCTGCTCAGGAGCACTGGAATAGTAACAGCTTTAATTGTAATTATTTTTTTCCAAAAAATTGTTTTCTTAAAAAAAAAGGAACATTAAACGATAAGTACAATAACCAGTTACTGCATGAAGGGTGGTAATGCAAAGCCCAGACGGAGCTTTGGGAGAAAGGCTTGACATTTAGTGGGCAGAAGGCATCCCAAGGACACATACCCAGCCCCAGCACGTGAGGAGGGACAGGATTTCAGCCCAAGGGCAGGGATAAATTAACACAGCCGTCACCCCCAACGGGCCCTGAAACGTGCCAGCCTCGGGGAGGGCACACGCCATCAATGAGCCCAGCACGGCGTGTTCTAGGCTGTCGCTGAAATGTTGAGTTGGGTAATATGGAGTACCTGAGGTAGTTAGAAAAACTAAGGGGGAGGCAGGGGAAAGCTGAAATCATTCAGGGGTACCCCCGAAAACAGAGGAGGCTCAAACTCCTGCCCTCACCTGCCGCTGACAACCTCCAGGGTCCCCAGCGTGGCCATTCTGCAGAGCTCCAGACCTTGCCAGGAGAAGAGCCAAAGCCAAGATTCGGGTAAAAACCCAGGAGAAAGCCATCCCTGCACGTGCACACATGCTCTTGTGGGAGCTATTCCCTATTGCAGTGGAGATTTATGCCTGTACATGGAAAAATGTGCTCTTAGGGTGCCTTAGGAAAAGAGAAAGGGGACACATAGCGGGCTCAGCTGCTGAAGGACCCTCTCTGTGCTACGTTAAGTTGCATAGGAAACTCCTTAAAGCCCCTGAGGAGAAATTAAGGTGCTATCTTACTTCTTGTGGGGTCCAGCGAGAGCTACTGTTTCTGGGGACATGATTTTGGGGAAGAGGAAAGGAAAGGAAAGTTCCCTCTCAAGGCCACTGTACCAGCACAATCTACCGGATGCCTTTCCCATTCTTCGTTTTTCTTTTTGTTTGGATTAACCTGAAAGAAAATCATGCTGTAACAACTAACCTTTCTGTGGTAACAGTTTTCACTATAAAGAGACTGTGCACTTAAAATAATCTTTCTGTGCAAAATTATTTCCCTCCCATGTAAAATATTTGAGAGCTGGGGGGCAGAAGGAAGAGGGGAGGTCGTTCAAAAGACTCAGCTATAAAATAGACAGGGAAAAGTACGGGCACTTGGTGCTGCAAATATTTAGCTTGATGGCACCAGGTTTATAGGAAGGACTATTTACAAGTTAAGCTGGACTTCAGGAGCTTTGAAAAGCCCCACTCGAAGCCCTCTGAAACCAATGGCAACGAGCGTTAAGTCCCTTAGCACATCTGGAGCACTTCCAGTGAGCTCAGATTTCAAATCAGGAGAACCGTTTTCTCTTTTCCTTCTTTTTGGGGGTAAAGGGATATATGGACGGCAACAATTTCCTCCCTTTTTCTGGCCTCTTCCCCAGAGCAGGAGCATCTGGAGAGGAGCAGCCCAAACAGTTTGCTGCCACGGCAGGGTGGAGCCATTCTCACCATTCTCCTGGCCTGTCTCTCAAGGAGGTCTCTGCTGAACCCCAAACCTCCAGCTTCTTCCAGAGATGTCCTACAGCACCTGGGCAGGGTGAAGCACAAGGGGCAGAGACTGCTTCTCCTGGTTAAAAATGGTACCCGAACATCTGAAAATAGGCAAAGAGCATCTCCCTGTCTGCAAATGAGAAAATATATGTTTGCAGAGACACGAAAATAAAAGAAGAATCGACAGAACAGGTCACGGGGCCTGTGAATGGAAAAAAATAAAAGCTCCTTTTTGGTGTAAGAAAGAAGTTTGTTGGGCTGAGGACATACGGTGCTTTACAGTCACGTCTGGGAGTCTGCCAAAGCCTTACTGTGGCAGTGGGGGAGGGCATTTACTGTGCTTCCTCTTAAAATATGTATTTACACGACTCACGTTTGTCTCAAAAATGATAATTTAAAAGTGGTTTCTACAACATAGAAAACAGCCACAGCTTCCCCCCAAAGTGGTTACAACCTTTACCCCTCATTACAAAAATTAGACTTTTATTTGTAAATGCCTAAAAAATGTCACCTCTTTTGTGATCCCTCCCCATTCCCTTACCCCCTTGAAGTTTTTTAGTAAGAAATAATTAACTGGTATCAATGCCATATGAAAAGCCACCCCCCCTCTGGTTGCCTTCCCATCAAGGAGGGACGTCTCCTGCTGATTTCCAGTCCCAGTGGAGAACTTGCAAACTTTGGCCTCTTAAAACCTGGGGAGAGCAACCTCCGCTTCTTTTTCAAGTCAACTGGAAAGTCAACTGCTTAAAAAAGGGAGGAGGGGGCAGAAAGCACAGAAAAGAAACCGCAAACGAGATGTGGACAAAAATGTCACTGCAGGAGCTAGATGGCAAAATCCTCGTGGTCTTGTGGGCTGAAGGCAGCTGCACGCAGCATGTCCAAGGAGTTGACAAGGATCAAGGTGCCGGTGAGATGCTTCCAGCGCTTGGTGATGGGGTTCTTCATCTTGTCCAGCCCGGTGTGCAGCTCCTGGATTACATCACGGTAGCTGTCGCCCATCTGGCTGCTCCAGGTGAGAAGAAAATCGTATGCTGGCTTCCACATGGCCTGTGGTGATGGGGCAGAGTGGAGAGGCGATCAGAACTGGGCCAGGCTGGATGGCTGGAGTGCAAGCGATGTCATTCCCAACACACCCCCATCCCAGAACAAGCACGTTCCTAGGGAAAAACACCCTCAAATTTCCCTAGCACAGCCAAATCCCTTTCATCCCCTAAAAAAGCTCCAGAAAAACATGTTCTGGAGGTACCTGCAACCCTAGGGGACCCATGAAGACTGAGATTTGTCCACTCTCACCTCACTGTCTACCACCCCCGTCTTGTCCCGGTGCGGGGCCTCGTAAGAATCCATCTGCTGCTTGGAGACCTTGGCAAGCTTCTCAGCGAGCTCTCTCCAACGCTGGGCCACCTCCACAGCTGTGGTCAGCAGCACAAAGTCCTGGATGAGCCGAACAACCAGCCCCTGGCAATCCATTTTCAGCAGGGCCTGAAGGACATGGGTGAAAACAAGAGAGTCAAGGCAGGCAGTACGTGGCAGGTGACCCAGGGGACCACGGAGGGAAGTCCCTCAAGAAGCCACCCCAAAAATCCTCCCACCCCCGTTCTAGCGACAGCTGGTGAAATTAGGCCACCAGGCTTGCCAGAAGAGTAATCCCATTAATTGAATGAAGCACTCTACCCCTCTTCAACGAGGCTTGCAGACTGGGCTGGCTAACACAGCCTTATTTTCCAGGCAACTCCTCGAGATGCTCAGGCGCCACCATAAGCAGTTTAAGGCATTCAGGAGCTGAGAAGAACAGATGCCTTTAATTAAGATAACTAATCCAGGGTAGTATGTACAGCTTGCCTCCCTGAGCCCAGAGGAGCGCCATCCTTCAGCACAGACAGGTGGGAACGGCCAGCCAGAAGGTTTTGGGATTCTATCAGCCTCGGGAGGAGATGGGCTGGGGTGAGACCCAGGCTACAGGACCATTGCTTGGCTTAGGATGTTCTTGCTCTTCTCACCACCCCTCTGCCTTCCCATGCCTGTTCAGAAACTGCCACCTCCTGCGTCATTTGACCTAAAAGCTAAGATTTTCTGCAAATGGTTCTGAAGAAGTGGGGAAGAGGAACTGCAGCAGTCACGTTTTTCTAGCAAGTGGTAACTTAGCCAGGAAAAAAATGACAGAGCAGTGTTAACTGCTTAAATCTTCAGGTACCAAATCACACGAACATCTGCTCAGAGTTGAAAACAAGTTGCCACATGGGGAAAAAACCCACAGCACAGATCAGGAAAGGAAGGGTTTTAAGTGGCAATTATCAGAGGACAGGATCAGATCCACAGAATCAACATCCTGCACACCAGGGCTCCCTATTCTCTGCCAGAGCCCATGGACCGCAACAGCCTCAGCAGCAAACCCAGTCTCTGGGCAAACCCCACTTTGAACCTCAACTGGCTACAGGAAGGTGGTTTATATTACAAAATGGGCATCCACTTTTTAAAACCCGTAAACCAGGTAAACAGACCCCCAGACCACGCCTTGGGTGAGAGCTTGCCGAGTAGCCTCTTGTTTTCCTACGGCCAGATGTGAAGCTGTGACACCAGCAGACTCAGGATGGTGGCTCCAGGATGGGTGAACACCCAGGGCTCAGTGTTTCAACAGGGGGTCCCCACTTCAATAAACCCCAGCTCAGGGATGAAGGGCCACAGACCCCCTGAGCGATGCTGAACACCAGTGAGCCCTTTAAGGAGCCATGCTGGCACATGTCCCCATCGGGAACATCATCCACACCTTCAAAACAGGATGGGGCTGGTTATTACAGAAACCATGGATGTTGTGATCCACATGTGGCCAGAATCTTCCCAGTTTCTGCCACCGTGGGTCCTGAAATCCTCTCCTGGCATAGGGGTCTGGGCAAACCCCAGCTGGTTGGGATCTGGAGCAGAAGAAGGGTTAAATCCTTGCCTAGGCAGTTTCACAGGGACAGTTGGGGGAAGACGGGAACATCTGAAACCACTCCAGCAATTTGCAAAGCAAATGTATGTTGATTTTTCCCTTATCTGTTTCCAGCTTAAAGCCGGGCTCCAGCTTGAATCTAATTACAGCTGCAGACCAGCGTTTGTTTGCTCCTCAAGTGCTTACATCGGTTTCCTGTATTAGGAGAGAAGTAATAAACCCTCTTGTTAAGCAAGCAAGGAAAATACATTTCAAAGAGGTTTGATTTTTTTTTTTTTTAAGGGCATTAAGAAGCATTTAAATCTCACACCTGTGCCACCTCTCCTCCAGCAATGCTACTTTACCACCCAGCCCACGGATTCATCACCCTCTCCTCCTCTGCAGGCGGAGGATTCGGATGGTCATAAGGAAGAGCAGATTTAGCATCCTCAAACCTGTGTTTCCAGGCGGCACAACTGCCTGCATCCAAACCCCAAAACGACCTGGTATTTAGCAAAGTAGACTAAATGAGCCACTCATCTCTCTTGCCAGAGGCCAAGCAGGTCCCAGGCAGCAGAAGAGCCCACCAGGAGCACACTGATCCAGGGATTAAGAATAGAGATGTAGGAGACAGATTCTCCCATTCTTTCTGCTGCTCAACGTAGACAAGAAAATGGCATCAATTACAGCAGCTGGGGAGCCACCCAACTGAGAACTGTACAACTGCTTGAAGCAACAGCTTAGAAAGAGCCTGGTTGCTCCCCACAGCAGAATTGCAGAATCACACGGGGCTGGAAGGGACCTCTGGAGATCATCTAGTCCAACCCCCTGCCAAAGCAGGGCCACCCAGAGCAGGTCCCACAGGAACGTGTCCAGGTGGGGTTTGAATGTCTCCAGAGAAGGAGATTCCATCACCTCCCTGGGGGGCCTCTTCCAGGGCTCTGCCACCCTCAGAGTGAAGAAGTTCCTCCTCATGTTTAGATGGAAACTTCTTCTATTCAAGTTTGTGCCCATTTCCTCTTGTCCTGTCCCTGGGCACCACTGGAAAAAGACTAGCCCCATCCTCTGGACACCCACCCTTTAAATATTTATAAGCACAGCATGTTAACTCTGAAACCTACTGGCGTCCATTGAAACATCTACTTCCTGCACTTTACTCCTGGTGATTTCAGCTGGGGAGGCTCAACACGCAAATTACAGGCTGGGGAAGACAACGGGTCACCGGGCAGAGGTGATGGGAGATGGGGACAGCATGAAAGCTGGGTGGGGTTGGGTTGCAGGAAAGAGACACAGCCACCGAGGTCAGAGGGGATGGATATTAGCGGTAATAGTGACACACTTTTTTTGGCCTGGGCACAACTCACTGCCACAGAAATACATGAAACACATGTGGGCACGGGGCTCTCCTGGAAGCCCTGACTGCCTGGCCGGGATTAAGGGCTCACAACAGATTTAATCCTCCAGCAGCCGCTTTTGGGATTACACTACAATTTCTTTCCAGCCTCCTCCCTCGCCCTGGACAAACCCCTGTGGATAGCAGGGTAACACGCACTGCGTCTCCACCCCTGGGTACACGGCCCGTGCTCCCTGCGTGACCTGGGCTGTGCCTTGCCAGCACCCTCCAAAGTGTTTTATTAACCTCATAGCGGCTCCAAGCCTGTTCCACCAGACAAGCAGCCGGCAAAGGAGATGGTTTGATATTCAAATCCCAGTTCAAAGCAGCACAGAAGCGCCTCTACTTAAAAGGCATCCAGGGGAGTCTGAATTTGCATCCCAACTCCGAAATGCAGAATCCCATTTCCTATCCTCCTCTGATGGAAATCAGCACCTGGAAGAAAGCAAGCTAAGCAAGAAGGAAGAGGCAACCCTGAAGATCACCTGCAGATGCGCGCCCACCCCTTCCCATGCCCATCAACACAATCTTCATGGTCCACTCCTGACTCTGCAGGCCTCCACCCCTGCTTACTCTTCCATGCACAAACTCACAGCCCTGACCCTTGTGTGCTCTGGAGGAGCCATCTGAGCTGGAGGGGTCTTGTTTCTTCCCCATCTTTGGCCAAACTAAAGGAGTAAAAACCTTGCTCCTTTGCCCCAGGAGCAGAAAGCACGGCCAAGCTCGTGTGCACCCAAACACGGTGCAAGACCCATTTTTTAAATTCATGATTTTTTTTTTTTTAAAATTAACATTTAAGTTGGAAAGCACCCCAGGGGGTCCCAGTGTTATCATGTATTAGCCACCCCCTGAAACATCTGTAGGGGGTTTGGCAAGGGAAGTGGAGATGTGGTTACCACAAGCAGTAATATTTAGTGTCCCGCTGACTGCTGCAGGGATGGGTGCCAGGGATGTCACCCCAGGGCATGCAGGCAATGTGCTTGGGGGGGCACCATGCCACAGCTCCCACCTGGAACCTTCACAAACACAGGAAGAAAGACCCTGTGTCCCCAAGGGGCCAGTGTGACCTGCAGGGTCCTCTCTGGGATACAGGTCAGGCTTTTGGCCTGAACAAGCTGGCTCTGTAACAGCATTCCCCAATTTGCAATCCCGCTTGCTTTATGGATTAAACATCTCTTTTGCTCACTTCTTTGGTGATTTTGGAGGTGCTGACAGCCAAGTCACACACACTCAAAATACTGTGCTACATGCTCATCTTAAATATTAATATTTTTTTTTTATATATTTTTTTTTACCTAACAGTCAGGCACAGGCTTTGCGAGGCAATTTGGACGTTGTGCTCAGCCAGGCCTTGGGGTGCTTCAGGCATCACTTCTGAAATGACACCAACTGCCATCAGCCACACTCCCAGGTGGCTTGGAGAAGGAACTACCAATGCAACCACAAGCAGCTTTTTTTAAATTATTCTTTTGCAAGAGCACAATTGCATGGGAGCAAGAACAAAGGATCGACAACTGCTGCACTGGGGATGGGAAGGCAGTAAAGATTTCCTGCTAGCCCCAGAAGATAAAAGTGGGTGGTATTATACTGCCCGCGAAGCATCAGCGCCATTTCTGCAGCTTTCTACTAGTTGATAGGGATGCAGAGCAAGATTTACAAGCGTTGTGCGTGAAAAGACCTCACTGGAAGCTTGCAAGCAACTCCTGTGCTGCAAGCAACTTGGCTATGCAAGGACAAGCCATGTCCTACAGAAAACATCCCCATCAACTTCAGCATGGCACAAGCGTGGTCCCTTCCAAGAACAATGTCCAGGATCTAGACATGTGGTGGGGGATTCGTTCCCATGAAGACAAAAGCAGGGCAGGAGTCAGGCTTCCCCCCTAGACCCAAATTCAGCAAAGGGACTACCATTAGCCAGCAGATTGCTTTGGGATGGAGGAGCAAGAGGAAGCCAACATGAGCAACCTTGGACTGGCACAAGATCCGAACAATGGATGCCCTGCTCTGCAGGACATTAAGGACTGCTCGAGCCCACCAGCAGTTCTTTGGTAGAAAAAAAGGCAGCATGCCCCAAACAACATCATCTTCTGCATGATCATAGAATCACAGAATGGTTTGGGTTGGAAAGGACCTTAAAGATCATCGAGGTCCAACCCCCTTGCCATGGGAAAGGACACCTTCCACTAGATCAGGTTGCTCAAAGCCCCATCCAGACAGGTCTTGAACACTTCCAGAAAAGTGAAGATTCTAAATCTAACCTAAAGACTCCAGGGATCTTTACAAGTGGCCTGGAGAAGAAAAAGCTCAGTTTCCGCATCTCTCTGCTGACACGTCCAGTGTCGTTCCCAGAAGACCCATGTTTTTCCCCTAACAGCAGCAGCATCTACTGGAAAGGATGATAAACACGAGGCTCTATAAAAACACTGGATTGAAAATCCAGAGAGAGAAATGCTGTGTCTCATCACAGGTCTAACCCCAGCTCCCAAAGACCAGGCAGTGCAGTCACTGCATTGCCAGGTACCAGTGGCCCAGCTGCAATGAGGTCTTCTTGCATCTGTGCTCAGGCTTTATTAGCAAGAGCATCCGTGCGTTGCCTCCTTTTGATGGGCAGAGGGGAGGGTGGGAAGAGGCAGGTTTCTCTTTCTTATGTGATGACTAACTTCTGAGCAACAATCCCCGACTTACCTTCACACACCGCTTCTAGGGCTAGATTAGAAAAATAATAATTAAACACAGATTACTTATTAACTAGTCATCATGAGCAGGCTTTTCCACGTTTGGCTGCTGGTGCATGGCTCTGTCACTGCGATTTTGTGTACTCAACACTGAAGTCAGATAAGCCTGCTTACTACTTCTCCCTTCACAGTCCCTTTGAGACGGGACAACCAACTTCAAGATGAATGGTCAGATCAGAGCTTAATCCGACCGATTTTTCTTGCCAGCAGGCACCAGAAAGTTGGTTTGTTACAAACTACCATTTGTTACAAATAAAATCAGATTTAAACACAGTAAAATACATTACTGCTCCATTGTCATCACAAAACATCTTTCCTTTTTTTTTTCTTGAAACAGGCTCAAACTCATTTCTCCGTAAACTGAGGAGGATTGACAGCAGCAAGGGGTTTAGGAGAGGCATCCTCTTCCACTAGGAAGGGAGCTCTTCCTTTAATCGACAGGCTCAGACTCATAAAGAATAGGAAACAGAGCCAACGCTCAGGATTAGCCTCAATTCCAACAAGAAAAATAAAGCCTGCTCTGGGACTCTACACTTCAGGCAGCCCTTGGGGATCGGGAAGTTTTCCTGCAGCTTACAGCCCTCCTCTTGAATTATCTGCTCCCCCAGTATCCAGGAGAGCCTTATCTTCCCTTTCGTCTCCCCACTGAGGTCTGGCATGGATTTTCCACAACCTACAGACTGTCTGGGACCCCCGGAGACAAAAGGGAATAGATAAAAGAAACACCGAGAGGTTTGCAAAGCAGGAAGGCAAACAGCAACAAGCCCTTGGAAGCATTCACCAAGAGGAGCACAGGTTTCACCCCATCGCTCACCGAGGCCAATGATTAAAAGAAGCAAACCCTCCCTTGGGAGAACCACGGGGCCAGAGGCCAACCTTGGCTACCACGGTGGGTAATTTCCCTTCCTGGATGGCCCCAAAAAGAGGAGAGACGATTGCATACTATGGGTAGAAGAACCCTTTAACAGAAGCAGCACTGGCCTGCATTTCACTGAAAGCCAGAGCTCCAACATTGCCCCACGGGCCACAAAGTTGTACCCAGTCCCCGGACACTCGCTGGACAATAATTCCACGAGTAACAAAAAAGCTCTGTGCTCTTCATAATGCTTTTCACCTTATACTCAATCCTCAAATTTCCTCCTCCTTATTAAAGGGAGTTTGGACAATGAAATACTTCATTTGGCTCCAGTCCTCTTTACCCAGTCTGCCTACTGGTAATTTCATTTTGCACGCTCCTGTCTGCGCCCATTAGAGCCAAGCGAAGCTCTCGCTATTCCTTAATTCACTTGGCATTTTAAACCACATGATTGCGCTGTAACTTGGTTATCGTGCTTCTGTGGGAGAGACTGTTAAGAGGAGGCCAGAGCTGCAAATCTCTTCCAGACATTTTGTCCTGTGTTTTTTTTTTTCTTGGTTTTTGGCTGGCTTCCAATGAAAGGCTAGAAATTATCACAAAGAGGACTTCTCGTAAGAGACTTCCTAAAGGCATCCTAGAAATAGGATTTTTTTTTTTTTTCCTCCCCGCAAACTCCTTTTAGGACAGAAGCATTTCCATTTGACAGATGCAATTCATGGTTGGACATGATGCATCCCCACTCGATGGTGCCTTTGGTTTAGCTGCTACTGAAAGAGAGATAGGGGCAAGATAACCTGACGTTATCATACAGAAATTTGAGGCTGTTTCGTAAAGGCAAAGGCGTAGCATCGCTCTCCACAGCAGCTGTAAACCCCACCTCCAGCACGCTTCGACACATCTAGTGATGCAAAAATACGTGACCTGAGAGGTGGCTTGCCTACCCCACTCTGTATAGGAAAAGCTTTTGTGTTTATTGCCCTTTTTTGGAGTTTTCCATTAGTACTGATTTCAATGAAGCATGTTTTGAGACTGAGGAGACCTGTAGCTCTCAGGTAACTCCCTGAAATGTGCATCACTGAAGGCTGAAATGTAAATACCCAGCAGCAGGGACCAGACAAGTGCTATGAAAACACGGGACCAAAACCACCCTGATCTTGAGGGCCTTCAGGTTAGCTACCTTCCAAATCAAGTCTGGTGGCTACCCTAAAACAACATGTACCTACAGTATTTCACCCAGCGCATTGCTCCTTTATGGGCATGATCCCATCGAACCAACACGTACACCTGTTGGGCTGAACTTCCACCTGGCTGTGATGAGCAGCCTGCAGAAGACCTTAAAGACGGATTTCATTTCCTACAGACTGAATTAGTTCCACCTCCTGTTCACTTTAGCCACCCTGCACGCCAAGGAATTAAGACCTCCTTGTCAGACCTAGACTCACCGTCATCAGCTCCTTCTGGAAAGATTTCCTCTCCTTGTTCTCGGTGTTGTTGCAATCTTCCTTCAGCTTCTCCAAGACGGAGGCCACTCGTTCCGGCTCACTGTCCAACTCTGCTCGGCAGAAAAATGTGAGTGGCAAGTTCAAGTATCCCAGCGCATCAGCAAAGGACCGCCAGCTGCTGAGATTCTCCATAAGCAGAGTCCTCACGGAGGCGTAGATGTAGGTCAGGAACTTGCAGGGCCTCAAGATCTGCTCGAGCAACAGGCTGGTGGTGAGATCTGGCCCAGAAAAATAGCTGGGCTTGACCTTCCCAACCACCAGCACGTTTTTGGTGTGCACAAGGCCTATTTTTCCCTGGTAGTAGCCAATATACCACTCCTTGGTCCACAGCTGCCCTTTCAACCTGATCTTCTCCTCACTGAGGAGGGCTATGACATCTCCTTTCTTGTACTCCAGCAAATAGTGGTTCTTGCTTTGCCGCACCACTGTCTTCAGCAGCTTGCCGTACTTCAAGCTCAACACTGGCCGGTCCTGAAAAACTGGATACTTGGCGGTGGCAGCCAGGGGTGAAAGGATGATCTTTCCAACCTCGTTCTTCTTGAGGAACCGCCTCTGCCCTGTCGGTTTGATGGCACTTTTTGGAGCTGGCTGCGGCGTCTGGACGCAGAATTGGGTCAAAATGGCATCCTTGTCATCCTTGACCTGTATCCTTAGCGTGAAGTCTGAGAGCTCATTGGGATCATGGGACGCAATGGGGAAGATAAGGCGACTGACCTTGCCCAGCTTCATCTGGAAGCCCCGCACGATTTTGGCTTGCTCACTAGCTTTCACCTCATAGTTGGTCATGTTGGAGAACATGCAGAGTTTGAGGTCCTGAGGCCGGGACAGAGCAAACTGATGCTTACCCCAGAGCTGGAGGGCAACAGGAGCTGGGCTGTGGGACTGTCTTGTGACCTCGCTCACCAGGAGAGTTTTGGGTGCACATTCATGCCCAAACATGGCCACAACGGTTTTAAAGGAAGGGTGAATGTGTTTTGGGCCATAGACGCCAACCGTGATCTTCTTGCTGATGTAATCCCAAACAGTGTAAGGGTAGAGGATGTTCTGTCCCTGGGCTACGACCGCGATGTACATGCAAGGCTCCAGGTTCTCCAGCTGCACCTGGATTGTGTCCCCATAGGAATAGCTCAGCTGCATTGGTGTGTACGGCCCCTCTTTCATGTCACTCCGCAGGCACTGCAGTCCCACCAAACTCTTGCTCATAGCATCGTTCTTGACCTCTGCTGACACCTTCATCTCCAGAATGATGTAGGTTTTCACCTCCATATTGCTGAGTTTGATCTGCAGGACTGGGCTGATGGTGCTGCACTTGTCACTGTTCAGTTCCAGCGGTGGATCCAGCATCGCTTTCATGGAGATCTGCTGCGTTTCTCCAGGAGACACATGGCCCTCTGGCACATGGATGCTGATGTTGGTATCTGGAAGCTGAACGGCTCCACCAGAGCTATCCAGCTTGCAGACGATGTTTGTCTCCACTGGTTGCGTCTGACCCCAGCCAGGATTTTGACCAAGCAAATCCAAGTCATGGCAAGACCGAGCCAGCTTCCTGTGGTTCAGCCATGCCGTCCTAAAATCTTCCCGGCTCTGGAACTGCTCAGGGGTGGGAGATTTCAAACCGCTGAAGAAACCCGAAGATGCCGGAGCATCCGACTTGGCTTGAAGAACAGACAATTCAGACAAACTGTAGGAGCGTTTACTTCTGAAGAAGGGATTGTCCCTTTTCACAGGCTGTTCCAGATCCAGCCTGTTTATGGATGGAAACTCATCAAAAATGTTACCCAGGCTGCTATTAGTGGCCGAACTGGAAACAACTGAAGTAGGAGCCCCCGTGTCAAAGAGCAGCAAGTCAACGGCAAAGTTAGAGTTGGATTCTTTGTCCAAGCTGGGCACTGTTTGCAAATTCCCATTCAGAAATGGGTTCGTCTGGACTCCGTTCAAGAACGGGTTGTTATTGAAGGATTTCACAGAGTTTCTTTTCATGTCCGTCCATTCTCCAAGCAGGTCTAACTCCTTGACCCCCTCGTCGGGGCTCTCAAGTAGATTGTCTATCATCCCACTGTCCGTTAAGGAAGAGTTACGGTAGTTTACGGGCTGGACGTAGGAGGAAGGGATGTAACCCATTTCGGTGGTGTTGTGAGCATACCACCATTCGCCTCCCGACGTGTCTAAGACATAAAGGTGGTCCCCCTTGGAGAACTTCAAAGTGGTGAAATTAGTCGGACAGTAGTCTTTGATTGCTATTACTTCCTTCGCGTTTCCAAAGGACGTGGGATTGTCAACCAGCAAGGCACTAGGAGAAGGCACTGCAAAGCCAAGAAAAAAAACAGCACTGTAAGCAACCCACAAGAGAGTCACAATTGACTTTGGCTGGGCAATCTGTGCTACTTGAAGCGGTGAAGTAAGGTAGTTTTACAACCTCTGAAGCCCGTAAGTATTTTTTTCCCCCTTAAATTTTTAAACAAAACTTCTCCCTCTGCTACTTCTGATACATTCACACTCCTCTTCCCCAAAGGATTAATGATCTAGAGGGATGGGCATCAACCACTGCTGGGAAGAACAGCAGGAACTGAGACAGGAGAAGCAGCAACTTGTTATCCCCACGACCGTTGAAGGCAAGTTCCTTAGCAACAAGCCTCCCTTTCTCCACGTAGGGCCCCATGCAGCTGCTCCCGCACCAGACGCCAGCATCCCACAGCCTCTAAAGTCCCTGATGAACGATGCACAAGAAGATGCATTGGAGGGAGTTTTGAGGGAGTGGGAATCGCTGCTTATCAGCTCTCCTTTTCACCGGGCATGTCGGGATCTAAGCTCCTACAGGGACCTAAGCTCCTACAGGCACGTGCTGGAATCGCAGGTACACCCTTAAATGTTTGCATTTAAAATAACAAAATTAATTAGCGGGGGGGGGGGTGTCTCAATGATTGCTACATGCAAAGAAGTTACACAGCCACTATTCTACTGATTTGGTCTGCAGTATCTCAAGGTCTTTGGCCACCAGCTTTTTAGCACTCATGCACATAGTTATCTGTGCTGCTGCTGGTGAATGCCTCTTCTGCAAAGAGATTAGGTGATAACCCAAGGTAATGTTCACAGGTTTGAAGTGCTCTCGCTCTGCCATAACCCCTCTCCTGCACACACAAAACATCTTACCTTTCAGTGCAGGAAACAACTAAGGGTAGGTCATTCTCCTACTTTTTCACGTCACCTCAGCCAAAAACGTCAGCATCTTGCTTCTCTTACATAGCACCTGTATTTCAAAGGTCCTCAACCAAAAATTAACTCAATTTCTCAAGAAGATTGTGTAATTTGAACCCTCAAAAAGAAGCACAGCATTGCCCTCCTGCAGTGCTGTCGTGGTCCCAGCAGCATCTCCAATCTCCCTTTCAGTAGCGGCAGCTGAAAGTCATTTTGCCAGGGGATCCCAATTACAAGTACAACAGCTGGGTCAAGCCTACAGATGCTCCCACTGTCACCACATTTATTGCTTTTGTTCTCACTTTTAGGACCTATTTCTGTAAAAAGCAGTGGAAACAAGCTGCAGGTGACGTTACATCAGCATTCAAACGTGTGTTATCTTGTTAGACAGACCTACGAAAACAAGGAGAGCTGGGTTTTCACCAATAGGGAGCTGCAAGAGAACTGGGACAGCACCTGCTTCAATAGGTTTGGGAGCTCTCCGGAGGGAAAAGGGGGATTTAAAGCCCCTAAAATCCTGGCGATGAAGGGACAACAGATGAGACTGTGCATCTCTGCAGTCACTAGCTGCAGCTGACACTGCCTCTCAGACACATAAAGCAGAAGGCAAGGAAGATACAGACAAGGAAGGAAAAGTCTTTAAATATATGCTAGGGATGAAATATTAGGAAGAGAAGAGTTTACACACATTCTTAACGACTCATCATTAATCCACTTCCTCTGCCAGCATGTAGGAAAAGTCACGAGGACATTTATTCAGTGGAAAACTATATATATATATAGATAGATATTCTGCATTGAAAAACTATTTTGCCACCCTGGTAGGAAGGCACCATTAACCCAGGAGCTGTATGTGTGGGTCGGGGCATTTTCGGTCTCCCCATCCCTGCAGATGAGCTGGGCGAGCGGCTGTCCCCATGTCCCCCCTGGCCGTGCAGGCAGCCAGCACAGCAGCAGGGCTAACGGGGATGTGCTGAAATCGGCAAACCCCTTGGAGAATATGAGCAATTCCTATCTTCACATTAAAAACAATCTAATTTGCAGTGAGAGCGTTTGATGTTTTGGTCTCTTCTTGCTATGCCTGCAAAAGCAATTGCTTTTATGCGCGTTTATTTTTAAAGGCCCTTGGCACCTGCTAACTTCCACCCGGAGTTATTCCTTGGGATCCATTTCTGCTGCGGGAACAGTAATTTCCCTCTCACCTGAACGCAGCTTTTCTGCTGGGTAAGGTAAATAAAGCTGAAGAAAAAAAATGATAAAAGGAAGAAAAAGGATTATTCGAGCAACCTGCAAGCTCCCAGCTCTGAGGAAGAGGAAAACAAATTCTTGCAACCACCTCGTTGCTGTCGCCTCTTTCGGCTGCCAGGTCTCTTGGTGTCGGGGACATGCCTGTCCTTGCGCCTGTGGGGACATGCTCGCCAGTGCTTTGCTGCTCTTCCCCATCAGCTGCTGTCTGCTAATTATTAACCAATCTCCCTCCTGGACCCCAGGGGTAAGAGGACAGACCTGAATTGAGGAGGGAGGCACTGCCCCCCTCCCTTCCCTCCCCATCCCACCGCACCTTTGACATCGCAGAGGCTGGTCTCGGAGAAGCCCTCGCTGAGGTCGATGAGCGTCCCCTCCGACTTGCAGCGTGGCAGGCCTCCTGAGTTGGCTGCCCGGATCCTCTGCGCCGCCATCTCCGGCCCGCTGACCCCTCCGGTCCCGGGGGGCACTAGGCAGCCATGGCCTCTCCCTGAACCAGGTGGCTACAGGGGCTCTGGCGTCACCTTCGGGAACCGGCCTGGGAGAGAGAAACGAACCCCAGCACGTTAGCAAAGGCTCCAGGTCCCACCATGCCACCCCACACGCTCACAATGCCCTCTCCCCAGGTGCACGGTGTCGATGAAGGAAACCATCCTCATCTTCTCCTTAGAGCATCAGAAAAGATAACCTGGGTGCTCCCAAAAAGCACTGCGCTGCCTACAAATCACCAAAGGCTTGGGACAGCAAGGGCAGCCTCGTTCTTTCACGATGCTACTTGCTGGCCACTACCCTGTACAAAGCATCCCTCTTGCCTTTATGAGTTCTTTGGGGATACATTGCTCTCAGGCTCATAAATCTGTCCTTCTCCTCATTTCATGTGTTGCTGTGATACATATTTATAAAACCAGCAAGCTCTCGGATCCTGTGGGAGCGCAGGGTGGTGGTTAGAGAGTGTGGAAGGCCCATGGGACCACTCAACCAGGTTATCCCTGCCTTCCACCGCAGCACTAGGATCCCCCAGGACGGCAGCTCCCTGCTTTCTCTCCGCATCCCTCCCATCACATGAACGAACTGGGCAGGGATCAGGCAGAGAAACCTCCCTTCCTGTACATCAACGGCTCAAGCTGCTGCATGAAGTCAGTCCAGGGATGATAACAGGGGGGACACAAGTTTCCAAAAGGAAAAAAAAAAAAAAGGGGGGGGGGGGGGGGTTTACTCCTTTTTTTTTCCCCCCAGAAACACTGCATCACCATGCCCAGAGCCGAGAGGAAAATCAACCCATTTCCCTTTGCCCGCAGAACACGCTGACGCTTTGACCACCGGTGTAGAGGCTGATGCAAGGGCTGGCAAGACCTCCCGTGGTGCCACTCGTGTCCTCTGGAGCTTGGAAGGTGGCCAGAACGGAGCACGCGGACAACCAGGCAAGCCTTGTGCTTGAGCCTGGAGCCATGCTTTGTTCCTCCAGGGTTTGCACCAGGGAATTGGTGCAATATGTGGCCCGACATGTCTGGCATCACCCCAGTAAATCCTGTGTGCCCCCCTCCTCAGCATCGCTGCAGACATCCCAACATCCCGCTCCCTCTAAACCCTGCCACAAAAACTCCAGCCTGGCTGTGAAGCGCCAACAGCTCTTAAAAATAAGGCCTTGTGCAATTACAAGTTTTAGATATAAAAGTTATATCATATAATTATATAATATACAGAATATAAAAGTTCTATCCAAGCCCCTTGCTTAAGCTCAGCAACGCAAAGGGCTGTTTATCCACTCCTAGCACTGTTTTTTCCATTCTGCCCCTTCCCATGCAATTTTTACCCCCCCCGCCCCGCTTGGAAATCAGATGAAGCAGAAAATAACCCCAAACCCGAATTCCTTAGGTGGGAACACGAACTAGTGGAAACGTGGAGACAAGCGCTGATTGCTGTGGCTGCAGCCGGCTGTTATTAAACCAGCGTGTCTCTGCCAGCGAGGAGGAGCAGCAAGCCCTGAAGGATTCGGTGCCCTTTTCTGGAATGCAATAAGAGGAAATTTGCAGGGGAGAGCTTGAGCAGGAGACACTCCAGCCTGCTTGAAATGCTTCCCAAGCCATCCCCTGGGCTGGTATGCCAGGAATGCAGTTAGCTGGAAGGGATGCACCAGGCTCCGGCTAGAAAAGGGAAGGGAGATCTTGTGTGCAAACACTTTTCCCCTCTGAGAAATGAGGTGTGTTTTTTTTCAGGTCTTGCTGGGAGGACTCCAGGGGAAAAGGGCTTGGCAGGGATTAACACAGAGAAACCAGTCAAGACTGTGCTTATCAGAACCTGGCCAGGTAAAGACAGGGGACTTGGAGCTGCCACCAGTTTCAAGAAAAAGCAATCAACAGTCAGTGGGAAGGGAGGAAAGCTGCTCTAACAGTTGTTAACTGGTACAGATCCATCCAGCTCATCCCTTTGAAAAGCACTACCACAGCAGGCAGGATGTTGTTCCTCATGAATGGGAGGCACCATTTGGGATGGCACATTTTCCAGCAGGACCCGAAACACTGCTTTCCCCTAAAGAGACTCTACAGACAGTAGGTAGGCTCTTGTAGGGTTGTTGGTTTTTTTTTTTCCTCCCTAGCTGGAGATTTCAAGCCCTCTGCAGCTACACAGGCACAAAATCAAGCACGAGGTGTGTAGCACGGGCATCCCAGAAATAGCTCAAGTGGCAAAGTTTTCACCAATTTTAGCCATGCTTACACGCAATCCTGTTAATAAACAAAAAGAAAAAGCACTTTGACAGCCCGAAGGTCAAGCCTGCTCAATGAGTATTGCACAAAGCAAGAAAGAAACCAGGGACACATAAGTGATTTTTCCCAAGAATTGAAGTGCAAGCCATGCATATATTTTTAAACACCTACCTGGTATTCCAGTGCCAAATATATATTTCTTATATCAATTGTTACTCCTGTGTACTGACAGCTCTCACCAACATATCCATGAGCCTCACAGTGCCTGGCATTTGCAGGGGATGCCCCCCGGTCCTGTATTTTTTTAATTATATGGGAAGCTTTACGCTAAATGTCTGTGACAGAGGTGATTGTGTGGAGAAACAGCTGGAAAAATCCCCCCCCCTACACGCAGCCTGCAGTCTCAAAAGGCAGCAAGAATGTACAGCAAAATGAGTGATTATGAAAAGGTATTTCCTCTCCCCAGAGCAGCGTCTTGGCTGTATCTCAGTGCATTCTGGATGTAGCAACGCTCTCAGACACACACACACAGACACACACACAAGAGGATGGGGATTCATGGCCCCCACAACTGGACTTGGGGTGGGAGCCGTGTTTTGGAGCTTACAGTCTCAGGGGACAGAGCCAAGATATTTCTGAAGGCAGAGGCAGGACAGACAACCAGCAAGGATAAGGCTTCAAACTCAGGCTACGTGAAAATAAAAGGGAGCAGTCAGGAGCAGGGTGAGGGGAAGCAAGGGTGGACAGGGGTAAGATTTGTTTAGAAATTACTTCTCTAGCCACAGCTGAAACAATGGTCTGCTAACTCCTCTGGAAGCAGTTTAAATATAGACTAAGATTAAATATAGGCTAGGAAAACCCCAGCCCCATCTGTTTACCCAAAGCCATAAACAGCATTTGAAATGAACAGGGGGGTGGGAGGAGGAAACTGGTGAGCAACCAGAGCTCCCCCCGCGCAAGCGAGGAAGGCGACAGCATCTCGAGCGAGGAAGGTGACAGCATCTCATCATGCAACCAGCTCAAAGGCACCTGGCACCCGCTTTTCACACTATTTTTTAAATTTTTTCCCCTCCCACGAGTGAAAGGCAAGGCTGCAGGGTAAAATCCAACCACGCAAGCCAGGAGGACCTGCTGCGAGCTTCCCCCCACCCCAAGTAATCCAAGAAATCCTTGGTTACACCCCACGATACCACCCATCTCACTATTCTTTCCAAAATCCTAACTAGGCACGTGCAATGAGCACGTTCTCATGGCTGCTGGCCGACACCCTATGAATCCTCACCAGGTTCCTGGGGCATGGAAGCACCAGGGATGGTGCTCCGCTTGGACCAGCATGGTGGGAGGCTGCAGGGGGGGTCCCTCTGGATACCCCTTGCACCCTGTGGCTGTATCTCCTCCCCATCAGCCAGGCTTCTGCGCCCCAGGGGACATCACGGGACACCCATCCTGTGAGTCATCCATCAGGGGAACAGCAGAGCTGCCTTAACGGGGACTTGCAGAGCACGGATTTAACTTTGCATTAGCCGGGGCTGTGAATAAGTTTTTTGGTGAGGGACAGATGGGACATGCAGACAGACCCAGCCCCACTCCTCTCCGCAGAGAGGCCATTACTTCTCAAGGTGTGGAAGCGCTGTCATGAGCAAGCTGATGAGCAGGGTCTTGAATAAGTGCCCTTCCTACACCTGGATCTCCTCTGCCACCAGGCATGGAGCAGCAGCAGGTTTGGGGAAGGTCTAGGGCTGATGATGGTGTAGCACCTATTAAAAAATCCTACTGAGACCTATTAAAAAAAACCCCAAAGGTCTTCTTCCTGCAGTGTTTAAATGCACAGCATCCAGCTGACTTCTAACAGCAGCATTTCCCAGCAGGCAGTGGCACAGAAAAGGTTAAAATAACTTCTGCAAATTCTCTAGGATGGCTTAGGTCGGAAACCCAACCACAGACTTTCCCCTCCCAGCCCAGCAGAGCCAGGGGAGCCCCCCCCCAAGACTCCCCCCAACCCCAGCGCAGGCTCCATGGTGGTACGGCGGGGCCAGCAGCAGAGCCCTGTCCTCCCCAGTGCTCCCAGCTCCATCCATCACTCTGAGCTAATGGTGGTGGAATTACAGTACAGACCCACCTCTGCATGGACATGGAGCTGTGATGTAGCACGGGCACCCAGCCAGGCTGAACAGGAATAAGGGAGAAAAGCAATCCCAGGAAAAATACGCGCTGGCAGCGTAAAGCCCACACCTGCGAGCAAGGAAATGAAATAAAAACATAGGAATACCTGAAAACGCCAATCCCAAGGATGGGAAGCAGGCTCTGCTGCTGGAGAAGGGGAGGTCTTCTCCAACAAGCACTGAATGCAGCCCAGCGTAGGTGGGAGAGGACACCTCCAAAAGCCTCAATGATGGAGGTTTTCCATCCCCAAAGATGGAAAACCCTCGACTGCCAAATATTTGAACTGTTAAGACCCGGGAGGGCTGGCAGGGCTGGGAGGTACCAAGCACCATCAGGGCTGGAGATGGAGCCAAGTACCTCCACAGGCTGTTAAAAGAAGGGCAGTACACGGTACCTGCTGCCAGCAAAGGGAGGTGGGCAGGACTGATGGCACATTCCTGCCCACCCCAGAGCCCAGCAGGGTCCATCTCACCCCTGCATACACGTGTCCATGGGAAGCATCAGGAAGAGGAGCTACCGTGACACAAGACGGGTCAACCTTGCAATAAGTACCTTTAACTGTGTGCCTGTCCTCCCTGGGTAATGCAGAAAAAGCCCACCAAGCCCTAAAGCACGTGGTGGAAATTCAGTGGAAATCCTCCACCCACCCTCGGCAACAAACTGAAAGGTGGGAAGAGAAAAAAAGAGCTTCTTATCAGTCACTTGTCATCCTCTTCCCAGGCCACAGGCAAGACTAATTCCAGACACTTGTTGCTAATGGCTTTTAATTTGCCCTTTCCTTTTCCAAAGTCAAGCTCCCCTGGCTCTCCTACAAACACAGAAGTGTTTTTGGCGGTTTCTCTTAAAAACAGTCACCTTCGCTTAAATATGACTGAATTTAACACTTTGTAGCTAGAAATGAATTTCCCAGAGTCACAGCACTACCCACAGCACACATCCATCCAACATAACGAATTTACTGAAAATGTTGCTTTTATCACAGTCACAAAAAATCTTAAGCAACCACAGAAGACCACAGAAGCAGCAGCAGAAGACACTTGTCCTGGAAACCCAGGGGACACCCCAGCCCCAAGGGAGCCGATGATTGCATCCATCAGGGAGCTGAGGCAGTTTGAGCCTTTCTGGTGAAGATGGGTGGGGAAGACCTGCCTGTTGTTGTTATTTTGTGGTTGTTTCTTTTCCCTCCAGAATCCTGGGCAAAGCATTTCGCACGTTTGATGCCAGACAATGCCAGACACCCTAGTGATTCCTGGCCTTGTCGCCTTTATCTTACCTCCTCCTCCTATGTTACTACTTGTGTTTCCAAAGCCAATGTTTAATATTTAAAAAAAAAAAACCAACAACCCAAACCACCCCTTAAGACAACACAAAACACAAGCTCTTTGTACCAGAAAAAGCATGTTGGCATGAACCCACATACATCCCGGAACAAGCCTTGAAGCTGCCAACGTGACAGATCAGAAGACACGTGTCATTTTAGTCCCTTTTCTAGCAAACAAGAAGGGACCTGCAGAAATACTGGGACCTACCTACCGTCCCTTCCAACAGAGCCTTCGATTCCCTGGGGTTTGCTTTCTGACCTGATCCTCACCACGTGTGGCAAGCAGCGGGGATGCTGACACTCGGCGTCCCTGGCTCAGGCATCCCAGGGGCAGCAGAGTCGGGAGGAGAGGACGGCCCCACGCTACGCCGTCCCCTGCAGCCCCTCTAAGCCTCACGGAAAATTTCTGCCCACGAGCTTCAGCTTGGCCCCGCTCCTGCCAGCTGAGCCCACCGCCAAGCGAGGGCAAGCCAAACATGGCAGGTTTGATGGGGCAGAGGTAGAAGGCAGGGGAAAAAAAAAATAAAATAGTAATTATAGCTGAGCGAGTGTTGCGGGCGTCTGCTGGCACCCTGTGTCCATTACAACCTCCCTGATGGGAATGTCACCCTTTGCCAGCAAAGCAGGAAGGATGGGAAAGTCTCCTTTTATAGCAACGACTTTGGAGCACGAGTCCCACTGGCAATCCATCTCCAGCACTGACTTTCAAAGGACTCAAATATAGACTAGTCTTTGGGGGAAGGGAACGAGCTTTCCCTGCAGGACCTCCTGCTTGCTGCCAAGCATAGGCTCTACCACCCAACACCCACCCAACTGATTTTGGTCACTCGTGTCCCGTCCCATCAGCTACCGAGCCAGGAGAAAGCACTGCAGAAGCCAGTGAGATTGGGTGGGGTATGGCCTGAGCACCACTCATGGTAAGGAAAGCTGCATGCCTAGGCATCAAGCAGAGTACAGCAGATACCACCCTCAAGCATCCACAGCAAATTCAAAGCCAAAAATTGCTGTAAATGATGCCACTGTGGCAAAGGTTTAAAAAGCCTGGAAGCGTAGGAAGGTGCTGGCAGTGCTGTACACAGCAGGAACCCTCATGAGGTTTACAGGGCCATAAAAAGGGTGCTCCTGGGCTCACAGCCCAAGTCCTACTACCTGACAGCAATGCCTACCAGCAATAATGGAATAATAATAAAGGAAACAGGCACAAACTTGAATAGAAGTTCCACCTCAACATGAGGAGGACCTTCTTTGCTGTGAGGGTGACAGAGCCCTGGAAGAGGCTGCCCAGGGAGGTGGTGGAGTCTCCTTCTCTGGAGACATTCCAAACCAGCCTGGACACGTTCCTGTGCAACCTGCTCTGGGTGGCCCTGCTTTGGCAGGGGGGTTGGACTAGATGATCTCCAGAGGTCCCTTCCAACCCCATGGGATTCTTGATAAAACCATTACAAACACAGGAGTCCTGATAATATAGCAGGGAAGTAATAAAGTTGTACTTTCTTCCATGGTTTCAAGGCTTCCACGGGCTGCAAGATGAGTGACCCCCTCTGGCATCCCCAGCAAAACAAGGCAGAGGGATGTCATTCCAGTGGCATGGTCCTTTGTGCAGCCGATGCTGCCGAAACCCCGTCATGGAGAGTGGGGTACCTCCTCACACACCCTTAGAAGAGACTTCTTAATGCTACAAAACTAATAAAAATAGAAAAAGAATCAGCATCTGCCCACACACCTCACGGTGAAGGAATATGACCGATGCTGTGCCTGTTTTGCAGCCTTAGCTGGACCTCTTGTCCAGGGGAGGATTTGTTCAGCCTTCCTCCCTTAAATCCACATACACTTTTTGCCTCCTTCAGCAAAGAACTCCACAGGCCTGATACCCAGGTGGTGGAAAACCCACCTCCAGCAGATCGGGCTCTCACCAGCTCCACCTGATGTCCACTAGCCCTCGTATCAGAAGAGACAGAGGTCAGTCCTGACCCACCTTCTCCCTAGTGCCCACCCAATGCTCTTCCAGAAGAAAAAAACACTTCCTAACTCAGGTGAGGCAGTCCCTAAGGTGTTTCTGGATTATTTTTTTTAACAGGGAGCTGTGGAGGGACTCTCCTCTGCCAGAGCAAGGAGTCTGTTCCAGCCAAGTCCTCACAGGAACCAGTGAAAGTACGAAAACCGAGAATCACATCCAGCACCAAGCTCCAGGGGTTAAATTTAAAAGCTGAAAACTCAAGTTTAAAACCCTTGGAGAGAACAGGAGCCCAGGAGAGCACCTTCTTCCCTTAAGCCCTTGCAGCCCCTCCAAAGTCCTACAGGAGCCTAATAGCTCAGCAAATGGTCTGAACGGGACTGCTCCTGAGGGATGCTTAGGGCCAAAAGCAAGGACCAAGCATTGTTCAAACCAAAGGAACTCAGATTTGAGACAGATCTAGCAACAGCACAAGCTCACATAGGCAATCAGTAGCAGAAAAGGAATGAAACTAAGATTTCCAGAGCCACAATCCAGGCACTGACTAAAGAGGGACACTTTTGAAGAAGAAACAGCCTTGCCTGACAACAGGCATCCTGCGCCCATGGCTCATAGTCATCATCCCTTGCTTTGGAAGAGGAGGAAAATCTCTCCTTTTCTTTTTAAAGCACCACAGACTGATCGGTGCATTAACCTACGGGCACATCTGCACTCTTGCACAGACGGCTGCATGAGCTGGTTTGGAGCAGGGATGCTGGTAAAAGCTCTTTGGCTGTTGCCAGCACCCACTCTGCCCACTGGTGGCTCACTCCCAGTTGACAGAGGAACGTTATGGACACTGTGCTCTGGCCCCACCTAGGACCATCACCAGGAGATGCTGCATACACTCTCTGTGGTGCAAGAGATGCCTCCTCATGGATTCCCATGAGATTGTGGGGCAACATCCACAGAGAGAAGACTAAGGGCAACCACAGAAAACCACAAAGGAGGGGGGAAATGCTTTTCTGCCTCCACGGGTGCTGCAAGAACCATCTCATTAACACCTGGTGCACTCAAGGAGGGGGGAATGCAAACCCTTCCTCCCTATCTCAAGATGCCAAATTAACTAGGGCAAGAAAAACTTCCAAGAACGGTAAAAGGTCTTAATTGAGAAAATTTTGGAGCAATTCACTGTCATGTTACTCCCAAGGCCACCACCCCAGCAGTGTCTTCTTACTTAGGTAATCTGGATGCTAATTTGGACTTCAAGAGCTGTCAAAAGCTGAAGCAACTGAGTCCCTGAAAAGCTGTGCTTGCCCTAAGTGGAGATGATGACAGAGCTTTAACTGCATCAACACTTCAGAGCCCTGTCTCTATCACCCTTCACTAATTTCGCCTTTGTCTGATGGAAAGAAGTAGCTGTTCTCAGCTGAATTGCTGGTGCAATGCGCAGAGCCACGTGCTGTCTTTGTTCCCAGCTGAAACGTTGGGAAACCAGTCCCACCAGCACGACCAGAGAAGAGAAGGCACAGCAAAGTCACTCCAAGCTGCTGGATGGGGAGCCTGGGACCACAAATGATGCAGCAACATACAGAGAAGACAACAAAAAGCTCCAGAGATGAGCTAGCTCCAACTTGCCCGTAGACTAACACATAGCCAACTCCATGCTGTTCTCCCTGCCCAAGTACTCCACCAAGACATATCTTCCCCACACCGACCACCTCCTCACGCAAAGAATGTCAAAGGCTGAAAAAAAAAAAAATAAATAAATTGGTCCTGCTTGGACCTCTGGACTTAACTGACCTGCTCAGCATTTAAAAAGAGGGTGCTGCATTCAAGATGCAGATGCCATGGGCAGGATGGGCACACAGCAGCCATCCATGGCCCACCCAAAAGGCAACTTTGTAAGCCTGTAGGCAAGTAGCCAGGACATGGCTGCAGGTCCCCCCCACCCTCCCATCAGCTGGACTTGCTCCTGACCTCAGTCAGGAGATCCATTTTAAGAAAAAAAAAGCAGGGTTTTCAGCCACCTAGCAGCCAGATTCTCTCGCTGATGAATAAAACCTCTTTGGATTATCAAACCCAAGAACTCATTTGAGCAATGAGCTCGTGCAAAAGCTTAACCTTGATTTAATGTTCTTACACACCTTGCTGATTAGTCCAGGTACTGATCTGTTGGTGGATTACACGATACCTTCAGCTACACTGAAAATGCTGACGGGAGCCAAAACCATCATGAGCTAGAGTTAAGCAGAAACAAATGCAATCAGCACATTACAATGCATTTCCTCAAAACAGAGAGGTTGGTTTTTTTTAAGCACTTGTCCTTGGTAAACACTTCCAAATCAGATTCCCCATGATACCTGGGTTTAAGCAGCTTAACCATTTGCTGGAGCTGATGGTCTTCTCATAGGAAAGAAACATGGTAGGGAATTAAACCGGACTGTGGATTGCTTGCTCCATGTGATGCCCTATGTTTGACCCAATCCCTGGTCCACAAATCCATGTCGGAGAGAGGGCAAGCTCCCTGGGAGCAGTATGACACTTGGGAGTGCAAACCCCCCAGATGATGACCAAGAAGTGGACACAAGGACAGGCATCTGCTCCAGCCCAAAGCATGGATTAGAATTTGCTGCAAAAAGCCCCAGCCTTGGGATTTGATCTCACCTGCGAATCCAGTGAGTTGCAGACCCATCCCAGGAGGCGTTCCTGCTTCAATTCAGAGCACGCTTTTAACACTAGACTCATTACATCGGCACAAAAGACCACGTGGCTAATTTCAGGTGGTTTTCAGCAGCAAAGTCCTTGCCTTAATTTAGGTTACAGCTTGTGTGCAGGTGGGAGTTAGCTTTCCAGGTGCAGCAACCCACCTCTGCCAGCCAGGAGGGTGCCTGAGATACACCAAAACAGGCCAGTGTTTATGCAACACAAGAGCAAACACCACGCCTGCTTGTTTAATTAGTTACCCCTGAAATTAAAGCCTATCAAATTGCACGGAGGCTTCATGCAACCTGCAAATTATCTACAAGGAATGCAACCTGGAGGTGAGGGATGCCAGATATAATCCAAGCAGTGGCTCCGAGCACTTTCCATACCATCAACAGTGCCATGCAGGGGAAAAACTCAAAATAACACCACCCACCCCATCTGTCTGCACTTCAGAGTTTGTTGTTCTCGTCTCGCCAGGTTAAAAGCCGCTCAATCCCATCACCATGGGTCAGACGGCTGATAAGACACCTATTTCACCACTTTAAGGCTCAAAGCGTTTATTGGAAGGGTTTATCTGCAAACAAAAGTTGCGCACTTTGAACTGTTTAGTTTTATGTCAGTTAAAAAAATGCACGAGGCCCCTGTCTGGACACTCTGAAAATTAATGTGGTACGAAACGAGACTGCAGCCTCCACTGCTGGCAATGTCAAAAACATGCTGCTTCTCTTTGCTGTGGACAACTTTTCCGGGCTGAGCCATTTTAGGGAAAGATGCCTCTCTTTAGCAAGACAGTTGGGCCCAGAAATGCTAATTTCCATCATTTTTGCTCAAAACCCTAGGCAAAGCAGGGCTGAGTTTTGGATGTGGCTTTTGTTTCAGCGTTAGTCAACGGACAAAATAAAATGACACCTGAAAGTTATCTTAAAGTAACGGTAGATTTTTTTTTTCCCTGCTTAAAGCAGAGTGGTTGAGTGGAGCCAGTTTCTGCAACTTTCTGCATTCCACTTCTTGGGAGGCACAAAACACCCTCCCACGTGTGCATCGAGCCACAGCAACGCACCACCTTTGCAGGAGTATCCCCTAAAAAAATGGGTAACACCAAGCCCCAATGGAGGGAATATTTCCAAAGGGTAAGTTATTCCCTTCTCCGCCATCTCCAAGAAGTCAGCCCCAGGCAAGGCTGTGAAGAGACGTACCTGCCCTCACTTCTCAAGCACCAGAGGAACTCAAAGTCTTCCTGTTCAAGCCCAAGAGCTGGTTCCTCCGCTCATCCCTGCTGAGCTTTCTGTGGTAACAGACCCCAACACCAAATTTCCGACTAATGCTGCCTGAATTAGGGGTGAAGCGTTATCATCCGTTGGCTTAGACCAACACAAAAATGCCCATATTAGAGGGAAAAAAGGCAAAGCTGCTGCTGACAACCAACCAGGGGGATACAGAAAAGCCCAAAGTTTGTCCACTGTCTCTAGAAGAAGGCCTCATTTTAGAAAGCAAGGACTAAAATCAGATTAAAAAGCCCGATATAGTCAGGGACAGATGCTGAACATCAGCCATGTTCAGCAAAGAACCTGCTCCATTTGCTTTCTTAGAAAGCAACTTCAATCCTACCGCTAGCTCTGCTTCAAGACTGCTTTGATAACAACAACAATACACAGTATTTTAATTCCGACTCTGTATCTAAAACACAGGTTGGGACCTACAAGCAGCAGGCTCTTGGCTAGAGAAGACAATTCTAGGTACAACCAACATGCCAGGGCACCATCCATGGCCATCTTTACCATCTCGCCTAGACAAAACCTCCTTTTCACAGACTTTCTGCCCTGTGATGTCATACTCTTCCATATCTCAACGCAACTGGCGCCCAGAAGGACAGCAGATCTTGGTGCAGGCACCAGGGCAGCTCTGCAAGGACAAGCAGAAGAGGCAGCAAGAACTTTCCAGGAGCCAAGGGATGCTCTCCAGCACGACCAGCTGATGCCCACATGCAGCCTTCGATGACTTTACTCTCAAAAGGCTAGGGTCAGGCCAGAATTAGACATGCTTTTGATGGAAAAAGGGAGCCTAAATATCAAACCAATGCAGATGGGACTTTCTTTTCTGAATTAAAACTTGCTTGAAGTGACACATAAAAGCAGTGAAATCTGAGGCACAGCTGACGCACTAGGACAGATCTATATTTAGAAGGATGACACGAGTACTTAATCAACAGGAAAGAAACAGAAACTTTTTTGGCACTGTCCAGGAAGAGAAAAGAAAACCAAAAGAGAGACGGTCACCACCACTCATCGTGACTAAAAGCAACATTCACTGCCGTTTCAGCCTCCAAACTCACGACTTCTACACCAAATTCAGCTTTTTTTTCCAATATATGATCCCAGTAAACAACATCTATGGCTTGCAGAGCCCACGTAAAGACTATCCACCAAAACACACCACGTGCGTATGTACAAGAGAGCTGGCATTATTATTTTTTTTTTAAATTTAGTGCTTACTACTGTCAGCCTGGTTTTCAACGGGACAACTAATAACCTCTTAGTACTTCAGCATAAAACAAATATACCAAGGTGATAAAAAAAAGCCATTTCCAAGTTTTGCAGACTGAAGTTTTAAGAGAGACAAAGCAGAGCAAGCAACATAAAATGTATACCTTCAAAATCTGCTCTTTCTTCTGCATTACTCACTTGGGAGCTTTGGGTTCAGAAGTCAGAGATGTGCTTAGCCGGACATCCGATTGTTTGCTGGGCCTCATCCCAAATTTCTCTAACATTACTCACATTTTTTGTGCGGGAAGAGGGATAGGGATTTTTATACTTGAAGGCAAAAGGGAGGAAAAAGCGTTTGCGGCATTATGTAGGAATTATAATGGTTAAGCTTAGAACTCTGGGTCCAAATGATCTCATCCACAGAAGGAGAAAAAAATCAGGCTGATGGCTGGACTCTTTTGCCTTTGCACTGCTTGGGACCCAGGGATGAGCTGGGATCTCCCCAGCCTATCCAGGTGGGATCCTGGAGCTCCAGGGAGATGGGCAATGGATGCTTGGCCTCAAGGAAGATGCTCTGCATACAAACAACCCCGCAGCATCACCTCCGCCCGCTGGCCTCCCTGCAGGGAATTACCCTCTCCCCTGCCTTCATAAGCTAAATTGCCTTAAAGCAGCTCTAAGCCAGAAACCACTTGCTCTTTCCCAAAGCAAAATGCATCCCCTTCCCCCTCTAATCAAGGGCACCATCTGATGCAGCCCCGGTCACAATCCCCTAAAAATCAGGCCAAGCGACAAATATTTCTATTCTTTTTATCCTGCCTGATTGCAGGGCAATCTGGGCAGTGATGTGCCTCTGCCCCGCAAAATGCACTTTTGAAGTTATTTTAGATCCTATTTTTGGGGGCACGGGCACCGTAACCGCAGAGGCCACGATTTAACCCTCAGGTTGTACTGCTGCATGAAACCCAGGCAACACCCATGTTCTGTGCCTCAGTTTCCCCCCCCCCCGAATTACCTGCTCGGCTGTACCCAAACCCTTCAGGATACACATCCCTCCCCATCACCTAATGGATGCATCTCCTGCCTGTGCCGGGGGGTTTGCAGGATGGCAAACAGCTTTCCCTGCCCCCCCCAAAGGATGCTTGCAACTCGAGGGTTTAAAACAGGGGTCAAGGAACTGAGGTGAAGCTGGGATGGAAAGGTCACCCCCCGCTGCAGGGCAATTTGCTCCCCAAATCCCCGCTGCAGGGCCCTGCATTCCTCCGCTCAAACGGTATGCTGGGCTAAAGCTTTTCTTCTTTTTTTTTTTGTTTTGTTTTGTTTTTTGTTTTTGCTTACTGTTTCCATGCCTGGTCATGTCCTGCATCCTGGATTTGGTGAACATTTTAATAGCTCCAATTAATAGGCAGAGCAGGAGCTGGAGTGGTGCTAGCTGCTCCAGTCGGTCACACCTCTGAGGAGCCGCAGGGCTGTCCCGCTGCAGGGCATGGTACTCAAAAAACAGGCAGAGGAGCCAACCCCCCCCAAAAAACCCCCAATCCCTGCTCACCCACCAGCAGAAGCAGAGATTGAGCAGCTCAGTGGCTTTCAAACCCCCTTGGTGCAAGGGATTTCTGGCACAGCCTTGCAACAGGATTTATCTCCATGAGATGATTTCAAGGCTACCCTTGTACAGCCCCAAAATCAGCCAACATCGTGAAGCAGTGGCATTGCATCAGGTGCCACCACCACCACGTGTCCTGTGCCAGCCCCCCTGGCACCCCAGGCCACCAGGGAACAAAAGCATTTGGGGTCTGTGCTCAGCCTCAACAGGCAATTTTTATATTTTTATATATTATTATTTTTTACACACCTCCTGAAAAAAAACATCTCCTATTCCCTTGCAGGTCCAAGAGCTGAGATGTGCTGGAGATGACGGCACGTCCACCCCCTCACCAGGGTGGAGCTGTGACCTTGTTTCACAGGATCTCAACCAGGCACTGCCAGAGTCCAGATGGACCGTCTGGCTAATTGAGTTAATTAAAGAGTTTTTCAGCAGTGATTAACTTTCAGGTACACCGCTCCAGCTCTCTCCAGGGAGCACGGGCCACACCTCAGGAGCAGCAGGAGAGGCAGGAAAAACTATATGGAAGGACTTACTGATGGGCACTAAGCTCTTTCTCAGCAGGGTTCACTGGCTCCAAGCAGCTTAACAGAAAAAAAAAAAACCAACACCAAAAACAACCCACCAACCTCAAAACAAACCCCAGAAAAGCCTCAAACCTTCACCTATTTTTTTCACCTCCAGGCTGAGCAGGACAGACCCTGCACGGAGAGGATCCAGGCAAAGCTCTAGCGGCTGGACACACGGGAGGAGACACACCACCCTGATGTCCCAAATCCCAGAGCATCTTTTCCCCCCTGGGTCTGGCGCAAAACAGAGGTGATAAGCTCCAGGAAGGCAGCAACGCTGCCCGTAACTCTTAGGACGATAAGCTGGTCAAGGCCAGAGCTGGCAGCACGAGCTTTCCTTTTTGCTGACGAGTTAATCGCCATCTCCCAGGGACAGTAAATACTTTGTCCGTCCACAGCCCTGGCCCAGAGATAACCAAGCAAAACGCTCACAAAGGCCAAGAGAAAGGCTTGCTTTGAGGCCCCTGCTGCTTTGCTCCCCAACAAGGGGGACGGCTGCCACGAAGGGCTGGAAAGAAGCCACGTCCGGGGAAGCTGGTATTAAAAAAATAACACAAACAAC